>JASEVX010000014.1:28292365-28729391 GCA_031761405.1 Serripes groenlandicus
CAATGTTTTCAAAAAGTCGTATACTATAGATTTTTTTTTTTAAATTTCGGTCTATATATTAAACAATATAATGTTTTATTTATAGATTCAACTAGATGGGTGCCAGATTCACTGTCAACTAACAAACTAATCTTAACCATTACTAACAATATGGTTTTCTCTTGATGTTAACACGTCAACTAACACAACATCTACTTCTACCACTCCCCCTACAACTACTAATGAAATTGATGAAACTACTACTACTACTGCTATCCATGATGAAAACTACTGCTTTTTCATGATCAAACTACTATAGATAAATATATTTTCATTGCTTCGTCTGAATCTTATGTCACAAACATAAAATCTAATAATAATGAAGGTAAATCAACATTTTATTTGGCGGGGTATTAATTATTACGTGTTTATCAATTCTGTTTGGGGCTTTTGTGATTAAACATAAAATTATGAAATCACCAGAAACAAAATATTATGCATTGAATGTTAATGAAGTGGAAATGACCCAAATGGTTTGAAAACATTTATAGCATGGTACATTTTAGTGTCATTTTTTAACTCTTTCCCCTCATATGATAATTCTGCAACTTACTACAACACTGTCTACAATTTCTACTTTCAATACAAAGAAACATCATGATAAGGATAGAAATTGCAGCAAAATAAGTTGTATGTTTTCAACTAATCAATCTTTTTTCTTTCAGATATCATCTTATATAGCAGCGTGTCGGCATGTTTTGTGATATTTGCTATAATTGTGTTTGTGTGTTTTTTACGACGAAGAAAACCCGATTAATGTACTGAACTTAAATATTGAAGACTCAGTGAGCATGGAATCAATTGAAATGTTTAATTCCTCTCGACATATGGTACAACCGCAAAAAATCGGCATAGATTTTTGAAAACATTTAAGGAAAAAGTGTAATAAATGCTAATTCATAACTCAAACAATGTTGATTGATTGAGTGGTTTAAATCGATTCATAACTCAATCAACATTGGAGATTAGCAACAACCTATGGGTCAATGCTTATTCCTCCGACAAATTGTTTCGTAATAATGATGTCACAACATCATTACGAAACAAATGTTTATTTAGGTCAGTCTGCACTGATGCCGCTAATTGAATTAGTGTCGCCAGGTTTGGAGGCTGGCTCCTAGGTCAATCTGCACTGATGCCGCTAATTGAATTAGTATCGCCTTGTGGTTAAGGGCCCCGAGGCTGGACCCTGGTCCCTTGAGAGGGGGGGGGGGGGGGGGGGGGGGGGGGGGGTGGGACCGGACCCCCACTTCCCCACTACTCCTAATCAACCTCTAAAAATATATCCTACAGAACTATCTATTTTTATTTTGCTAACATCAAACTGACTAATTTCAGATTGACCAAGCCATGCGAATAAACCAGTGGGTATATACCGAGACATAGAATGAGAATAAAGTGCATTTGCATCCAAATATTGTAAAAAGGATGTATTTTGTGATGGATCATAATTCTCAACGCATGGATTATTGGCTTGTTTATATCTGTTTGAAATCTGATATATACCACCACGTATACATCTCTCTATAAACAGAACCGGATATATATTAGTTATGAGTTCTAAACACACCTTTGACTCTTTAAGCATAGCAGACCAACTCAATCCTGGACAGTATATATCAGCTATACGTAGATTGTTTCTAAAGGGATAAAGAACGGTTTAGAAAAGTTTGTATTGTTGTGTGTAGCAGGTCGAGTTAAGACTACACTGTGCTAAAAGATTATACAACGTATACCTCTCTCTATAAAAAGAGCCTGATCTATATCAGTCATGAGTTCTAAATACAGCGTGAATTCCACAATCACATTTTTTCATTGGATAAAAACAAAGACTGACCCCTCATTCACATTTTTGTCCGGTGGTGCTGGTGTTGGCAAATCAGTCTTGATAAAGGCTTTATAGCAAACATCATATAGACATTTGAATTTAAATGAAGGTCAAAACCCAGATGAAATTAGAATTCTCTTGTGTGGCATTTACTGGTAAAAAAAGCAGCCTTCAACATAAATGGTGTTACTATTGCGTCTGCTTTCCGTAAAAAATACATGCAAAAGCAACCACAATTTGAGTTGTGATGAACTGAACACATTTCGCATGAAATATTAGTTGTTATTAATTGATGAAATTTCCATGGTTGGGAAATACATTACATAACTTTATAGACCAACGTTTACAAGAGTTGAACGTTTACAAGAGTTGACAGGTACAAAACGTACATTTGGTGGTGTTAGCATTGTTGCTGTTGGAGACCTTTACCAACTTATGCCTGTTGGAGATTCATGGATTTTCAAAGATCTTAAACACGGATCATCAGCTTTAGCACCAAATCTATGGAAAGAAAACTTTCAAATATTCGAACTTGATGAAATAATGCGACAAACGGATGACATGTATTTCGCACAACTTCTTGACAGACTTCGACATAATATTGACAGATCAAGATAAAAAGAGTTAAAAAGGCATGAAATAGAATTGAATTATCCTACATATCCATCAAATGCCCATCTCTTCACAGAAAATAAATTTGTAGACAATTACAATACAGTTTTCATGGAAAAACTAACAGGACAAAAGGTTACAGTACCATGCAATGATACACTTGTTTCAACAAATATTTCCAATGAAAAACGGAAAAAGCTTGTAACAGCTATCCCGAATGATGCAAGTAAAACTGCAAACTTGATGAAAAGTCTCGCAGTTGCTGTAGGAATGATCTATGACATTACAATAAATGTAAATGTTGAAGATGGTTTGGCAAATGGATCAACATGTGAAGTTAAACATATTGAATACAAGATGCAGGAAACAAATCGCCCAAGTATAATATAGGTTCAATTTCATGATTCAAAAATTGGTGTGGCTACAAGAAAAAAGTTTTCAGAAAGAGGCTATTACATAGGTGTTATACAAGCAACATGGACAGGTATATTTGACATTGAGAGAACATTCTTGTACAACTTCAAAACTTTTCAAAGAATACAGTTTCCTCTTAAACCTTCAGCAGGCAAGACAATTCATAAAGCACAAGGATGCACTGTTGATGAACTTGTTGTTGACCTATCGCAGACAAGGATAAGAAAGATTCCTCATATTCATTATGTTGCTTTAAGCAGAGTACGTACTTTAGAAAATCTTCATATATTGAACTTTAATTCCGAGGCACTCACAGTTGAGATGACACGGCTACGAAATACAGCTAAATTAGATTTGTGTTACAAACCATTATATGAAATGGATTCCTTTTTCACAGTTGCATTCAACAATTGTAGATCATTGCATAAGAATTTCAAAGATGTCAGATGTGAACCAAATTTATTGTCCGCAGATGTAATAGGAATAGCTGAATCTAGACTTTGTAACAGAGTCTTGAAGAAATGACCAAAACACGCTTCTAACACGACTATATCATGGTTTAGTATTGTACCTGAAGCAAAATTTAAATATTGTTCAACAAAAAAAAGTACAGTACTGATAAGTTAGAATTCATTTATGTGAGAATCACAGAATCAAACAGTAATACAGAATATCAACTTATTGTCTTGTATAAATCACCCAAGTTTCAAGTAAGCAAATTAATATCATGTTTGAATAAATATTTAGTTCCACTTTTATTGAAAAGTGTGAAAACAATAATTATTGGAGATTTCAACATTGATGGCACAAATGGAAATAAACAATTTCTGTCTTTCATGAATGACCATTGCTTTTGTTCTCAAAGATTGTCAAAGCATACCACAGATATTGGAACAATGGTTTATCTTGTTTTTGCAAACAGTCCTGTTTCTACAGGAGTCATAGAAACATACTGGTCGGATCACAAAAGTGTGTACTGCGGTGTTGATAAATGAAATACACCAGATCTACCTTTAAATCATAGTGAAAAAAGGATTGGAACAAAAGCTAAAAGCTTGTATAGTTTCTCTCCATAAAATTTGTTTAGCTGTCTATTTGCATGGTGTTGGAAAAACATTACATCAACACATATAAAAGAGTCCTAGGTAGGAATGTTAACGTTTCATAAAATAATATGAATGAAACCCGTCATAAAAAGGAACATAAATATTTTATTGTGCTAATCGAACTTCCTTTCTATCACGTGTAGAGATAGCTAGTGGTCATTTTCATATATATTGAGAGAAGTACCTTTCTACATGAAATTGCCATCTTGACATCCTTTCATATTTATGGAGTACGAACTATTTAATGTACGAAATGACAGTGACAACACTTATTTACTCTTGGTTTAGCCCTAATGCATGGATAGTTAGTTGTTAATATTTTTGTGGGAAATGGTTAAGATAAGAGTTCTTTTGTCTCAAATAGAAAAACGGGGTTTTCCCATCTTTTATTCTGGTATTTATTTCTACGTGTCTACGGGATATCATAATATTAAGTAAGTACAATCATTCCATTCCGCCCATAATTGTGCGCATTTCCGCCCCAAGTGTTTACTTCCTGCCGCTTTCACGCGTAATCTCCATTCCGTGTTGACAGGATACATATTAGACGTGTCAATATTGAAGACGTGTGAAGTACTTTGACGGTTTTGTACAAACCACCAAAGATGAAATAAATAAGTTTTCGTAGAAATTTCGCTGTGTATTTAGTCACTTTGTATTTCTATAAGCACTTCAGTTGAAAGATTTATTATCATTTTTCTTCTAACTTTAGCTGTAACAACAAATAAGCCTATTCAATCGGTTAGGTGCAATGAGCAGAAACTTTTTCTTATGCTGTATTTTGTATATCAGATTAAAGCGAACTTGTCTGGAATATGAAATGTTTCCATTATAATCTCTTGTTCAACATTACAATGCTGCAAAAACAGATGTTTTCCCTTGTTGGAATTATGAATATGGAAAGACTATGTGGCAATTACTTGACACCCTATAACGATCAGTTAATTGGCAGATATACTATCAAAATTTACAAAGCATGCTAAAAAGTGAAACAAAGCTGTGTATAATACATTCATTTGCATGTATAACCCTTTTCCACACTCCAAAACCTGACATTTTTTAAATCCTGTCATAAAACGACCAGATTACTCATGAGCAATTTCTCCTGTATTGACATCTTTACAATAATTATTCTTTTATTTAGTTTTAATTTTTTTTTTGATGTGTTTTCTAAGTGGTTTAACAGTTATCTGTTGCAAATTTGTTGTATGTCGATAAAGGTTAAGTTCAATGAATATATACAAGATCAGGTTGGCTACTGATTATTTTCATGCTTTACTTCACAATCTTGAAATATTGTGCATCATGAACATTTAATATTCTTTACATATTGTTTTTATTCAGTTATAAATGTATTGTTCATTAGCTGCTGCAGATGTGAAATTAAGAAAATACTGGTAATAAAAATACCTTTTAAAATGTTGTGATGACCATTATAATTCCATCAACCACATTTTAAGTTCAAGATTATTTAAGTTTCTTACAGTTGCAAAATATTAAAATGTTTTTGTCTATTCACAGATTTGTCAGCTTTTCACCTGAAAAACTTGACAGCTCACGCCATGAAATCACCAATCATCATAAACAATGCCAAAATCAGACCTTAGATGGGGGAAAAGGAAATAGTCATACCAAGATTTGGTTCACTGGAAGTCTGTTCAAGACGACTTGACTTCAATATTAATTCGAAAGGGTTGGATGAGTCGTCAACAGATACAACAATAGATGCGATCAAAACAGCGTTCATGACAGTAAGTATTTTTTTTATCTCTACTGGCCGAAGGACAGAAAGCTTATGCCATGGCGATTTGTCCATTTGTGTGTACATAAACAATTTCTTGTTAACACAATTCAGTCTTCAGTTTTGATTGTATCTCAATAGAACTTAACTAAACAGTAATTAGATAACTATGAGAGCTTGTATCCTTTCAAAAGCCACCCAGATCCTCCCATGCATGACTGGTGTATGGCCCTTGAAATTGTCGATATTGCTATAATAGAGCTTGTTAACACCATATAGTAGTCTTTAGTTTTATCTCAATCAAACTTAAACTGTAGTTACATATCCTTGAGAGATCGTTTGTTTTGGAAAACAAATCACATCTGCCCATGCAAGACTGGATTATGGCACTTGAAATTGTCAAAAATGCTATAATAGAGCTTGTTAACATGACACTGTCAGTAGTTTATAATTGTATCTGAATACAAATTAAAACGTAGTTTGATATCCATGAGAGCTCAGTTCCTTTCGAAAACCACCCAGACCCACCTATGCATGTCTGGATTATGACCCTGTATATTGTCCAAATTGCTAGAATATAGTTTGTGAACACAATACAACGCCCCCATTTACCACCTGATCTTCATTAAACTAAGATGGTAGTTAAATGTTGATGAGAGCTTGGATCCTTTTGAACACCAGCCAGAATTGCTCATGCATGACTTTATTATAATCCCTGAAATTGTGAACAAAATAGAGCCTCCCTTTAGTACCGACTGAACTGGCTGACGATCAGAAAAATATACTTTCGGGAAAAGCGAATTTTGGAAGCAGACATTGCCAGCTTGTCACAAACAACAAATGGCCTTCTTTGCAATAAATGTTCAGACTACAAGCTTAAATATCCATCCCTTTGTGAAAGTTTGGATGCTATTTCGAACCAAGTGAGGATGGTCGATACTGTAAGGACAGCTGGAGTCTCGCAGCCGGCGAAGAAAAGGAAGGGTATGTTTCGGAGTATTCGTGATAGAAACATTTTTGAGGCTATATATAAATGCTTTAATATGATATTTGATGGACATTCATCCAACGACAACGTTGAATTCATAGGATTGGCAAGACAGGAAAACATAATTTTGGTAGAACTCCCGAGGAATACCAGTCACTGGACTCAACCTTTTGACAGGTCTGTCTTCAAATCATTGAAGTCAAGATGGAATGTCAACGTTGATAACTTTGTAAAAGAGACAGGTAAGAGTTTCAACAAGGTCTTTATGAAACCATATATTGAATTTAACACCCGAATGAGACAGCAAGAATAATCTCCATTTGAAAAGGATTTCTACAAGCTGATGAATAATTCATGTTTTGGTAATTATATTATTTTATATAAAACTAATAAATTAAATATATTGATTGATGTTATTTAATATTCAATTAGTTATTATTTATTGTTATATCTATAAAATATTTTAACTAAAATATATAATTAAACGTTTTATAGATGAATAAAGTACTTGATTAAAAATAAAATTGTAATTATAATATAAATGATTACCTTTTTTAATAAATCTTCTTATATCATTCGTACTATATTTCAGGAAAGACAATGGAAAACCTTCGGAAGCACCGAACAGTAGAACTCCATACGGAGAAAAGGTTGAATAAACCCTCTGCGAAACCCACTTACAAGACTCATAGAATATTTTCAGAAGATCTTGCTGGTAAAGAGCTCTCTCGACACAAAGTGAAAATGAACAAACCTATCTATATCGGCATGACGGTTCTAGACTTATCAAAACATACAATGTATGAATTTCTTTATAAACATTTAAAGAAAATATATGGGAATAGTGTACAACTTCAAATGACATATAGATTCTTTTCTATTGAGTTGTAATACAGCAGATGTTTTTCAAGATATGTTTTCTCACTCTCATTTATTTGATACGTCAGACTTCCCAAAAAATCATTACCTTCAAAGTGATATCAATAAAACGGTTATGGGTAAAATGAAATTGAAAATTGTTGCGAAAACCTATGCATGAACAGCATTTAGGCAAATTTAGACTCATTGTATCTGCTCGGGGTGTTTATCTTATTTTACAGGTAAAGTTAAATCGACCCATACCGAACGTACAGTATAAGCGCATTCATCGGAAAATAAAGTGTTGGCCACGAGTGACCTTAGTTTTGACGGATTGATAATCCAACTAGAACAAAATCATTAACTCCGATTGTTGTTCTTGAGAATTTAACAAATTTAACATTTATAATATTGATGTGGATAGCCTAACCGTTGCACATGTCGGGGTTCCCGACCGTTTAAAGTAATATTTTTAAATCCGACCTATAAAGTTGACCTATTTAGTACGTACTGTGTAAGCGCATTCATCATCAAATAACCGACCTTTTGACGCGGTGAAGTTTCTTTGTTCTAACCAATTCGTTTTACATAGAAATTCTCGGACTTTTCTTATTTCATTTTACCCTCAATTTCGTTCTGACTACGTGAGCTGATCGTAATGCCCCTTCATATGCTTAGTTTTACACATCGTTTGAAGAATAAAGCAGAATAATAAAATTACATTTTGCTCCAAAATAAAAGGAAATGTTTTTTTTTAGTGTAACACACACATCTAGCAAACTAATGGATCAACTGTCCGACATCTGTCGTTATTTCAGCGTTATATCGACTACTGGGCTTGAGTTTGATAGTAGCATGCTCCCGGAACAAGTTTGTGTACGTGTGGTTCATGAAAAAGATTAACCGGAAATGAACATTACCCTTAAAACAAATGAATACGCTTATACATCACATGAGGTAGGTCACTAAATACTGAATAATCCGCTTACACAACACATAGGTTAAAATATCGATAGGATCTGTCAGAATGTCATCCGAGTTTGTATGGTCGCAGAATTAGATTTATCTTTCACACAATTGTCAAATGTTTCATATTCTACCCATTTCCGTTGTCGAACGTTTAATCGTGCCACTACGGAATCCAGTTGGGGCCATCGTGGTTTCGCGCTGTCGCCCTATGGTCGAAAAGACGATACATATTGACGCAAAAACACGATGCGTTTTAGAGCGAAAACGAGTAAAGTGGTTGCGTCGGATAGTATTCCCAAGGGATCCGATGACCAAATTAAAAACCATAACCGCTACCAGTATCTTGGTGTGGACATGGAAGTAGAAGATTACCTTTACAAAATGAATAAATCCATTACTCCGGATGTTTTTTTGGATTGTGATGATCCTACCCAACTTTTAACTTCATTAATTTATCAGGCAGCTGAAGAAGCAATACCCCGAACTTCGACAACTCCAAAGCGCCCTCACAAACCTTGGTTTGATGAAGATTGCAAAAAGGCTATAAGAACACGCAAATCGGCTCTCAGACAATTTGACCCAGGAAAACCATGTAAAATTAAATTAAAAATAGCTCGAGCAAAATCCCGCAAAACTATTAAACAAAATAAACGTGCGTCTTGGCGACGGTATGTATCTAGGTTAAATTCTAGATCATCCGTCAAAAAGACATGGGATATGATCAGAAAAATTAATGGCAAGAGTAGTTCGATAAGTGTAAATCATCTGAACACCCCAGACGGTGTCGCTACTACAAAGAAGGATATTGCCGATACTTTGGCAGATTCATTTGCGCAAAAGTCGTCCTCTTCAAACTATTCCCCAAAGTTTCAACAACAGAAGGAGAAACAAAAACTTAATTTTAAATCAAAGAATAAAGAGGCCTACAATAAACCTTTTACGTTAAAGGAATTAAAAACAGCTCTCAAGAAGTGCCATGATACCCGCTGCGGGATCAAATGATATACACTATCAATTACTGAAACATTTACCTTTTCGGTCCCTTTCTTGTTTACTTGACGTTTATAATCAGGTTTGGCAAACTGGAAGACTCCCGGAGTCTTGGAAAGAGGCCATCGTTATTCCAATTCCCAAACCTGGTAAAGATACTACTAATCCTGGGAATTATCGCCCTATAGCCTTAACCAGCTGTATATGTAAAACCATGGAAAGAATGGTCAACGACAGACTTGTTTGGTTTCTTGAAAAGAACAAACTTATAACAACTGTCCAGTCTGGTTTTCGTAAACATAGAAGCACAATGGATCATTTGATCCGGTTTGAAACTTTTATCCGTGAAGCTTTTATTAAAAAGGAGCATGTAGTCTATGACACGACTTGGAAGTATGGAATTATGAATGACCTCTATGATTTTGGCATAAGAGGTCGCCTTGCTTATTTTATCTGCATTTTTAACTGACCGTCACTTCAAAGTTCGTGTTGGTGATACTTTTTCTGAACCACACGAACAGGAAATGGGTTTTCCCAGGGATGCATCCTTTCTGTTACACTTTATAGTGTTAAAATAAATAACATTATCAAATCTGTTAACCCTAGAGTTGAATGCTTTTTATATGTTGATGATTTCTGTATTTGTTACAGATAAAATAATATGCATACAATAGAAAGACAATTGCAACAAGTTTTGAATAATTTACAAAAATGATCAAACGACAATGGTTTTAAATTTTCTAAAAGCAAGACCAAATGTATGTACTTTTGTCAACTTCGTAAACATCACGTAGATCCTGATTTAACACTAGATGGCACTCGTATTGACGTTGTGTCTGAATTTAAATTCCTTGGTCTATTATTCGACCCGAAACTGACTTTTATTCCTCATATAAAGAACCTTAAAAATAAATGCCAAAAAGCTTAAAATCTGTTACGCGTTGTGTCCCATATGGACTGGGGAGGTGACCGTAAAGTCCTCTTGAGACATTAAGAAAATCAAATAAAAGTTCAGGTTTGACAGACTGAAAGAGCTGACGCATACTTTGAGCCTTGAAAAATCTATCACGTATTGGGGCTCTCATGGATATCTAACTACTGTATACATTTGGTTGAGATACAATCAAAAGTGAAGACTGTATCGTGTTAACAAGCTCTTTTATAGCAATTTTGACCATTTCAAGGGCCATAATCCAGACTGTATCGTGTTAACAAGAAATTGTTTACGGACGGACGGACGGACGCACGACGGACAAAGCGCCACGACATAAGCCCTTCTGGCCTTTGGCCAGTAGAGCTAAAAAAATGAAATTTCCAAATTTTGTCATTTTTCCCCTTTTCTGATGCCTCCTGACTGCCATTTTTTTCAACCAAACAGTATGCCTTGAACAATATTTGTAGAGGGTCACCCAAGGAACATTTCTACTAAACTATATTGGAATCTGACATGCAGATTCAGAGGGGAAGATTTTTAAAGTTTGGACATTTTGCCCCCTTTCTGATGCCGCAGCAACCAAAGTTCTCAATGGAATTTAAATCTTAGAACAATTTTGAAAGAGTGCCACCAACGGAACATTGCTGTGAAGTTTGGATGCAATTGGTTATGTGGTTTAGGAGATGATGTTTAAAGCTAAAAGTTAACGAGATGATTTTGCCCCTTTTCTTATGCTTCCTGACTGCCATGTTTTTCAACCAAACAGTATGCCTTGGAACAATGTTTGTAGAGGAGATGTTTAAAGCTAAAAGTTAACGACGACGGACGACGGACAAAAAGTGATCAGAATAGCCCACCTTGAGCCTTTGGCTTTAGGTGATCTAAAAATACAGTTAAAGGAAGTCGAGCATGTTAGGACGTAACCTTTCATTTAAAGATTAAAAATAGGAATTTTAGAATTGATGTAGATAACGACAGAGAAGTGATACAAAATACAGAAAAGATTCCGACAATTGTGGGCCAAGATCAAATAGTAATTCGCGTACTAAAGGAACAAAGATTGCTTAATATAGATCTCGATTGTTTTTTTTAAAGATTTGACATGTTGGTAAAACTTGTTCCAACCGTTTCTTAAATCTAGAAAAACGCGATAACCACAAATGACTATTGAATTGATTCATATTACACACAATACAATAAAAGGTCAAACGTGTTTTCTAATGATGATTCTATTTCACTATCCGAATCAATTGAAATCGAAATCACCTCATCCTCTAGTTCTGGTGATTCAGTTTCACTGTCTGATTCGCTTGAAATCGAAATTACGTCATGATTTTGTTCTGATGTTTCAATATCAGAGTTTAAATCATCATCATTTAGTATATCTATGCAATCTTCAGTTCATTTTAATTGAAAATTTCTGATTCGCTTGAAATCGATATAACGTCATGACTTTGTTCTGATAATTCAATATCGTGGAGTTAAAATTATCATCATTTATTATATCTATGCAATCTTCACAAAGTTCATTTTCATTGAAAAAAACACAGCAAGCGCATTTCTTCTAAAACAACTAGAACTATCACTGAAGATGATACATACCCCCTAAGCAGCACCTTGACCTACACCATAACTTAATTAGTAAAAGGGCCATAACTCTGTAAAATATAAGGCAATTGTAACCTCTTTAGGATATGCCTATCTCCTTTTAGCATAGAAGCTTCATGTAAAATGTTATTTAATTTCACCAAGTGGTTTGTAAGAAATAGGCTGGACAAAATACAACCTAAACGGCACCTTGACTTACACCATAACTTAATTACTTAAAGGGCCATAACTCTGTAAAATAGCATGCAATTGTAACCCCTTTAGGATATGCACATCCCTTGGTATAGAAGCTTCATGTAAAATTATATTGAATTCCACCCAGTGGTTTGTAAGAAATAGGCCGGACAAAATAAGGCTTCCGACCGACCAACCGACATACTGCCCGACACAGTGACTCCTATATATAACTATTTTAACTAACTTGTTAAATACTCGATAAATACAACTAGAACAAAATCATTAACTCTTGTTCTTGAGAATTTAAAAAATAACATTTATAATATTGGTGCCGAATAGCCCTGCCGTTATAGGTAATATTTATAAATCCGTTATTTAAAGTTGACCTATTTAGAACGTACTGTGTAAGCGCATTCATCATAAAATAACCGACCTTTTGGCGCAGTAGAGTTCGTTTTACATAGAAACTCTGGGACCTTTCTAATTTCATTTTACCATCAATTTCATTCTGACGTCGTGAGCTGATCATTTTGCCCCTTTGTATGCCGAGTTTAACTAAAGTTTTTCAAAGAATTAAGAAGAATAATGAAATTACATTTTGTGTGTGTAACAAACCAATCTAGCAAACTAAAGCATCAACTCTGTCCGACATCATTCGTTATTTCAGCGTTCTATCGTCTACGGGCTTGTGTTTGTTAGTATCATGCTCCCGGGACAAGTTTTTGTACGTGTGGTTCGTGAAAAAATTAACCGGAAATGATCATTCGCTTAAAACAAATGAATACGCTTGTACATCACAAGAAGTAGGTCACTATATACTGAAGAATCCGCTTACACAACACATAGGTCAATAATATTGAATATGGTCGGCAAATCGATAGCATCTGTGAGAATGTCATCTGAGTTTGCATAGTTGCAAAATTCGTTATCTTTCACAAAATTGTCAAATGTTTCACATTCGACCCATTTCCGTTGTCGAGCTTTAAATCGTGCCACTCAACTGACAGATGTGTTTATTGAAAAATTGCATCAAACATCAACAATAATTAATTACAATACAAGAGGCCCATGAGGGCCTATGCTCTACTGGTATAGTTCTTTGGTCATTTTCAATCCAGAGCATGTATGTATGGTGAAGATCGGATAGTAAATGGAGGCTCTTTTGTTTTCACAAGCTGTATTATAGTAATTTTTACAATTTCATGGGCCATAATCCAGTCTTGCATTGGCGGATCTGGCTTGTTTTCAAAAGGAACCAAGCTCTAATCAGTATTTAACTACTATCTAAGTTTGGTGAAGATCAGATAGTAAATGGAGCCTCTATTGTGTTCACATGCTCAATTATAGCAATTTGGACAATTTCAAGGGCCATAATCCAGTCTTGCATGGGCGGATCTGGCTGGTTTTCGAAAGGAACTGAGCTCTCATGGATATCTAACTACTGTATAAGTTTGGTTGAGATACAATCAAAAGTGAAGACTGTATCGTGTTAACAAGCTCTTTTATAGAAAATTTGACCATTTCAAGGGCCATAATCCAGTCATACATGGGCGGATCTGGCTGGTTTTCGAAAGGAACCGGGCTCTCATGAATATCTAACTACTGTATAAGTTTAGTTGAGATACAATCAAAAGTGAAGACTATCGTGTTAACAAGCTCTTTTATAGCAATTTTGACCATTTCAAGGGCCATAATCCAGTCATACATGGGCGGATCTGGCTGGTTTTCGAAAGAAACCGGGCTCTCATGAATATCTAACTACTGTATAAGTTTGGTTGAGATACAATCAAAAGTGAAGACTATCGTATTAACAAGCTCTTTTATAGCAATTTTGACAATTTCAAGGGCCATAATCCAGTCATACATGGGCGGATCTGGCTGGTTTTCGAAAGGAACCGAGCTCTCATGAATATCTAACTACTGTATAAGTTTGGTTGAGATACAATCAAAAGTGAAGACTGTATCGTGTTAACAAGAAATTGTTTACGGACGGACGACGGACAAATCGCCACGACATAAGCCCTTCTGGCCTTTGGCCAGTAGAGCTAACAATGGTTGTAAGGCAAATAAGTTTTGGACTTCAAAGGCATCACTCCATTTTAGTGTAATTCCCTGACACAAGTTGAATTTTTAAAACCTTGTTTGGGTCATGGTTGTTGTGTCCTTAGACAAGGCAGTTCTCCTTAACCTAAGTACTGGTAAACAAGAGGGCTATGATGGCCCTGGATCGCTCACCTGATTTTTTTTTCCACTTTAGCCATATAAGCCCCGCACCCTGGCGGTCATAGTTTTTGACCAATCAATATGGCTTGAAGGAATCTGATAGAGGGTCACTCTACAAAAATATTTGAAAATCGGCCAAACACTTTCGGAGGAGAAGATTTTTTAAGTTTTCACTAAAGCCATATAAGGCAAAATAGCCCCATCCTGTGGCGGCCATGTTTTTCGACTAATCAACATGGTTTTAAGGAATCTGATAGAGGGTCACCTAAGGATCATTTCCACAAAATTATTTGAAAATCGGCCTGACACTTTCAAAGGAGAAGATTTTTTAAGTTTTCACAATAGCCATATAAGGCAAAATAGCCCCGCCCCCTGGCGGCCAAGTTTTTCGACTAATCAATATGGCTTGAAGGAATCTAATAGAGGGTCATCCAAGGAACATTTCTACAAAATTATTTGAAAATCTGCCAACCAGTTTTGGAGAAAAAGTTTTTTAAATTTCGTTGCCATGGAAACCAGAATTCTGCATGAATCCCAAAAATTTGAAGGAATTCTGGTGAGGTCAATGTGATGATGCTTCCTGTGAAGTTTCATCCCAATTGATCCACTGGTTACTGAGGAGAAAAAGTTGACGGACGCCGGACAAAAGGCCATCACAATAACTCACCTTGAGCACTTCGTGCACAGGTGATCTAAAAATGAAAGTGTTCAGTATGACACTTATTAGTTACCATGTAAGTTCGGCTATATCCTGTGTATACATCCTTCAATGAATCAAAATCAAAATCAGGACCAACTTCAGTTCCGTTTCTCGCTTGTCCACAATCTCCAGAGCTAGGATTGCCTTGTCCTCTTGGTTCATCACTGTGTAAGTACAGTACTTAGATGTTTGCCCTGGAGAATCCATCCGTCCATCACCTACATAATTAACAAAAATGCCAGTGCCCAGGTTCTACTAAAACAAAACAAACAAGTTAAATGTCGTGTTGCAAGGAATACAAGAATGATGCATGGTTGAGATGCGGGCCGGACAAGGTACAGTCCTATCAAACAGTACTCATGTTGACCTTTGACCTCTTGACATTTGAGTTACAGGTCTGGGGCGTGACACGCCGCCTCATCATGGTGTGCTAAGTTTCATGGAAATCCTATGAGTGATGGTAAAGATGCGGGCCGGACAAGGTAGTCCTACCAAACAGTACTCATTTTGACCTCTAAGTGAGACCTTGACCTTTGATGTACAGGCCTGGGTCTTTGGAGGAATTCAATGAAACTTGGTCGGAAGTTTTATTGTATAATAAACAGCACATTTCCAGCAAGCCAAACATTATGAATATAACATAGGCATGCAAAAAAAAAAAATTGGGAATGGGTTGCCTTCAAAAATGACTGCATCTATTTATTATTTAATGTATTTTAACCAGCAAAAATCTAAATATTTGTTTTGATAAAGCAACACTGTGTGTCAATTAGATTCTTCAAAAAAGTATATCTATATGTATTTTACTTTCAGGGTTGATTCAGATACTCAAGAGCTGGCAGAAATTCTTAAAACATTTCGAGATAGGTTCATCAAACATGTTTACACAAACTGTGCGATCCGAACACTCGAAAGGAAGACAGTAAATCTCCCAAAAATAAATAAATTTCTAATAAAACAAATGCGCTTAATCAGCACAAGAACTGGGTCACTATATGCTGAATAATCCGCTTACAGTGCACAAGTTGCAATGTGGATGTTTTGACACAAACTGTGATGAGTTGATGTTTATTTTCATTCCTTTCAATAACACCATTTTCTGAAAAATGATACGAATTTCTGATACAATAATTGTTTTTGAACTCGGGTACGGGTGTATGATCATCATCTTTTGTTTAGGTGTTTATAGTGTAGTAAAATAGTAGTACCGGTTAGTACCGGGAAATGGTCCCGGAATCTTTATCCCATAATGCAATGCGACATCCGGCATTCTGTGACTTATCGTGATCTCATAGACGTATGTGAACGGACAACAAACGGAATCCGAGGTTAATTCCTAAAACAGCCATCATCTCGTATTGAAGGATATCAATACTAGATAACCTAATTAAGGTTAGTAACTTTGGAATTACTATAATAGCATACTTAACGTATTAGGGGGGGAGACGAAACCGGCGTATTCTGTGCCCACTAACAAGCGCACAAATACGAAATAAAACATACGAATCAGTGAAATGACTGCATACTCGGAAGACATTTCCCTCAGATCTTATCGCTATTTGTCGAGTGATTCATTCATATTTACCTATATGTGTTGGGTTAGCGGATTCATATTGACCTATATATGTTGTGTTTTTCAGTATATAGTAACCTACTTTCTGTGATGTATAAGCGTGTTTTAAGGGTAATGTTCAGTTCCGGTTGATTTTTTTCACGAACCTTGTTCCAGGTGCATGATACTTACAGAAACACAAGGCCTGTAATCGATTGAACGCTGAAATAACGACTAATGCCTGACAGAGTTAATGATTTAGTTAAAAATATAAATATCAAACATGTATGTATCAGCGTGTTGAAATGGATAAGCACTGAGGGTTGGTCAAGGGTTCGAATCCGGGTATGGACAATCATTTTATCACTATTTATGTCTCCCCCTGTATACAGGGGAGATATATTGTTTTTGTCCTTGGGGTATGTCTGTCTGTCTGTCCGAAATCGTGTCCGCTCCATATCTCCAAGACGGCTTGAAGGATTTTCATGAAACTTGGGTCACATGTTCACCTCACCAAGGCGATGTGCAGAACCCATCGACCACACCGGTTCAAGGTCACACTTGAAGGTCAAAGGTTTGAGGCTTTATTTCGTTTCCGCTCCATATCTCCAAGACGGCTTGATTTTCATGAAACTTGGGTCACATGTTCACCTCATCAAGGCGATGTGCAGAACCCATGTCTCGCCTGTCTGTCCCAAATCGTGTCCGCTCCATATCTCCAAGACGGCTTGAAGGATTTTCATGAAACTTGGGTCACATGTTCACCTCATCAAGGCGATGTGTAGATCCCATTTCTCGATTGTCTGTCTGTCCGTCCCAAATCGTGTCCGCTCCATATCTCCAAGATAGCTTGAAGGATTTTCATGAAACTTGGGTCACATGTTCACCTCATCAAGGCGATGTGCAGAACCCATTGTCTGCTTTATAGGTTGGAATGTTTTGAGATATTTGAGGGGGAGACATCTGTTTTTGGCAAAAACAATTCTAGTTTGATATTAATTCCAGTCGATACACAATTTTATTCACAATTTTTGAACAATAATTATAAAACCGTGAAATTAAAAATGATGTAATACATGAAATCTCACATTCATTCTTTAAACCAATAGAAACACATCTCATCGACTTACTGTTCTAATTTAAATATTCAAATATTGTGTTTATTCAGCTAACCAATGAAAACATTCCATATCAAATCTTGTTGTTATCTAGTTAGCCAATGAAAACATCCCACATCTTACTTTCAACCGTTTTTCAATAAAAAGACAGTGGTTATTTCTACTAATTCCCACTCGTTTACACTTGCTCTCTCGATAATTTCACTACAGGTTTCTTGTGTTAACTTTTATATTTTTCAACTCGATTATTTTAATCGCGTTTACTTTTTTATCAAATAAAATTTTAAAACTGACAAGTGGATTTAGAGAAGTTTTCGATGCTAGTAGCAATATGCTTACAATAGTAAGAGCAAATTTTGGGAGAGGGAAGGAGATTTGTCTTACACTTCACAACAACAGGGTGTATTGCCATTTATCCGACAAATCAAAGGCATTTGTAGCTGGGAAATTTGAGAATTTCAACATGTAAAAGTGTTACTTTTGGAGAGGATGAAGTGTTTTATTTAAAATCACTATTGGGTTATTTTGACCAATTTGCGTTAAGATTGAAATCCGATCACCATACACTTCAACATGTGAGTATTGACATTAATTTATATGTAATTAAATTTCTAATATTTACACATGTTTTTAAATGATATACTATTACACTCGGAAATATTAAATTCCAGCATGTTCCTGTTGATGGTACACAATTACCGGCTCAATCGGAAGATGTAAGACGATCTTTTGTAAGTATAATATTATAAAATGTTTTTACAAGCTACGAAAAAACAAACATTTAATGTTATAGTTAGATAAAAAGGCCTGCACATATAGTATATAGAAATTAAGAATACATATTAAAACTTTGAGCGTATTTATACGGATGGTTCTAACAGGGACACTATATTACAGGGATATGAAACGCGTGCGGTTTCATCAGCCTTATCAGTAATATGTTGGCCTCGCTTCGTACAGGTATCGGCCATTTTGATTTACCCATTCCGATAGATAACGACTTTCACTTGCGTATGATAACGGTTACTTGCGTGTAAATACGGCTGTTTTCGTTGATTTGCTAGCGCTCTTTACAGTAACCAGGGACACAAAATATAGACTCCCAGCATATTTATTTCATATATACCTGCCACGATTCTTCGAATTCTTGAAATAGAGATAAGCGAAGTAAAAAAAAAAATGCTGTTTTAGGGATTTATGACACTGCGTGTACCTCCCTGATATTTGAGAACGTCGAAAGAGAGATCTGTACTAATGGGTTAAAAAAAGCTGTCCAAATATGACCTTATAATTATCATATTTAAAGATAAATTTAGAGGTCTACTTTGATATTCTCCGTTCCTTTTGTTTTTTTAAATGATTTCAATGCAAGCTGGTGATAATTAGATTACATTAAATAAGCACGTCGAAAAGATTGAATGTTTTGCTCAAGTTATGTATGTGACAAACAATGTATGATTATGTGCCAGTAAAAGTACTGACTGCTAATTACCCAGGTATTATTGAGCCAATTTATAACTATTACGGGTCTTATTTCTAAGCGGACGTTTACATATAATTGTATGTTTAAGACATTGTATGAATATCTGTTTGAAGATTGTGAGGTAATAAGAGCAAAATGAAGATAAAGATCAGTCTGTATAGATATATTGGCTGATCTTGGCCTGCACTGAAGGTCAATGCCTTCAGTCTCTAAACTTCATTTTTGCACTGTTTGTTAATTTCTAGTTGAAAAAGGAAATAATATATGCAAAGTGCAGGACATGATCTCTCAGACTATATATATATATGATGGTTGATCAGATAAAATAAGAAACTAGTCATTAGAAGTAATTTCTACTTTTGCTGCAATGGTTTCAAAAAAGTTGTCTGTTTAAGAGATATCAGAAAGCGTCTGTATTATGGAAAGGTTCAACTCTTAAGCAGACTCTTTCAACCTTTTGTTTTATTATATATTTTGACATTGTATGGATATCTGGAGCGAAATGCAGATATAAAAATCAGTATGTATAGGTATACAGGCTGATGTTGGCATTTATTATATCAATATAATGTTATTTTACTTAATAAATGTCTTAAATATATATATATATATATATATATATATATATTAATGAAGTTTGACCAGGGGAAATAGTGGTTTGGACAAAAGATTCAAATTTGTGTAAAATAATTTATTCTTTTATCAAGAATTTTAATCAAGTGGTATTTTAATCTTTTCAAAATAAAAACAATAACTGGTTATTAAAATATTAAAAAATCGTTTGATGGAAAAACAGATTGTTATTGAAATCATGAGATTATCTCTTGATTGAGGTAGCCCAAAAAAACAATAAAATATATGCAATTCTAAAGAGGTCTATAATATCACACTGACCAGATGGCAGGATGACTTATGTTATGTAACATTATGCAATCATTTCCTGTGGTGTTCCATGTGTTGGTTACATACTAATTAATTGGTTTTATAACCCTTTCATTGTTCATACAGGGAAATGGGCTAATTGGTAATTAAACTCTTATTAATAACCCTTCTCAACATTCAAACATCTGCAGCAGACAAATTCGAATTCATACTTGGCCATTCATTTTGCAAATATATCTAAGATTGTAAATGTAATTATGATTTAATAAAAAAAGGGCAAACCATTTTTTTAAAGGAAAAAAAAATGCTCAAGAATCTTGACAATCATTTTTGGATGCAGCAGACGACTTTTGAAAACAGTACAACAAAAGGAGAAATTGTTCATAATGGCTCCTTTTGTCACAATGTTTTTAACTTTATTCAACACTTATTCTTTAATATTTTGTCTATGATGTTCTAGGTCGTCTACTGCAGATTTGTTTTATGTGAGAAAGGGTTAACTTTCACTTTCATTCATATACCAATATTTTAATACATGTTACGTATATACATTCATTCATGTACATGTACCAATGTTTTAATATTATACTGTATATCATATAATTATTGATTTCCTAGGTTTCTTTGCTAAAGGAGTGCATTTGTTTTTCGTTTTCTTAGTCCTCCTGCCAATTCGTCCCCTTCTGCTGCCATGAAGTTTCCCCATTCTGAAATAAATTAACATTGAATAATGATTATACACTTTGCCTTCATTGTTAAAACAGGGATATATTTCATTGATTAAAAATCTCATATCATGAATTAATTGTTGGAAAGTTACACACACATCTAGGTAATAAAGAAGTATCGCGTTTTTCTCAGTTTTTCTCAAACAATTCTAGGTGAATCTCGGCATACAACAGGTTTATGAAAATAATTTAAACCAACATTGATCATTCAACATTATCAATCTGACCTTTAAATGTATATATATTGGCAATATAGAACCGCAAATCATTTTTTGTATAACCCTGATTCGTTATTTTTCTAAATGTCCGCCATTCTTTAAAAATTTCATCGCATTTTTTATCCAATAATATTAGATTCTCCATTGAATAAAAACAGGTTTGTAAACATAATTTAAACCAAGATTGATCATTTAACATTTACAATCTGACCTTTGAATGTGTTTATTACAGCACTATTCAACAGCAAATGATGTTTTGCATAGCCCCTATTTGTTATTTTGACAAAATGGCCGTCATCTTTTTTAAAATTCATCTCATTTTTTCACGGGTTTTCACAAACAATTCTAGAAAATTTCCGGCAAACATAAGCTATATTAACATATAATGAACAATGTTTGATCATTGATCTTTTATAATATATCATTGAAATGTGTTTATAACGGCAATATAGAACACAGGGCGGTCCTACATTATTTCTTAAATTTGACCTTATTGACCACAATTTTGTTAAATTTCATCGCATTTTTTATCATTTTTTCTCTGACAATATTAGATTCTTCAGTGCATACAACAGGTTTGTAAAAATAATTTAAACCAAGATTGATCATTTAACTTTTACAATCTGACCTTTCAATGTATTTACAAAGGCCACATATAACAGTAAATGGTGTTCTGCATGGGTACCACTCAAAATACCCACACCTCAAAAGTGGCAAAGTAGTCAAAATACCCACAGCAGAATTTTCAGGGTATTCAAAATACCCACAGTAGAATTTACATTTACAGGGTATTCAAAATACCCACAGTAGAATTTAACAGAGGTAGTCAAAATACCCACAGTCATGGATATCAGGTCTACACTATTTTCCATATCAATCACTACAAAAAACTATTTATTCGCTTCAGACGCTCATCCCCTCGCTTCCCCACAACACTGTGGAGATTTATGTGAGAAAGTAGTCAGTGGCTTCGAAAGAATGTTGTGCAAGTACTGGTGTGGGAAAGCCAGGAAAACATGGGTAGGTGCACTGACCGCCGTGATATGACCAAAGCTGTTGAAAGCGGCGTTAAACTCCAAACAAACAACACTCTGGAATGTGCACCATGGAAGACCAGGACAGAACCAACAACCAGTGCGAGTCCTGGAACAACGGCTTCCAGCACCTTGTAGGACACAAAAACCCTTCTCTTTGGGCTCTGGTGAAGTCGGTTGGAAAAGATGCAGCAATGGTGGCAGCTGACATTCTGCGGTGTGACCGAGGAGAACCACCCCAGAAACGAGTGAGGAACGCCACGAAGGTGCACCAGCGGAGATTGAAGTGCTTATGCCAACAGTACGTGAGTGGAGCAAAGTCCCTTAAAGACTTCATGGATGCCATTGGACAATTCATAAGGATTAAGTAAATTCAGTGCTTTCTGTGCAATGAGATCAGAATTTGCGAGTTCAGTAACATAAGTGTTCATTAACCCTTTCATCCACACAAGCGCCTTTTAGAGCCTTTGCAACTGATGGCTATTGAAAACATTGTAGGAAAGAGGGGCTCCTATAAGGGAAACCTCTGATCTGGATCTGCACTATTTGTCAATATATTGCCAATGTTTTAGAAACTATTACACATACACATAACAGTGATAAGTGGAGAACTGCTTTAAAATGTATATAGTGCTTACATTATTTCTTACATAAAACAAACAAAATGTGTAGGTCTACACATTTTTAAATGATGTTTATAATAAGAGTAAGCAGGTAACATTTTTAAAGATAAGGTGCTATAAAAGAATTAAACGTGCTAATTATATGTGTTTGTACTAGATGCATTAAATGTTTTGAAAATTGCTCTTTGCTTTACTTATCTTTCATTTCAATAATTGTACAGATAATAATTAATTGATTTCTGATCATTATCTTAACTGTATGATATTTTCTGCACCTAATGACAATGGTAAAAGTGCTAAAAGTGACCCAAAACAATCAATATAAATTCACAGTTTGACAAACTGAGTAAGGGTATTATAATAACAAACTTTTATCAGTTTGGTAAAAAACTACCCTGTAAATTCTACTGTGGGTATTTTGAATACCCTGTAAATTCTACTGTGGGTATTTTGAATACCCTGAAAATTCTGCTGTGGGTATTTTGAATACCCTGAAAATTCTGCTGTGGGTATTTTGACTACTTAGCCATTTTTGAGGTGTGGGTATTTTGACATACACTCGTTTTGCATAGCACCGATTCGTTATTTTGACAAATGGTCGTCATCTTTTTTAAAAAAAATCACATGTTTTCACAAACAATTCTAGAAAATTATCGGCAAACATCAGCTATATTTAAAGGATTAGAACAAAGTTTGACCATTGATCTTTTATAATATAACATTTAAATGCGTTTCTAACGGTAATATAGAACACAGGGCGGTCCTTCACATAGCCTGTATTCTTCTTTTGAATTTTTTGACCACAATTTTGCGGAAAAAAATCGACTTCAAAAACTCATTGCAATAACTATCATTTTTTGTTTAAATACAAGCTCAAAGTTAACGTAAATGTAAGAAAAAAAGATAGTAATTATGTTATGTACTTACATTCTCGGTTATTCCTTTTTAAACTTATTAATTTTAATAAAACATCCGTAAATCTACATCGATTGCCATCGCGGAAATGAATTTACGAAGTGGATAATGACCAGAGGGGCTAATGACCGCTTTTCTTACAGCGAGGCGAAGATAACGGAGCTTATCGATTCGCTTCATATCCCTGTAATATAGTGTCCCTGGTTCTAAGGATGGCAAAAGGGCAGCTGATACCGATGTAATAACATTTCGACTACCAGATAATTCTTCTATTTTTTCCGCCGAGTTAAAGGAAATACAATTAGCTTTGGACTTTATTAAAGCAGAAGGTTATTGGCGGTATATTATATTTTCCGACTCATTGTCTGCTATGCAGGCACTTCAGAATGGGAAAATTAAAAATCCTCTTGTTGTTAATCTCCTGTCTAAACTATCATATGTATGTGCTACATCGAATGTAGTATTTTGCTGGATCCCCAGTAATATGGGCATTCGCGGTAACGAATCAGCTGACTTGGCAGCAAAATCTGCTCTTTCACAAGATATCCCAGTCAGCACGCACAAGGAGGGCATAGCGGCAGAGCGGCCCGATGGCGGCCCTCCAGTGGCCCGATATGAACAATATTAAAAATGTCAGTCGGCAGAAGGGTGGTATAACGGCAGAGCGGCCCGATGGCAGCCCTCCAATGACCCGATAGTCGGCAGAAGGGTGGCAGAGCGGCCCTATGGCGGCCCTCTAGTAAACCGATATGAACAATATTAAAAAAGTTTGTAATTCAAGTTTATTTTATGTAGGCGGGCCGCTGGTGGCCCGCGATATATCATACTCTAGCACTTTCGATTGATTCAAGTGTAAGGAACGGCAACTCTGCGAAGAGACTGGCGATGTATAACATGGATTATCTTCCATTGGGCATTTTATATTATTAATTTTTTTTTTTACATTTTGTATTTTTATCTACTTTTTATGAATTGTTATTCTTTTTTAGCATTAATTTGGCTATTACACTGTGAGTTATAAAACATAATAGTATATTTTAGTTCTTTTAGTGAGAACTTTAAATTATGACGTGACGTCATTTTCCAAGTATTCGGTCGCTTTCTCCAAGAATGTTGTTATGAGCTTTGGAGCCAATCAAAGACAAGCAGTACTGGGCTCGTGACCTTAAATTCTGGCGCTGAAAAAGGACAACTAGAAGACATCGGAAATGTTAGTAAACTTACATTATAGTGCTAAAGAAAGGAAACGATAAAGAATTTTGAATAGTAACGAATCACTTGGGTAAAATTCAAGGTAAGCCTTGTATCTGACAGTTGCTCGTCTCTTTCCTGATAAAAAAATTACGGCAAAAAGAAATTTGTCATCAATTTTCACGACTTCAAATTATCTTTGAATTTTGTTGTGAAAGCGAAACACCTCGATCACCATATATAAATACTGCACATTCACATAAACATATATATATACACATACACCATCAATGTCGAGTCCATCATTAAAATTATGTAAAAGTTTGTTCATTTCAAGTTATTTCTTTTTTCTCTAAATGCATTTGATCATTCATCCTTTTAACATGTTCGCGATGTATTGCCAAGCAAACAATTCTAATTGCAAATGATACCCGAATTCTCTAGAGATACTGGCTGAAACAAAACGCAGTTTACTGAAAACTGTTCCAGTAAGTCAATATTGATTTTAAACATACATTTATATTCCTAATTGTAAATTAGATAACATTTAAAACGCCTTTAAGTGAAACAGCACAACAATTATAACAAAACAAACTGCTGAGAAAGTTCAGGGTTGGATTGACCAGCGATAAATTACTGGGTGGGGGCTTGGCTTAATTAAGCTATAGCTTTACAGGAACCAAACCCTAACCCTTATCTTTCATTACGGTCCACTGAACATAAGAAGGGTGACCATTTTTACGGGCTGCGGTGTAAATCAGTTTGATTTTGATATTTGACATTAAATAACCCAACTTTTGAGGTAATTTGCAGTCTTTCCGACACAAAGTTTAGGTGAAAATCATAAAAAATACCCATAAGTTTTATCTTAACTTGGAAAATTTCTAGCTATTGATTTTTTCAGGGCTAGATATCCACTTGTTAACTTGGATTAAAACTGTTATGGCAAGTTTAACAGTTAAACCAGTGTCTTACTGACAGAAATACCGTATAATTAGAAAGAAGGTCAATAATCATATTTCGGCATCGCATCAAGTGGTTCAAAATGAAGAGTCGTCAGGTGATAGTGACACAGACCACACAACTAGTGATTTAAGTTTCTATAATTCTTCATCTGTTGAAAGTCTGACACAACAGCTAGCTGCAGAACCCTCTTATGTATGTCCGAATACTGTAGAAAATACTTGTGAAACTGCCAGTGCGTCAGTTGCAAATAATTACGAAGTAAATGCTGAAGAACAGCAAACAGATTCTGTTGCAAATGATGATATTAATTATCCTGTCGTCAGATTCAAGCTCGGAATCGGATGAAATTGATTTGGCATCACAACTGGCGGAATGGTCAACACAATTTGGTATAAGTCATACAGCTATTAATAAGTTATTGTGTATATTACGACCATACCATGCTTGCTTGCCAACAGATGCAAGAACTCTGTTAAAAACTGTAAAGGTGTACAACATCGTCAATGTCGCTGGTGGCTCTTATTACCATTTTGGTATTGCTGACCATGTTAAGTCTATGATTGGAACCTCACCTGAGGCTGTTGACATTGAGGAAATTAAATTGCAGATTAATATTGATGGGCTTCCATTATTCAAGAGTTCAAAAACACAGTTTTGGCCAATTTTAGGAAGAGTGATCATTCCATTCATTACAAGTCCCTTTATAATTGGCCTATTTTTAGGAAATCAAAAGCCTCGAGATGTATTGGAGTATACATACCAGCTTACCCAAGATTTAGATAATCTCATTCAGAATGGAATAATCATAACTGTAGATGAAGTTGACCATCAAATTCCATTTAACCTGTCTTGCATTATATGTGATACTCCAGCTAGGGCTTTTGTCAAATGCTGTACCGCCTTTTGGTATCTGTTACGGTCCAGAAGTCGCAAGGCTTGATGTTGATCTTGAGGACATCGCGAGGCAGGAGATTTCAGATTCTCCACCTTGGACTCTAGATAGTCCATCCTTCATTTATGATCTTGCGACCGATAAAAAGGCTTGCACAGATCCTATTGTTTTTAAATCCAAGTATATTGAAATTAACAATACATATTATAACTTTGAGCGTATTTATACGGATGGTTCTAAGGATGGCAAAAGGGCAGCTGCCGCCGCAGTTCCTGATGGCGATGTAATAATATTTCGACTACCAGATAATTCTTCTATTTTTTCCGCCGAGTTAAAGGCAATAGATTTAGCTTTGGACTTTATTAAATCAGAAGGTTATTGGCGGTACATTATATTTACCGACTCATTGTCTGCTATGCAGGCACTTCAGAATGAGAAAATTAAAAATCCTCTTGTTGTTAATCTCCTGTCTAAACTATCATATATATGTGCTACATCAAATGTAGTGTTTTGCTGGATCCCCAGTCATATGGGCATTCGTGGTAATGAACAAGCTGACTTGGCAGCAAAATCTGCTCTTTCACAAGATATCTTGCCATTTAAAATACCTCATTTTGATTTTAAACCTTTAATAAAAGTTTTACTATACGATGATTGGCAAAGTGATTGGAATGAGCAAGTGAATAATAAACTCCACTCAATCAAGCCAGTACTTGGTGAGTGGCTGCAAGCTTTACGATCCTTTCGCCGAGAAGAAATTGTTCTTGCTCGTTTACGCATTGGACACACATGGTTAACTCATGCATACTTACTGAAAGGTGAGGAAGCACCTCAATGTATTCCATGTTATACACAACTTTCAGTACAACACATTCTTCTGGAATGTGCTGATTTCGCCCCAATACGTGATAGATTTTTCAAGGCTCAAAGTATGCGTCAGCTCTTTGAGTCTGTCAACCCGGAACTTTTATTTGATTTCCTTAGGGAAATTAATATTTTTAATAAGATATGATTATTTCTTAAATCGTGCTTTTGCACATGCATTACTTTTACAGATCATGTTCCACATTTCCTTAGATATTATTTATCTTTATGTTAAGTATTACATAGTAAAGTTGGGCTTGTTTGCCTATATCTTATTTTACATTGGCTTACATATTATTTTATATATTTTTTAGGTATCGCATACATCATGTTTGATTATTTCACCACTTACATTAAGTAATTTATTAAGCGCCCAAAATGACCTTAGTTGTCGACGGGCCTTAAAACAACATTCATTCAAATGCTGTAAAAGTCACAGCGGTTATTTTGGTTGCGACAAATGTTCGCAACATGGGGTATGGAAAGGAAAGTTACTTTTCCAGAAACAGATGCTTCTTTTGATGCAATGTTAAATTTTGATCACCACAATGAACCTCCCCCATTTAGACAGCTGCCCATAGGTATGGTGTCGCAGTTTCCCTTGGATTATATGCACCTTGTGTGTTTAGGGGTTATGAAACGCCTGATTTGGCTATGGATGAAGGGTCCACTCAAGAACAATTGTGGAATTGGTATTTATGTTGTTCGTCAGATTTCAGACAGCTTATTGGGCCTTAAGAATCATATACCTAGGGAATTCGGCAGAAAATGGAGATCCTTGTTTGAAATGGAAAGGTGGAAGGCAACTGAATTTCGTCAGTTTTTATTATATACTGGCCCTGTTGTTTTGAAGAATCGGCTATCTCGGGGAATGTACAAACATTTTCTCCTCTTTTTTGTAGGTATTTTCTGTTTGTCTTGCGACTTTGTGTTTGAGACCTATTGCGAATATGCCAGTGAGATACTGCGCCTGTTTGTTGTGCAATTTGGGAACATATATGGTGAAGACATGCTTGTCTACAATGTGCATGGTCTTGTTCATCTTCCAGAAGATGCGAAAAACTTTGGAATACTAGACAATTTCTCAAGTTTTCCATTTGAAAGTTTTTTGGGGAATCTGAAAAAATTGGTACGCAATCCTAGTTTGCCTCTACAGCAAGTCATAAGACGTCTGTCTGAAGGACAAAATCTGCAAGGACATACACATGACAAAGTTGCTATTACTGCAAAGAAACCCCATACTTATGGTCCTGTTCCAAGACGGTTTCAGGCTTTTTTTCAATTTCATGAATTGCATTTGCCTAATTGCTACATTTCTGTTCATGAAGGAGTTAACTGTGTCCTGATTGGAGATAGTGTGGCTCTTGTAAGAAATATTTTGGCAAGTAATGAGGACACTGACAAACTATTAGTTTATGAGAAATTTGGCAATATGGAGAACTTTTTCACATATCCCCTGCAATCTATGGACTTGAGAATCACAAAAGTGTCCGGTTTGACAGGCCATTTAAGTGTTTCTTCTGTGTCCTCAATTGTTTGTAAATGTGTATTGCTGCCATTTCAACGCAAGTACATTGCCTTTCCATTGATACATAAATTAAAAAACTGATCCTGTAAATCTAGTGTAGAGCATTATTATTTATTATATTATATACTGTTTGTCGTCAATGAAAAACATTTCGTAACTTTGGTTCAAGGGTATTTAGATTTACAAAAATTGAACAAAACTGTATATATTTTTTCCCGTTTTCTTTTTTATGCAGAAAATCACCTCAGATAATCACGTGTTCCAAGATATAGGCAGGTTACAGTAACACTTTCTAGTTAAGAGCGTCAATTTCAGTATAATTATGCCAAGGCTCATTAAAAAACAAGCTAGACTTTTAACAACGTTGGATAGGTGAAGATCACAAAATGACTTCGAGAGACACTTAAATGTTTCACGTTTGACAAAAGTGCAGTTAGTTATGCATGTAAAGGTAACCAGCTTATTTTTCAATAAACATATCAACCCGGTGCGCCGGTGTGACGTCAATACGACATGATAATTTTATACGCCAATGTCACTTACATAATTGAACTGACGGAACAATCAGCATATATATATATTGTAGTTAGGGACACACCATAAGCTTGATATCATACTGCAGATTCTACAATTTACCATGCTATTATGATGTCACCAAATGGACCAAAGGCGATGTGTTTGAACATTGATTACATACCCTAAACATCTATTGAATGTCATAAATTTACTGTAGCAGTTCAATTTTAAATAAGAAATCAATTAAATAAATTACATTTAATATTGCCAATAGTTAAGATTATTTACAAATTATGCGGTTTTTATGGACGTCAGTATTGTATTTGAGAACAGATTATATTCAGATGGTAGCGTATATTTTCTCCATTCTCAAAGAAAAACAAATATCTAATTTTTTCATGAACATTAAGAGGGCAGTGTTTGTCCTGCCAAAAGTAGTTTGATCATGATACAACTAAAAAAGATCTGCAATTTCTGTGTTGTCTATCTTTTAAAAGTACTGGTAATAAAAAAGATAGTAATTCAACTTTTGCTCTTAATCAAACTCGATAATTTCTATCAAAATGACCATGTATAATTTCATGAAGAATAAACTTGTGTTTACTTTTATTGAAAAAAATGCTCAAGTACATGAGAAACAAGAGGAAATATTCATTTGACCATACTTTAATATGGACTCGACTATATTCTTTTTTGCTAATTTTACTGTCTTTAAAATTGACAGTCATCTGTCTACCTTAGCATAAGAGATTTTGTAAGTTATTTTTATATACTACATCTTACATTTTAACATTCAAGACAGGCATGTAGACATTAGGAATTTAAATACATGCCTCCACACATCAGATATATCTAAAGAGCAGTATATTTTAAGATAATTTTTATTCACTATTTAAATATTGGTAATTTTTCCAGCTTAATTATATAATATTAGTAATTTTTCTAACTTGCTTACTTAATAATTTTGAGAACTGTCTGAAAACAAGACATTTTCGGAATGGAGTCGCAACCGAATCTTCTTGTATTAGGGGCAAAATATCTGTGAACAATACAGACAGGGAAACATTTCTTTAAGCAAATGTAGTATCTTAAATACTAGTTGGCATAATGATCCAAATTTTTCTGATAGTCGGGTCTTTGAATTATATATATCAAGGTCACTATATGGCTGTATTTTAGTTACAAATACTAACTACTTGTTTGTAATTATTTATACTGTTTTTCCTAATATTGAATTACATTTGATTTTAAGAAATACATATATGCAGCTGACATATACAAAGGCTACCGTTATTGATTTTTACCCATTTATTATTATTATACAATATTCATATATCGCTCTTTCTCATGTAAACACGCTCTTTGCATGTAAACACGTTCAAAAGGTCTTAAAATAAATTCTACTGTTTTTTAGTTGAAACTTGTTCAGCATGTATATTCTTGTTGAATTTACTGACAACAAAGAACTGGCTGTCATCCCAGACAATTGGCGAGAGGGGACAAAATGTGGTCTGTGGCCTCCTTATAAAACTGCTAGTCGGATAACCAGAGCAGTGATTCAGAAGGAACCACCGACTGATAGCTGGACAGCATATCCAGTTAGAGAAATGTATAAGAATGGTATTTATATTTTTGCACTCTGATTTTTAATGCCATAAAAGCCCCTTACAATATCAACCCATTTATGCCCTATCGAAAGTCCTATGCTTACATATTGGATGAGTCCATATTTTTGATAAAAGTTCCTGTTACAGTTAGCAAACACATTACGCGGCATCAGATCAGGGTCTGCACTGTTTGCCTATGTCCCATTTATGATTAACAGTCATGCTTATGAGATTTTTTTTTATAGAGATTAGGGTAGAGTATTGCCTACCCCAAACCAAAATCGGGGTATATATACATTATTACTAAAGTGACTTTATTTGATGCACTGTACGTATCAGTCAATTGGATATTTCCCTTTCAAAGTATCACACAAGTCTGCGTCGAGTGTGATGCGTAATATCTGGTAATGTCCACGAAGCGTGGTACAATGCATTGGATTGAGTTACTGTATTGATAATTTGTTTGTTATTTACAATTCCTGCAAAGAAATTCCATTCCATCTTTCTAAATCTTTGCTGAGCCTCAGTAGCGATGCTGGTTGTCAACCCAGGGGTTGTGTGTTTGAAATCCCAGCTTGGCCAACCTACTTTCAGACGTCTTTCACAAATGGGCTGTTTAACACTTCTATGTGGAAAAGCAGCAAGATGCTTGAAAAGTATGTTGTGTGTTGTACTGGTGTGGGAAAACATAGTAGGTGGTTATCATAGACAGCTATTGCAACGATTGAATATATCATATTAAACATTGCATTACATCTTCAAAGTATGCAGCTTTGCTCTTTACCTCTTTAAAATTGAATTCACATCCTCTGTTAAATTGAATCGTCTGCCTTTTTTTAGCTCACCTATGCACGAAGTGCAAGGTGAGCTTTTGTGATCACTGAACGTCCGTCGGTGTCGTCCGTTCGTCTGTTAACTTTTTCCTACAAATGACTTCTTCTACTAATTAAACCAATAGACAGATTTCAAAATAACTACACAGGAATGGTCCTTAGGTGGTCCCCTTTCAAAGTTGTTCAAAGAATTTAATTCCAAGTAGAACTTTGGCTGTTGCGGCATCAGAAAAGGGGAAAATTGCCAAATCTTAAAAAATCTTCTTGTCCAAATGTGCTGGCCCGATTTAAAAATTATTTTGCACAAATGTTCCTTAGGGCACCCTCTACCAAGATTGTTCAAATATTTCCGATCCGTTGAAAAACATGGCCGCAAAGGGGCGGGGCTTGTTTTCCTTATATGCCAAAAGTACTGGCCAGATTTCGAAATAAGTTCAAAGAAATGGTCCTTATATATAGGTGGTAACAATAGCTTATACATAATTGGAAAATCACCATTACTTTGAAAAGAGGAAATGGAACTGTACCAGTATTCAGTTTAACTAAATCGGATTAGGATATTTGATTCGAATAAGTCAAACAATTAATTGAATATCGTTTTCAGTATTCGTTCCAATCCCTAGTAAGTTACGGTATAGTTTATAAATAATTGTTTCAGAATCTTACGATAAAGTTAGAGGTAAACTAAAGCAGGCAGGAGTAGAGTCCGACCTTCAGACAGACCAGGAAGCAAATGATGGGCGTCCAATTCGAAAAAAAAGGTGTGTGGGTTATCAAACTTCCTAAGGAATAAGTTTTCAAATCAATGAATGTCTTATCCACTGTAGTTGCCAGCTCGATCATGCCTCCTTCGCCATATGAACTTGTGCCAAATATTTCACATTATAAATTTAATGATACTAGTGCTATGCGTATTCGTGTTAATCTTTTAAAAAATGGAAAATATAGAATATATTGACTGTTTTGCGCATTTTTGGCATATCATTTAAAAAAAATCTCATAGATTGGATATGATTACGTAATTTGTTTAAAATCTCTTGTAACAGGCTACAAATCCAGAGCAGGAGAGTTTCATTTACATAACAAAGCCTACTACATGTCTAACATGAGAACAAAATCTATAAACATACTTACAAGTCTGAAAAATAAATGCAGAATCCATCTTTATCATACTTGCATAATAGATTTGAAAACATTGATTGATCGATTGATTAGCTTTATTAACATTAAGATTATTGCCTACAAAAGTTTTCCTTTAATCACAGAATATTCCCAGGTAAACTCTTGTGTTTTTTGAAAGTTTTTTATACCTTTTCAAACAAAAGTATCCGCATTGGATCTCCTATCGCAGTGCAATGCAACTATGATTGACAATAAACTTTCACACATGTACATTGTCGATCAAAAATCAAACTGCTAAACGCAGGTCGATCTTGATCACCAATGATTTATTTTTTTTGCATCAGCGCAGTCTGGTTATACTTACACTGCTTATGTTTTCGTAAATTCTTTGTTGTATGTACACTTATTTTTTCTAACTGACAACAAATATGTGTTATACGTAAATTAAACTCAAATAACAAATCTATAAAATTAGACATTGTGGGAAAAGGAGAATTTGCTCAATTGGCAATTCTCTCTTTTACCCGACAATGTCTTTTACACTACAGAATGATTAGAAACTGCCCAGATTCCTTAAAGATTATCATATTACTTCTTAGACTACTAAAACAAATATATACTAAAAATTGATGTAAGGCATGAAGGAGAATGGCCAAAACCTCTCCATACCTTATTTGTATTGAGATATTTTATAATGTATCTTCAACAACTTCAAGCCTGTATAATTACAAATCAAAAATTGCATATGATTCACTGTCCTGCTGTCAGATAAATACATTAGTAAGTACCGGTATTGCATCAAGGATTGTAATAATAAAACTGCTGACTTTTATTTTTAGGTCTCCAAATCGGTACAGTTCAGACTCTGAGAATGACGAACCTGTTAGAAACCGACCACAGCAACCACCAAAGAAGGGACAAAAAACTACCCTGGATCAGAGGTTGCCATCTCCTCCGACACGAATCCCAACTCGAGATACAGGGGAGACATCCACAGTGTCAGAGCCATCACAGCAACTCATGTACTGTCGCCGTCCTGCGAATCCATCATCGCACTCAAGTGGATCTCGGGAAGGACTTCCTGTCTCACCAAAATTGCCACCACCACAATCTTCAAGAACATTGACAATTGCAGGTCAGGTACAAGAACTCCCTGTAACACCTACAGCACCCCCATCGTCAACTACGCCGGTAAGGGCATTTTCAAAGGCAGTCGGCCTACCCTACATCAAGACAGACAGCCTGGGACAAATTTAGGTAAATGTATTTGTTAAGGTATCATTATAAAATCAACACAGTTTGCTGTGAACCTGGGTATAAGAGATAATTAAGTTTCATATAATTGTTGGCTTAATTACCTGGGCATCTGCCCAGGATGAGCTTATGCTATGGCCTGTTGTCCGGTGTCTGTCTGTTCGTTAGACATTCAACTTCAGCTCTAGGTCCACTTGACCATAAGTAGTATTTTTGAAGTGTATCTTAAAAGCTTTTAAATTAAATTTATCATAGACTTTGATTCTTATACAGAACATAGCATGTACATCCTAATAATTTGTACCATATTGTATGTGATATGTATTTTGCATGCTTATAGTTTCAATTCTTCAACATTCTAACACAGTCTAAAACTTTAACCTCTGTCTAATTGTTTTCACAGGAAGAGACATGAGAATGTTCACCCTGCTTCAACAAATCAAAGAGGAGCAAGAAAATCAGACAACTCTTCTGAAAACTGTTCTTTCGCGACTGGGTCAAGGATGTGAAATAGATCCCCTGCCAGAAGATATTTCCTTCCCAATCACCAATGATTTGGAAATGAGTGCGTTTGAAGACCAAATGAAGGACAAAAATGTACAGAAAGCTTTGGTAAGTTTCTGTATTGAATAATAAGGCGTGGAGAATGAACATATTAATATCATTTATGTAGACAGTCCCATAAATTGCCCACTTTTATGTTCAAAGTATTCGTAACTCTTTCAAAGCAGAATTAAATAATATACATGTTAGAAGTAAGTACTTCAAATTTGGATTGCCAAGTTATTTCTAGTGTGTCAGCCTGTCAGGTGTATTTAGCTCACCTGAGCGCAAAGTGCTCATGAAAGGTGATCTGGCGTCGTCTGTTAACATCTTCTCCTCAGTAACCAGTGGGTCAATTGGGATTTAATTAATTAGAGTTTAATTAACAGTGTTTACATGATACGGGATTTAAATCCCAAGTGAAAGATTCTTGCTATATAAAAACGAGTTTTTATATGCATAATCTCTTTCACGAGGGATTTAATTCCCAAAACATGAAAACAATGTTTATTAAACTATATATTATATACTCGGAAATAATTTTTGTTATTAAATGACAAAACCCCTGTGCAGCTCATTACTTTTAGCTGAGAAGCGGAGCGATCTGAATGACGTCATCTGCTAGTTTTGTAGTGACGTCACTTAGCGGGCAACCGACAAATGCCGAAAAATTTTGAATATCCCTCTAGTGAGCTATATCGCACACTAGGCGATATTGCTCAGTAGACGAAGAGCATGTTATAGGTTTTCTCAAGTTGGGAAATCTCTATATTTCATCAATGAGTATATAATATATTGTTTTTAGAGACAATCTAGTCATAAATGTTATAACTCTTGAAATCTAGTCAGCAGTATTTTACTTTTGTTTTTTAGCTCACCTGTCACATTGTGACAAGGTGACCTTTTGTTATCATTCTTTGTCTGTCGTCCGTACACAATTTCTAGTGTACATAATACAGTTTTCATTTATTATCCTATGTTTACCAAACCTATTCAATGAGAGCTCGGTTCCTTTCGAAAACAAGCCAGATCCATCCATGCATGACGGGATTATATGGCCCTTTAAAATTGGCAAAATTGCTATAATTGACATTGTGAACAAGTTAAAGTCATCATTTATTATCTGATGTTTACCACTTATACAGTAGCTAGATATACATGAGAGCTCCGTTCCTTTCGACACCCAGCCATATTCTCTCATGCATGACAGGACTACGGCCCTTTAGAATTGGCAAAATTGCTGAAATTGACTTGTGAACACAATAAAAACTTATTTATTATTCGATGTTTACTTTACGTATTCAGTAGCTCGATATACATGGGAACCCCGGTTCCTTTCGAAAACCAGCCAGATCCCGCTAATGCATGATGGGATTATGGCTCTTTAAAATAAGCAAAGTTGACCTTGTTAACAGAATAAAAACTTCAATTAAGGTAAAGTCATCATTTATTATCCGATGTTTACCAAACTTACACAGTAGCTAGATAATACACGAGAGCTCAGTTCAATTTTCTGGTCCGTGGAAAAACATGTCCACCGAGGGTGGTTGCTTGCTTTCCTTATACAGACAACGTGAAATCTTTTGAAACCTGTCAGTCCGAAAGCTAATTTTTCATATATTTTCCTCTTTGTTTTACCAATTATTGCCTGGAAATGTGTCAGTCAGGACTGGAGGACTGACGGTTTTCACGTAGACTGCTTATATGTTAAGAGAAAAAACTTTGAAAACTAGTTATGTTAAACCAGGTGAGCAATATAGGGTCATTATGACCCTCTTGTCTTATTTGTTGTTGTTAATTTTCATCTACAATATAATAGCTTCATTGTTCACTCTTATTCACCCCGGCTCAGCCAACATTCTTTCCGACGTTTGACAAAAGTCAATGCGTCATTCGTCTTTCACCAATAGGCTTAGTCTATGTAGAAAAGCAGCCAGTTGCTTGGCAAGATTGCTGTGTGGAGTACGTACTGGTGTTAGAAAACTAGGAATCACATGAGTAGGTGAACTGGGCGCCATGATATGACTGAGAAACTGTTAAAAACGACGTTAAATCCCAATCAATCAATCACTCTTATTTACATTATTGCCCATAAGAATTTATGTGTGTGTTCATCATAGTAGTAACAGAATGTCTCGAGTAATTTAGATATAAACAGGCTTACACACTCTAAAATCCAACTGTTGGTAAATGTATTATAGTGAGATGCTTTAGAAACTCAGTAAGTTGCCTTTTGCCAGTTGTAAGGTGTTCATAAGATACATAAAAATACACAATAAGTTCATCTATCTTCAAGGTCGTAACTTGATAGAATTGTTTCTTATGCCATGTTTATGGCTTTATGAAAAAGAAGGTAGGATCAAATGTAAAGTTCCAATGTCTTTTATACTTAAATTACATATATAGTAGAACAAAAAATCTAAAATATAATTGTTATTGTTGTTAATTCCAAATTTACATAGATATAATACCGTATTTTTGGCCAGATTGCTCAAGCAATTCCTGTCTATAGATTGGCGATGTCCGTCCATCTGTCAACATTTTCATTAAAAGAATTAGGGCAAGCAAAATCTCAGCGAAGAAATAGGGTAGCTAATGTAGTCACTTTGGCGTTTCCAGCTTTGTTAAACCTTTGCGTGCAAGGCCTTTTATTAGACACTGTGTAAGCTGTTGCTTGAAACTTCACACACTTATTCAGGGTCATTATATGACCCTGTATGTCAGGTTCCATAACTCTGGAATGGATTTTGACTGAATTGTGCCTCTTTTTGAACTTAGAATTTTGGTCAAAACTTTGCATGCAAGGCCTTTTCTCAGACACTGTAAGCTGATGCTTTGAAACTTCACACAATTATTTAGGGTCATTAAATGACCCTGTATGTCAAGTCCAATAATTCTGAAATGGATTTTGACTGACTTATGGACCTTTTTGGACTTAGAATTTTGGTGAAACCTTTGTTGTGCAAGACCTTATCTCAGACACTGTAAGTCTTCGGTATAATGTTCACTATCGGCATACATCATTTAAAACAAATTGTAAGAGAAAATCCCTAGTGGGTTTACGGCGGCAGAGCAAATACTGAACTTCGGCCCGCTGACGGTCCGACATAGTTTGGTAGCCGTCGGGCCGCCAGGTTTCCGCTTTGCAAAACCGCCTGCGGGCCACTGACGAAAACTGCTGGCGGGCCGCTGTGGAAAGGAAAGCGGGCCACCAGCGGCCCATTGTTGGAATGCTGGCTGGGATCTTGCCTTTTAAAATACCTTATTTCGATGTTAAACCTTTAATAAACGTTTTACTTTACGATGATTGGCAAAGTGATTGGAATGAGTAAGTAAATAATAAACTCCACTCAATCAAGCCAGTGCTTGGTGAGTGGCTGCCAGCTTTACGATCCTTTCGCCGAGAAGAAATTGTTCTCGCTCGTTTACGCATTGGACACACATCGTTAACTCATGCATACTTACTGAAATGTGAGGAAGCACCTGAATGTATTCTTTCAGTACAGCACATTCTTCTGGAATGTGCTGATTTCGCCCCAATACGTGATAGATTATTCAAGGCTCAAAGTATGCGTCAGCTCTTTGAGTCTGTCAAACCTGAACATTTATTTGATTTCCTAAGGGAAATTAATATTTTTAATAAGATATGATTATTTCTTAAATCGTGCTTTTGCACATTCATTACCTTTACTCATCCTGTTCCGCATTTTCTCAGATAGTGTGTATCTTTATGTTAAGTATTACATAGTAATGTTTGGCTTGTTTGCCTAAATCTTTGTTTACATTGGCTTACATGTTGTTTTATATTAAATGTTAAGTATCGCATACATCATGTTTGATTGTTTTGTCTAATAAACTGGTTGTTTATGTTTCAATTTTAATTATTTCATCGTTTACATTAAGTTATTAAGCGCCCAAAATGACATTAGTTGTCGACGGGCCTTAAAACACCATTCATTCATTATAGTTAGCATTTCACACATCTTGTTGCAGACGATTTGTGAAACATTGTATAATTTTATGACACCGTGATGAGTCAGTGTTTCCTGTGCAGAAACGTTACATGTGTGAATAAAAACACCAAGTCAATTAAATCTTTCTGCGTTGTGTTGTTCATTTTCCCGAACCTAAGATATTACAATCGATGGTGAGGATGGGATATTGAAAAGGTTGGTGAATTCCTCAACAGGAAAGAATCCTTTAATAACTTTGTAGAACACATTCAACAAAACACTTTCAACAACGCGTTCATATACAGAAACTCTCCTTTGATGACTATGCGGAACATATTCAACAAAAAACTGGCAACAACGCTTTCATACACAGAAGCTCTCCTTGCATGAGGATTGCACTTCTATAAATATAATCAAACATGTAGTAAACGTACTATTATTCCTTGATCAAATTTCAGCACATTCCTGCTATTGGTGCTAATGTGGATATTAGCAATACAAGCATGGCCGGTATGCAATATCAACATCGTCAAGACAGTGATACGCACTCTTTTGTAAGTATATCAATGTAATATATTAATAGTATTAGAAACTTTAAAAACATTATAATTTGGTTTATCTTTCACTGAAACATTTTATGCATTCTAAAGCAGAGGACGTTTGAAAATATTGTGTTTCCAACTCGCCATACTATAAAGAAACTTTCTTTAAATTGTTTGGCTATAATAATTTCTTTATCATACATTTCTCGACTTTCAAAAAATAATCCATAAAAAGAAGTAATGTCAATATCATCTTTTAATCATAACCATTAAGATGTCGCATCTTTTTTTAACAGTATTCTGCTACTAGACTGCAAGAGCTATCTGTAAGTTCACATGATTTTCTTCACCCCTCTTTTATATAAATTATTTTCTTATCTTATATTTCGTTTATAATCTGTTGAAAATCCATATCATTACATTATGTTGAAGAAGGCATATTTATGATAGAGGGGGATTGGTTAGGACATATCTCAGAATTTCTGGTAAGATATGATGTCTTGGATTATGTAAATATATAAAAAAAATATTATTAAATCTAGGGTGTTGATGGTTATGATATTGCGGGAGATGAGTGGGAGATGGATGCATCTTCCATCCCACGACATTTCAGAGTGGTGAAAGTTCTGGTAATATCTATTTCATACACAAAAATGTAAAATAAACAAGCATATATTTATTTATATCAGTTTAATTAATATTTCAATATTCAGTTTTATCATTAAAAACCCATGATTGACAGATAAACTTATAAAATATATGTATATGATTTCTGTATATTTATATGAGATTTTTTTTTTTGTAGACTCACAATGAATCGAAATAAAAAAAGAATTTAGAAGAGCTTAAACAACATGAAGCGAAAGAAAATCGTCAAAGGAAAACAAGTTTTTTTTCGATGTTTCATGGTTTTTTTTGTTTTTTTTAAATAAATCTTTTAATATAATAATAATCTATTTTTATGTTTTACATATTCATTACATTTACATATTTATATATATATACTAGACAAAACTTCCAACGCACATATGTACATAAGTATCAATATTTCATTTAATATTATACTAAATACATTGCAATTTGACAAGAATATCACATAACTATCCTGTAACGGAATGAAAAACAAAAACTTAACAAAATACCACAGTACATTACAATAAAATGCATTAGTTTATTGAAGGGTGCATTTTTAAAGTTCGCAGGATAAGTCAGTAGCGGGTGTGACCACCAGCAGCATTCCCCACAGCTAAAAATCTTCTTCGCGATCCGCCAGCGTCCGAGACAGCCTGGAAACCTACAACTAACCAATGCGATTATCCAGGAGAAGTTCCAGACTTTCTCCATACATTTTATAGAGAAAATTATAGTAAAATGCATACATGTGATCCTTGCTGAGATCCAAGATAGCCATCCCTACATAACACGGTTTATTAAGTAACACTTTTGCACGAGATAGTTCAATGGCAACTAAATCTTGTGAAAATATCTTATGTCCTTTGTATGACAAAAAAAATGGAACAAGAATCTGGTTTGGCTGAAACATTCTTGTAAAACTCTTGTGTTGCAGAGAATTTTGAAAGGGCGAGAGCTAAGTTGAGCCAGGCGGAAGAGACATCATATCTTCAAACAACTAATGATGAACATAAGAGAAAGAGGAAGTATGTATTTTGCCTGAATCTTTTAAGTGTTTCAAGCTACCTTGTAGGGTCTGCTATTTTAAAAAGATGGTTTCCGTAGCCATAAGTATTATACCAAACTATCGACAGTGTAAGCCTTTCTAGAACTAAATGGCCAAAACGAAAATAAGTAATAGGCTTATCATATACCTGTAAAATAAAATAGGTAATATAGGTTATTGACCCTGTACTGTGAAATCATCGTTGGACCAATTTCTTTGGTTGACGTTGCCGAGCTCCAGTGATGATTTCACAGAACAGGGTTAATAACCTTTTAGTTGCATACTTTCATATTGTAAACTATTTGGTTTACACTGTGGAGTTATTTTTTTTATTTAGAGTTATAAATATGCTTTCGAAAATCGAAACAAACTATTTGTTTGAATGAGTAGTCATTTTTAGCTCTACTGGCCAAAGGCCAGAAGGGCTTATGTCGTGGCGATTCGTCCGTGCGCGTCCGTAAACAATTTCTTGTTAACACGATACAATCTTTTGACTGTATCTCAACCAAACTTACACAGTAGTTAGATATCCATGAGAGCTCGGTTCCTTTCGAAAACCAGCCAGATCCGCCCATGCATGACTGGATTATGGCCCTTGAAATGGTCAAAATTGCTATAAAAGAGCTTGTTAACACGATAGTCTTCACTTTTGATTGTATCTCAATCAAACTTATACAGTAGTTAGGTATCCATGAGAGTTTGGTTCATTTCTAAACATCGGCCAGATCTACCCATGCATGGCTGGATTATGGCCCTTGAAATTGTCAAAATTGCTATAATACAGCTTGTGAACACAATAGAGCTTCCATTTACTATCTGATCTTCATCAAACTTAGATGGTATTTGAATATTGATGACATATTGGTTCCTTTTGAAACAAGCCAGATCAATGCCAGTAGAGCATAGGCCCTCATGGGCCTCTTGTGTTGCAAATACTGTTATAAAAGTTGATAAATAACGGTGACATTATTGTTTTAAATGATGTCATGCACGTGCATGAACAACATTTTAGACGCGCATGCCACAGTATACTGTTAACCGGTCAAAAACGTATTGTTAGCATGAGACAGTAAGAAATTGCCCATGATGAGCATATGAGAATTTAACATTACAAAGACATGTGACGTATAATGATAATATTTGGCTCAGCTATGTTTGTTTACATTAAAAAAGTAGTCCCTAGCTTGTTAATAATGTGGAGTTTTTGCACATCCTTTTCTACTGTCATGATCACTCCTTGACACCGGTCATGGTAAAAAAAATCATGACCACTTTCTGCAATGCAAAGTGAAGTTGAACGTGACAATATGCAATAACTAACAATACTTACACACTGAAAACATCATGTCTGTACTGCGTCAGTAGATTGCATACACACAATTGTTTGATAATGCTGAAAGTTATTTCATTATTGTAAATAGGCCAGCAAAAAGGCTATATGATTCATCGGAGGAGGATGAAACGGACAGTGAGGGGGACACTGAGAGTAGGCCATCAACATATAAAATGGCTACCCCTGCCACAACACCAAAACAGACACCTGCTGGAGGCGTATTTTCACCACTACCACGTTTAACAACACAGGCACTGCGAGAGTCATTTACTCCACTACAAGTACGAGGTCAATCTGAAACGCCAACCCGTGGGTAGAATATTGGACCTAGTAAGTAAGTACAGTTAGTGCTGTAAATATATTTATTATATACCTATAAATATTCTGTCTACAATACAAGCCAACAAGCTGGATTGAAAATTCCGTATATTGTTATAAATATATAACACAATTTGCAGGTTTAGGCTTATAATGTAATGCTATGTATGGTTAATGATTTTATTTCTCTTGATAGATTGAAGAGAACTTGTTTATTGACAAAAAAGTTAAGGCAGAGGACTTGTTTGCCAGGTTATTAGCAGGGGAAGACATCCGACATGAAAGGGTTATAATAACGTGTTTGGCAGAACCAAGTGCCCATGTTGGTCATGATGTAGGCACCAATGTAGTATGTATATTTTGCTTTTATTTCCACCTGAGCACAATGTGCTTTTTAAAAATGGGCATCCCGGGTTCGATCCCCAGTTGCGATTGTCTTAGTAGTCACCTTTATATCAGTCCGCCTGTATTAAGCAACCACTAGAATATTAATAGGAACAACATTCTCTGTTATGTTTGTTTTGAATTAAGCAGCCACCTGTGTTAAATATATTTAATTTTTAAAGCCATTTTATATTGTTTCGTTGAAATTTGACTAAATTTTGAAAGTTAAAAACATTACAGTCAAATGCAAAGAAAGCGTAACTAAGTTCTTGGAGAGAGAAGACAACTGTCGGTTACAACCAGGGAAGAAAGATGCAACCAAAACTGGAACAGAAAAGGTCCAAACCCGTATACTAACAGATTACATGGCCAATCTTCATCCAAAATACTTATCTGAGAATCTGGCATGTGTTTTTATGTTAAAACAGTTTGTTCACAATTAGTTTACTGTTATTAATTACATTAAAATATATTTAACAAGAAACCGCTGAAGACGGTAAGGCCGGATTGTCGGCAATTTGACCTTGAAAATCGACAAACCAAGGTCAAGGTCAAAGTAACCATAGAAATCAATAGAACTTGTTACTGGTTACCTTCAGGCAAAGTTTCAAGTTTGTAACCCTTTCCAGTGCTGAGATTGCCTCAACCTGAAACTTTAACCGATTTTGCCTCAACCTGAAACTTAACCAAAATGTTGACAGACAGACGGACGGACAGACAGACATCGCCAATCTATAGACCGTAATTGCTAGAGCAATCCAGCCAAAAACTGTTGAAAGCAAATTAAAACACAATTTGCTGTGATATAACTATTAAAATATTGAAAGCAAATTAAAACGCAAGTTGATGTGATATAACTATAAAACTGTTGAAAGCGGAGTAAAACGCAATTTGCTGTGATATAACTATATAACTGTTGAAAGCAAATTAAAACGCAATTTGCAGTGATATCACTATAAAACTGTTGAAAGCAAATTAATACGCAAGTTGTCGTGATATAACTATAAAACTGTTGAAATGAAATTAAAACGAAAGTTGCCATGATATAACTATAAAACTTTTGAAAGCAAATAAAAACGCAAGTTGCCATGATAAAACTTTAAAACTTTTGAAAGTAAATTAAAACACAAGTTGATATAACTATAAAACTGTTGAAAGCAAATTAAAACGCAAGTTGCCGTGATATAACTGTTAAACTGTTGAAAGGGGAGTAAAATGCAATTTGCTGTGATATAACTATATAACTGTTGAAAGCAAATTAAAACGCAATTTGCAGTGATATAACTATAAAACTGTTGAAAGCAAATTAATACGCAAGTTGTCGTGATATAACTATAAAACTGTTGAAATCAAATTAAAACGAAAGTTGCCATGATATAACTATAAAACTGTTGAAAGCAAATAAAAATGCAAATTGCCATGATAAAACTATAAAACTGTTGAAAGCAAATTAAAACACAAGTTGATATAACTATAAAACTGTTGAAAGCCAATTAAAATGCGAGTTGCCGTGATATAACTATAAAACTGTTGAAAGCAAATTAAAACGCAAGTTGCCGTGATATAACTATAAAACTGTAGAAAGCAAATTAAAACGCAAGTTGCTGTGATGTAACTTTAACCAAAATGTTGACGGACAGACAGACAGACAGACGGGCAATAGCAACATGAAGGTCAAGAGTTATCATGGAAATCAAAAGAACATGTTAGTGGCTACACACAGACCCATTTTCAAGTTTGTAGCTCTTTCCATGTCCGAGATTTTGCTTCAACCAAAAACTTTAACCAAAATGTTGACGGACAGACAGACAGACGGGCAATAGCAAGGTGAAGAGTTATCATGGAAATCAAAAGAACATGTTAGTGGCTACACACAGCCAAATTTTCAAGTTTGTAGCTCTTTCCATGTCCGAGATTTTGCTTCAACCAGAAACTTTAACCAAAATGTTGACGGACAGACAGACAGACGGGCAATAGCAAGGTGAAGGTGAAGAGTTATCATGGAAGTCAAAAGAACATGTTAGTGGCTACACACAGACCAATTTTCAAGTTTGTAGCTCTTTCCATGTCTGAGATTTTGCTTAACCAGAAACTTTAACCATTTTGCCTAACCTGAAACTTTAACCAAAATGTTGACGGACAGACAGACAGACAGACGGACATCGCCAATCTATAGACCGGAATTGCTTGAGCAATCCGGCCAATAAATGTACTTTAAATCTAAGCCATATATAGGTTTTCAGATGTTTAAAAATAAATCATAAATATAATCATTAATTTAAAGAGTAACCCCTTTCTACAAGTTTAAAAATGTGTTTGTATAATCTTAATACTCTTGAAAGTTAAGTTAAGATAACTTTATAGGCAATAGTGTTTACATGAAACATACGTTATGACAGACATGTGGTATAAAAATATCATACGTGGTCCAAAAAATAATACATAAGTACCTGCAAATATGATAAAATGTATGTTTGATGTTTAATATTTCTGATTTTTAAAAAAATAATGTTTTAATGTGGAGGTCGAAGAAGAAGAGGAAGAGGAAGAGGTGGAAGACTGGGAAGAAGTGAACGATCTGCGACGGATTATTTTTAACAATTCAGTCAGTGAAAGTGACGATGATGATGACACTGACTGGGACACCTGGGAACTAAATAATGCGAGTGAAATGTAGATAATTTTTAGAATGAGAAATAAATGTGACCGGTATCTTAAATGCATTCGCTTTATGATTTCAAAACAAGAAATATAGGTACCCGTCCGAAATACGTAAGTTCCCGCATGTTTAGAAAAGGGGGTCCCCTTTCTATCGGAGCGACGCATTCACTGTTTAACACGGGCGACCACCCTTACAACGGATATGACGTAGGAGTGTTAAGTCTGTACCCTCACCCTAAACCGGAAGTGATGTAGGAGTGTTAAGTTTGCGCACCCACTCTATACCGGAAGTGACGTAGGCGTGTTAAGTGTTAAGATTTAAACACCCACTCTATACCGGAAGTGACGTAGGCGTGTTAAGTGTTAAGTTTTGAACCCCCATTCTTATACTACTAAGACATGTGACGTATAATGATAATATTTGGCTCAGCTATGTTTGTTTACATTAATAAAGTAGTCCCTAGCTTGTTAATAATGTGGAGTTTTTGCACATCCTTTTCTACTGTCATGATCAATCCTTGACACCGGTCATGGTAAAAAAAATCATGACCACTTTCTGCAATGCAAAGTGAAGTTGAACGTGACAATATGAAAGTATGCAATAACTAACAATACTTACATACTGAAAACATCATGTCTGTACTGCGTCAGTAGATTGCATACACACAATTGTTTGATAATGCTGAAAGTTATTTCATTATTGTAAATAGGCCAGCAAAAAGGCTATATGATTCATCGGAGGAGGATGAAACGGACAGTGAGGGGGACACTGAGAGTAGGCCATCAACATATAAAATGGCTACCCCTGCCACAACACCAAAACAGACACCTGCTGGAGGCGTATTTTCACCACTACCACGTTTAACAACACAGGCACTGCGAGAGTCATTTACTCCACTACAAGTACGAGGTCAATCTGAAACGCCAACCCGTGGGTAGAATATTGGACCTAGTAAGTAAGTACAGTTAGTGCTGTAAATATATTTATTATATACCTATAACTATTCTGTCTACAATACAAGCCAACAAGCTGGATTGAAAATTCCGTATATTGTTATAAATATATAACACAATTTGCAGGTTTAGGCTTATAATGTAATGCTATGTATGGTTAATGATTTGTTTTCTCTTGATAGATTGAAGAGAACTTGTTTATTGACAAAAAAGTTAAGGCAGAGGACTTGTTTGCCAGGTTATTAGCAGGGGAAGACATCCGACATGAAAGGGTTATAATAACGTGTTTGGCAGAACCAAGTGCCCATGTTGGTCATGATGTAGGCACCAATGTAGTATGTATATTTTGCTTTTATTTCCACCTGAGCACAATGTGCTTTTTTAAACTGGGCATCCCGGGTTCGATCCCCAGTTGCGATTGTCTTAGTAGTCACCTTTTTATCAGTCCGCTTGTATTAAGCAACCACTAGAATGTTAATAGGAACAACATTCTCTTTTATGTTTGTTTTGAATAAAGCAGCCACCTGTGTTAAATATATTTAATTTTTAAAGCAATTTTATATTGTTTCGTTGAAATTTGACTAAATTTTGAAAGTTAAAACATTACAGTCAAATGCAAAGAAAGCGTAACTAAGTTCTTGGAGAGAGAAGACAACTGTCGGTTACAACCAGGGAAGAAAGATGCAACCAAAACTGGAACAGAAAAGGTCCAAACCCGTATACTAACAGATTACATGGCCAATCTTCATCCAAAATACTTATCTGAGAATCTGGCATGTGTTTTTATGTTAAAACAGTTTGTTCACAATTAGTTTACTGTTATTAATTACATTAAAATATATTTAATAAATGTACTTTAAATCTAAGCCATATATAGGTTTTCAGATGTTTAAAAATAAATCATAAATATAATCATTAATTTAAAGAGTAACCCCTTTCTACAAGTTTAAAAATGTGTTTGTATAATCTGAATACTCTTGAAAATTAAGTTAAGATAACTTTATAGGCAATAGTGTTTACATGAAACATACGTTATGACAGACATGTGGTATAAAAATATCATACGTGGTCCAAAAAATAATACATAAGTACCTGCAAATATGATAAAATGTATGTTTGATGTTTAATATTTCTGATTTTTAAAAAAATAATGTTTTAATGTGGAGGTCGAAGAAGAAGAGGAAGAGGAAGAGGTGGAAGACTGGGAAGAAGTGAACGATCTGCGACGGATTATTTTTAACAATTCAGTCAGTGAAAGTGACGATGATGATGACACTGACTGGGACACCTGGGAACTAAATAATGCGAGTGAAATGTAGATAATTTTTAGAATGAGAAATAAATGTGACCGGTATCTTAAATGCATTCGCTTTATGATTTCAAAACAAGAAATATAGGTACCCGTCCGAAATACGTAAGTTCCCGCATGTTTAGAAAAGGGGGTCCCCTTTCTATCGGAGCGACGCATTCACTGTTTAACACGGGCGACCACCCTTACAACGGATATGACGTAGGAGTGTTAAGCGTTAAGTCTGTACCCTCACCCTAAACCGGAAGTGATGTAGGAGTGTTAAGTTTGCGCACCCACTCTATACCGGAAGTGACGTAGGCGTGTTAAGTGTTAAGATTTAAACCCCCACTCTATACCGGAAGTGACGTAGGCGTGTTAAGTGTTAAGTGTTAAGTTTTGAACCCCCATTTTTATACTACTAAGACATGTGACGTATAATGATAATATTTGGCTCAGCTATGTTTGTTTACATTAAAAAAGTAGTCCCTAGCTTGTTAATGATGTGGAGTTTTTGCACATCCTTTTCTACTGTCATGATCACTCCTTGACACCGGTCATGGTAACAAAAATCATGACCACTTTCTGCAATGCAAAGTGAAGTTGAACGTGACAATATGAAAGTATGCAATAACTAACAATACTTACACACTGAAAACATCATGTCTGTACTGCGTCAGTAGATTGCATACACACAATTGTTTGATAATGCTGAAAGTTATTTCATTATTGTAAATAGGCCAGCAAAAAGGCTATATGATTCATCGGAGGAGGATGAAACGGACAGTGAGGGGGACACTGAGAGTAGGCCATCAACATATAAAATGGCTACCCCTGCCACAACACCAAAACAGACACCTGCTGGAGGCGTATTTTCACCACTACCACGTTTAACAACACAGGCACTGCGAGAGTCATTTACTCCACTACAAGTACGAGGTCAATCTGAAACGCCAACCCGTGGGTAGAATATTGGACCTAGTAAGTAAGTACAGTTAGTGCTGTAAATATATTTATTATATACCTATAAATATTCTGTCTACAATACAAGCCAACAAGCTGGATTGAAAATTCCGTATATTGTTATAAATATATAACACAATTTGCAGGTTTAGGCTTATAATGTAATGCTATGTATGGTTAATGATTTGTTTTCTCTTGATAGATTGAAGAGAACTTGTTTATTGACAAAAAAGTTAAGGCAGAGGACTTGTTTGCCAGGTTATTAGCAGGGGAAGACATCCGACATGAAAGGGTTATAATAACGTGTTTGGCAGAACCAAGTGCCCATGTTGGTCATGATGTAGGCACCAATGTAGTATGTATATTTTGCTTTTATTTCCACCTGAGCACAATGTGCTTTTTTAAACTGGGCATCCCGGGTTCGATCCCCAGTTGCGATTGTCTTAGTAGTCACCTTTTTATCAGTCCGCTTGTATTAAGCAACCACTAGAATGTTAATAGGAACAACATTCTCTTTTATGTTTGTTTTGAATAAAGCAGCCACCTGTGTTAAATATATTTAATTTTTAAAGCCATTTTATATTGTTTCGTTGAAATTTGACTAAATTTTGAAAGTTAAAACATTACAGTCAAATGCAAAGAAAGCGTAACTAAGTTCTTGGAGAGAGAAGACAACTGTCGGTTACAACCAGGGAAGAAAGATGCAACCAAAACTGGAACAGAAAAGGTCCAAACCCGTATACTAACAGATTACATGGCCAATCTTCATCCAAAATACTTATCTGAGAATCTGGCATGTGTTTTTATGTTAAAACAGTTTGTTCACAATTAGTTTACTGTTATTAATTACATTAAAATATATTTAATAAATGTACTTTAAATCTAAGCCATATATAGGTTTTCAGATGTTTAAAAATAAATCATAAATATAATCATTAATTTAAAGAGTAACCCCTTTCTACAAGTTTAAAAATGTGTTTGTATAATCTTAATACTCTTGAAAATTAAGTTAAGATAACTTTATAGGCAATAGTGTTTACATGAAACATACGTTATGACAGACATGTGGTATAAAAATATCATACGTGGTCCAAAAAATAATACATAAGTACCTGCAAATATGATAAAATGTATGTTTGATGTTTAATATTTCTGATTTTTAAAAAAATAATGTTGTTACGGTGCAATGTATTTTGCTACATGCTTTGACAAAAAAAGTAAATAAATATTTTAATAATATTTAAGCAGTAAGTTGTAGGCATACTATATCGTAAACGTCATATAATAGGTTCATATAAACTTTCTATACTCGCATTTGTATGGTCAACCTAAATGAAACGTACGTTACTGCTGAAAATGGGGTATCTTTACTAAATAGACCGAGCATCAATAACTAAAACAGTAATGTTCAAAATGTTTAAAAGTTGTGTTCTATATATGTATACCTCTCCAGCAAACTATATAAAACAACAATTAAGAATGGTCGATTTTTCATTTGTTTATGATTCTAAATATTTAGCTTCATCTTAATGAGAATGAGCGTATAGTTATAATTGAATGTTAAAGGGCATATTCCATTACGGTCAGCATGCAACCACATAGAAAGGAGATTATTACATGTCACCTTCCAAAAAATGACCAACCCTAATCCTGACCAATGGCTGTCAGCGGAAATTATGTTCCGAACCGTTCGGAACGTTTGTCACGAGAGACCGTGTTCATCTAGGTTTGTCACGAGAGTGGAACAGCACCTACGTCGAAGAAGAACGAGGAATTTACGAAGGTCTACGTCACTTTTTCCCAAAAAACTTTTGAATTCGAGTTCTATTTCTTTGAATGTTTCGCGTTACATCACTTAAATCTTTGAAGTACGAAAAAAAAACTGTACTTGCATTATAATTGTAATGAGATGCATACGACACTTGGTAATGGTTGCACAAGTTACGTAAACGAAGCAATTTTACGCAAATCCGGTAGGTTAAATTGACGCATATTGAACGTACAGTATAAGCGCATTCATCAGAAAATAACTGACATGTTTTGGCCACGTGTGACCTTTGTTTTAATCAACGAGGATAAATAATTTACTCCCGACTTTATTTCTTCCATGATGGATGTTGTCGTTCTTGAGAATTCATCAAATTAACATTTATTTTTGCGGATGTCGGGATCCCCTCTCACCTTAGGTAATATCTTTAAATCCGCCATTTTAAATTAACCTATATAGTACGTACTGCGTAAGCGCATTCATCTTCAACTTCAAATGATCAACTGATGGCGCCGTGAAGTTTCTTTGTTCTTACCGATTCGTTTAACATAGAAATTTTCGGACCTTTCTATTTTCATTAACCCTCAATTGATTTCTGACATCGTGACCTGCATATCTGTGATTTGCCGAGTTAATCTTAAATATTTCGAAGAATGAAGTAGAATATTAATGTTACCATTTGATTCAAAATCGAAGGAATGTTTGTTTGTAAAAACAACCGTCTAGCAAACTAAAGCGTCAGCGTTCTATCGGCTCCAGTGATTCCGGAAGAAGTTTGTCGTACGAATAGTTCATGAAAGCGATTATAACCGGAACTGAACACAACACTTAAATCAAATGAATACGCTTATACATCACAAGAAGTAGGTCACTATATACTGAAGAATCCGCTTACACAACACATAGGTCAATATTGATTAAAATCGATAGATCTGATGATTTAACCTTTTCCTTTAAAAACATCTTGTTAAAAGAAAATTGAAAGTCTCTTTAACCCAGACACATTTTCAACAACTGACCTTTGAAAACATTGTGGCAAAAGGAGATATTGCTCATGATGAGCAATTTAACTTTTTGCCAGCGATTTTACCTCTTTTCAAAAGCTTTACGTTTATTTTTAGACATTTTCCTAGATATTTTCAATCGTTTGCTGCAGATTGAAGAGTTGAAAAAATCAGAGTAAAAGGAAAAATTGCTCATAATGAGCAATTACGCATTTTGTCATGTTTTCAAAAGTGGTCCGCTACATATGAGAAAAACGTATGTAAGTGGAAATGGGTTAACATTTCCTTCATACAGATACTTATTTAGAAATTGTTCAATTTTTCAGATTACTCCAGACCTTGTGAAACATATATGAGCGACGATAAACTTTCCAGCTAAATACCACGTCTTTGTGATCGTATCAGACTGATTACTCATTTGCGTAAACAAGAAAAGCCACAAGAGAAAATAAACAAGCTCCTTACAATACTACAGCAAAAGCTTGAGGTAGCACGTAAAAAAAGTCAGCACATAACACGGATGATACTGAAGCAGAAGACATGAGAAATACGCATAGCCCTTTCGGAAATCGGAACGCTGCAAAACAGAACAGACTTATAGAAATTAGTTGGATCAACAAAACCAGCGAATATAGGAGGTAGTACTTGGAAACTAGAGGTTCCAAAAACTGTAATAAAAGAAAATATTATACAGAAAGCAATCTCTCTTTTCTTCCCTAATGGTAAGTGGGCGTCCTTCAACGTCTGATTTCAATTTTGACCTCTGGGATTCTGCAGACCGCACAATTGCTCTGGATGTTACTGTCGCCGACATGTACAAGTCAACAAAAATGCATATTCTGAATTCTACTTGTCAAGATCACAAAAGAACAATGATCCAATAGATACGTCACAGATGCTCGAGTCCTCACCTGATGATAAGAACACGTCACTCACTTACACATCTGGGGAGTCAACAGTATCGCAAGAGGACACTCAGGAAGGACATCTTAATGGAGACATCATTCATAATGCAATGGAAATTGCTGGACTGCCAAGGTCAGATGATGACTCACTCCCGGATATTTTTTAACAACCTGCTGTAGTTCCCTCAGACACGAAGAAAAACATTACGCTAAAACTATTTGGGGAACTGCAAATGTTTCGTTCTATTCTATAACTTTTATTCAAAAAAATACCACATGTTAACTTTATATTTTGTTACTTATTTAGGATTATGAGATTTATACTATATACATATGATACATGTTATGTATCTATTATTTTATATATTATCCAGCATATCGATAACTGATCAATGGGAGGGGGTGAATCCTTCATACATGAGGTGATGTAACGCAATAATGTATGTAAATAATGATAATTATATTAATATTTTTTGTTTAAATTGTCATGATTCGCGTTGTAATTATCATATTCAAATAATATGTTTTTAGATCTTCTAAAATATTTTGAAAATAGCATATTGTGAATCAGCCGTGACTCTCTCACCGAATAATTTACATTTGTGAGTGTTAAAGGTTATTCAAGGTAAAGTCCTGACTTTGGGCTAATAGCCGTTCTTGCACTTTAGGATGCATTACTCCATTAATAACAAGATCTATGAGAATGTCACCCGAGTTTGCATAGTCGCAGTCCATTAAGAGCATATGTTAATCTTTCACAAAATAGTCAAATGTTTCACATTTGTCCCGTTTCTTTCATCGTGCTTTGAAACGGTCATTGGTCACCATCGCTAACGATGATCAACTATGTACGGCGAGAAGTATTGCGGTCAGCTGGGCCCATCTTGTGATATGTTGAACAACCAAATGGTTAGATATTACAAAGAACCAAAACTGGAAAGCTTTATTCAACTGGTATAACATAACATAAACTCGTTCCGATGTCAATTTACAAAATTCGACATATCAAAATCATCATCACATTTGGCAGAATCTGCATCATCGGCTTCTAATGTTATGAAGTATATGCCATTGACTTCTAATGTTGAGAAGTCTATGACATCGACTTCTTAATCTTTAACATCTGCTTCCAAAGTAAAGACTTCCATTGGGAATCCTACATCATTAATATATTTCAGATTGTCCAAATTGCATGCATATTTAAGTCCCATAACTCTACATTATATTTTGAACGAGTTATTCCCCCTTTTTGGACTAAATACATTTGGTTCAACTTTTGCATACAAGGCATTTTCACACAAAATTAGTTAAATTATGTTACTTTACTATCAAGTCACTTTCTCAGTAATAACTTAACTATATTAGCAGAATGACCCGAATAGTCGAGCTATTATTAGTTACACATTGTTAAAAATCTTTTTTTGTATATCTGTATTTTTGGGTCAGTCACGGATACAAGTGGTCGTAGGAGAGCACGAACAACAGGTGTTGTGTGTAGGCTTATTGTTACAGACCCGTTTACATGTTTGTCCAAGCATTCTATAAATAGCTTGTGTACAGTTGGTCATGGGTGAAGATTTTTGGGCTAGGTTTTCTAGAAGGTTCTAGTAGACTGGGTGAGGGAGAGCCATGAGGTTAGCTGGGTTTCAGGACAGAAAACAGTATTCTTTAAGATGTAAATTATTGAGTCTTGGTATTTGAATACGTCCTTTTGGATGTTGTTGTAAAACAGAAGGAACAGTTAATTAAGTAAATCAAAGTGCTCATATACAGATATTGCAGCTTACATAGGATTGTTTAAAATGTGATTTGGATATTATTGTGAACAATATGGACACTGATAAGACGTTTTATAGATTAAGAGTTTAACAGGTATTTGTAATTGATATGTGAAACTGTGGAATTGTAATCCTGTAATAAATATGTTAAGGTTTAATATTTAGTTGCTGAGTTTATCAATATCGACCTGCGTAATAATAATTATTACGTAATTATTTCTGTTACTTTGAGCCGTAACGAAATTGTTACTCATATACCCCTAGGCGTCGTAACACAGGTTCTAAATATACCTGTCTAACATTTACCTGGCGACCACAAGGTCGAAGTTACAATCAATAGAAACAAGATGAGAAACAACCAAACCCCCGCAGACAATGTTAGCATTGACAAAGCTGTCGAATTACAGTATAGGAAAGTCGCTTGTTAAATAGACGGGTAAAACATCATATGAGTTCATATAGGTCAACCAACGAAAGTGATGACTTAGCATCGCATCTTTGCATACCTTAAAAACCTGGAACGATTTACATGTTACAAGAAAGTTGGACTCTTAAGCTTTAATTGTTAAATAGAAGCAATGTAGACAGACATGTTCCTCTATAAAATACATTCTTTACTAGTCGTGTTTTTCTTTTCTTTTTTCGTTTTTTTTTAGCATTATTTAATATACAATATTAAAAACAAAGTCAATACAAATGTATTCTGGTGTTATGTTCGAATCTTGTAACATGCGGAAATGTTGTTCCCATTACATTCGTCGCGGTTTGCAAACGTGGCATCCTCCCACACATATTCAGATTAGAACACTATAAAAAGAAGCATTTTTTGATAACATTTCATAGCTTGCTTTAACTTGCATTCAACAGCTGTAAACATCACCATGAATTGAGAAGCATTTGCCGATCTACTGTCTTTGACGACTCAGTTGCGTGTAACATTTCAGGAAAATGAGGTAAAAAGTATTTAAATTGTATTTTCATTAACTCAGAAAGAAAAAAGTAATGGATCTGTTACTTGTCTTCAATACTTTTTGTGTCATACTGCGTAGCATGGTAGGCAGTTAGGGATTACTTTTTTGTCCGGCGTCTGTCTGTCCGTCACACTTTTTTCATCACACATTCAATGAGCAGGTGACACACGTGTTTGAAGTAGGCATTCCTCCTAATTTTAATATTTATACTTTAAACCAAGAAGCGGCGATTTTCCGGTTCATTGATATTTGCAAGATGTCCCTTGTAACTTAGTCTCTGTAGCTGATTGATATTGCAGCCTTGTGAACGCAACTCCTACTATTTTTCAGACCGAATCTTTTCAAAACTTGGTCAATGTCATTACTATAATGGGTAGATGTGCATGAAGCGGCGATTTTCCAGTTCATTGATTTTTGCAAGATTTTTGTCCCTTGAAACTTAGTCTCTGTAGCTGATTGATATTGCAGCCTTGTGAACGCAACTCTTCCTATGTTTCTGTGTCATGACTATAATGGGTAGATGTGCATGAAGCGGCGATTTTCCGGTTCATTGATTTTTGCAAGATTTATGTCCCTTGTAACTTAGTCTTTGTAGCTGATTGATATTGCGGCTTGTGAACGCAACTCCTCCTACGTTTCTGACTGAATATTTTCAAAACTTGGTCAATATCATTACTATAATGGGTAGATGTGCATGAAGCAGGGATTTTCCGGTTCAGCAATTTTTGCAATAGTTATGCCTTTCGAAACTTGGTCTCTATAGCATATTCACTTGAGAACGCAACTCAAGTTTCCAAACAGGTAGAAGTGCATAACGCAGGGATTATCCGGTAGAGTGATTTTTGCAAGAGTTATGCTCAGAAGGAAAAAAGGATACATATCGACACTGCCATTTGACCTACTTTCATATCGGAAGCCTCTATAGGGTTCTATCTCTGTTTATATGGTATCCTATTTTCTTTAGTTAATACCAAAGTCAGCTAGGCTGGTAAGCAGATTAAGACTTTCAACTCTGAACACATGTGGATAAACTGTTTTGCTCAAGGAAACACCCGGCTGCCCCTGCAGGGATCGAACCTACTACCCAGGCAACCATGATCTCAGGTGTCTCTTCCAGCTTAGCTAACTGGTCTCACGGACATGTTAAAAGCAATAATTAAAAGGACCAATCTTGATCTTTATATTTTGTGGCGGCACTGGCACTCTTGTTTAACACTATTTTACACTGGATGAAAACTGAATCTGAACCTAATTATACCTTTTTAACTGGAGGGGCATGAGTTGGGAAAAGTATTTTGCTTAAAACACTGTATCAAGGTTTGATGAAATATTTCAATCACATAAGAGGTGTTAACCCAGATAGTACCAAGATCATTTTGTGTGCACCAACTGGTAAAGCAGCTCATAATATTGGTGGAAGTACAATTCATAGTGCATTTTGTCTTTAAGCTTGTTTTTATAGATGAAATTTCTATGGTTGGTAGAAATATGTTTAACTTCATCAATTTACGTCTTCAAGAAATAACAGGAACAACAAAACCATTTGGAGGCATTAGCATTATTGCTGTGGGTGGTTTGTTTCAATTGAAACCAGTTATGGATGCATGGATATTTTCTCAGACTTTTAAAACATATTGTTTACAAGCTATTGCCTCACATTTGTGGGCTGATCTGTTTTCCATGTTTGAATTGACTGATATAATGCGACAAAAAGATGATCTCAGATATGCACAGCTTTTGAATCGATTGAGAGAAGGACATTTGAATAATGAAGACAAGGCTATACTTCAATCTAGACTGATTACTGATTCTTTTGTTTACAATGTTCCTGTTCATTGTTTAACACACCTTTTTAGTACAAGACTGCTATGTTTTCAACACAATAATGAAGTTTTAAATGAACTACCATTATGTCAAAAGGTAGAGATAGATGCCATTGACAACATTTCTGGGACATTGAGTAAAACATTAATGAGCACTGTTCTCTCACATGTGCCTGATGACCCAAATCTTACAATGGGCTTATGCAAAATTCTGAGACTAGGCATAGGTTTATCTGCAGACGTTTGTTTAAATATTGATACTGTGGTGGACTAACAAATGGTGCCTCTTGTGAAGTGAAAATGTTTGATTTTAGAGTTTCAAATTCTGAGCGCTGCTGTATAATATGGGTTGAATTTTAAGATCCATCTGTTGGCGTTAGATGGAAATCTAAATATAGACACCTTTACTGCACTGGCATATCTGCAAATTGGGTTCCTATTCCTGAAACAAGCAGGAAGTTTACACTTCAAATACTATAAAACCTACCTTGTTGTCCGGAGACAATTCCCACTACAATTATCAGCTGCAAAAACAATTCATAAATCACAAGGTTCAAGATTACAATCTGCAGTCCTCCATTTTGGAAATAAGAAAATTGACCATATTCACTATGTTGGTTTGAATCGCATATCAAGTCTGAATGGCGTCTGTATCTTAACGCTGAATGAAAACAAAATAAGCGTTTCTGAAGCTGTTGTGAAAGAGATGGAACGTCTTAGGAAAAATGACAGGTTTCCAACATTGATGCCAGATTTAGGCATGTTTAGTAGTCACGTTAAAGTATGCTTTCAAAATTGCAGATCATTCAGACGGCATTTTTTGTCTATTAAACAGGAGTGTGATCTTTTCAAGGCTGATGTTCTTGCATTTGTAGAAAAACGGTTATCTTCACCTTCAGTTGACATTCATGAATTGCCAAACTTTACAATGTTTTCGACAAATTTCAAGGAATCTTCCCACGGAACTATTGTATAACTTTAAGGTATATGATTGACAGCTGACCCGAAGCTGACCTCAACGTAAGCCCCGCCCCCATTTCGAAGGATGGTACAATACTCATCGTTACGTAAAACCCCATTTCGAAGGCTGGTGCAATACTCAACGTTACGTAAAAAAAAAAAAAATCTTATAAAAAGAGGCGACTAAGCCTACTCAGTATCAGTTACAATTCGTACGTACCATGGCTAAGAACGTGAGCTTCAACTTGTATAATCAGAGATACGCTTAAGTTAGCGAATGGAAAGGGAAAAAAAATAGGGGATCTCAGAGAATGGGACAATAACAGACCCACGAAAAAGGGTATCAGATTAACTTTAATGCGGTGGAAAAACTTCGTTGACTATCAAATACGAAGCTTTAAAGAACAACAACACCTACAGCCTTCATTTGGGAGGGAACGTGTATTGTACCGTTAAAGAAAACAATCCGTGCGTGGATATTCGTCAGTACCTGAAGAGGAAGTGGTTCCGTGCAGAAAGGGTTTATGTTTAAGGCCGGGGGGAATACAGGCGCTTAAAATAAGTCATTCCCGATATAGGAGCAGTCGTTCCCGAACTCGTTAGCGTCGTACCGTGTCAGTTCCAGAGCGACCACGCCAATCAATTAGGCTATCTCGGATGTTCGATGTGTAATCCGAACGACTTTATGAATTGGTAATCATGATTACCAACGTAGTGTGTACAGCCGTCACTAACTGCGACATTAACCTCAAAACGTTGGTGAACAAGACAGTAAATACGATCCCGCCCGTTATTCAGAAGCGCAGTGGAAGTATCCAAAAATCCGTGGCCATTTTATGATTTTTTTTACGGGGAAAATTATGGTGAACGGAAAGACTAGTTCCATTTCGGACGCGAAAATGAGACTTAGACGTTACGGTACGCCAGACTCATTCAACGTCTCGGATGGCCAGTGACACTATCCGAAATAAAAGTGGTGACCGTATCAGCATCTTTCAAAGTGGATGCATTCTTACATTTAAACGAGGTAGTTCGACACTACGGAGGACGTTACGAACCAGAACTTTTTCCGGCCGCCATGTTTACAAAGGATTCTGTTCATTGTACGTGTTTTCAATCGGGGGCTGTGATTATGACGGGCATTAAACGATCTTCTCAAATACGTTAATTATGTATGCCCGTTTTGTTGGAAATACCATTTTTGTAAAGCGCAAATTTCCGGTGAGCTGTATAAACCGGGGAATGTAATAAATATATATAAAAATAAAAAGATATGTTTTATGTTATTTTATTATTACAAAATACGTATATACAAAATTATATTAAACGGAATCTTTTTAACGACGCTACGATTCTGTTCATGGTCCAGCCGCGACATCGACGTTTAGCGTAAAACACGCAATAATGTCCGCAGGTCATCGTTCCCAAAGGCTGCACTCTTACTTTATTATAAACGTATCTAGGTCCATTTTTCTTTAACACCGACTTGAATCGTCCGTGATAAAAGTTCGGGGCACGCCCCAACGAATCGAATAGCTCCGAAGGTCCTTTTTTCGGAAAATAAAATATCATCCAATGTGTGCCCGGTTGACGCTTTTTATTAGTTAACGACGTATAATATGGGGCGTCTCTGAATCTTATTTGGTAATTCGTTCGCGGCGCATACACTACCGAACTGGGATCGAATCTCGGGATCGTTACCCAAGATGTCTTTCAATTCCGAAGCGTACATCATTCTAGGCTGACTTTTCTGCTAGCATCAATTTTCATCAAAGCCGGAAACGTGGCGTACACGAAGACCGTGCACGTTTCTGGAAGAGCCTGAGAAAATTTCAGTTCCAAACGAGTGTGAGCTCTATCGTCCCCTCTGTTTTTTGTATCGCCGCTAGGCCTAAAGACGTATAAACAGTACCCTCCTTTGAAATCCTTCCTCGTGACATGAATGACCCTTTCCGTATTGTCCCAGTACAATCTCTGATACGCTTCGACGAACTGATCGCTCTTATAATTAAGCTGCAGCGGCTCCGAAGGCGTTGACTGTCCGTCAACGAAGAAACCCGCGTAGTTACAGTCGTAGTGTTGAAAATTAAAAGGATTCGTTAGGTAAGATCCGTGCACCGCCTCGGCATTTACTAAGCCGACAATCAGTTGCTGAGGAACGTCCCCTTGAAAGAGATCATCGGTGATAAACGAGAACTGACCTTTCGGTACAGCGTAAGTCATGATGTCGGACCGACTATAAGAATAAACCGCGTCGTTTTTCTTAATAATGTCAGCTTGACCCAAAATTACGTTAGGATTTACTTTAACTAGCGCAACCTTTAACGCTGCCTCTGTGATGCGTAACCTGTAAGCTTCGGTTCCGCTCATGGCCGATAGTCTGAATCGATCCGAACTTTGACAAAGTTTGATGTTAAGGGGTACGCCGTTGAGAATCAACATGTCTTGTTGACACAGATCGACGTGAAGACCGCCTACGAGGTCCAATTCTTTATTTTGTGACGTGCTTAGCGATCTGATATACAGTCCGTTATTTCTACCCGCGGGATCTGGGTCGTCCATATCAATACCGCTTTCGTGACATGAATGACCTTTTTGATAACTTTTCCATATTATTACTTAGATTTTTTGGGGGATGCAGGATATAAACAAAAGAAAGAAAAGGTCTTAATGACTTTTATTAAATTTTGATAGGGTATCAGTGGAACGGTACATTGTCGTTATAAGCACGCTTTGGTTAAAAAAAAAAGTTTCTTCGGTATATTTCAGGATGAAGTAAAAAGACGTTTAAGGACAATAACCCTAACCCTGTTGGTGGATGAACTTGAGGAAATCATTCATAACTGATTATAACAATAAAAAAATAAAAAAGATTATGATAAACAAAAATATGATTTTTATTCCAATATTATTTTCTTGTAATCGCAGTACATCTTACTGTACATATTTTGGCTGTGTTTACATTTTAAATTTCCTACATTTTACAAAAGATTCGTCTTCTGCCAATAGGTCATATTATATTTGAAAGAAACAGTCAGTTGCTTGAAAAGTTTATTGTATGGAGTAATGGAAAATAACGTACAATAGGTGTAATAACCGTCGGGATAAGACTGAAACCGGCGTTGAGACGCGATCACTCAATTAATCGATTTAATTATACGGTCTAGATACATAAATTAGTATAGAATAATGCATAGTTTGCCAGACTAACACGGCTTGTATTGAAATATATCAAAAGAAGTTCAAATCTGAACATAATTTAATCTGTATTTTATTACGTGAATTAGGGCATTTCTATTCAAGTATTAAAGCCCAACACGATGATGAATGGTATACTAATACATGCTACCTTGCTGCGATTCTACATGAAACACATACGCAGCATTTAGGCAGGATTTTGCCGAATTTAGAACCATTGGTTTTATTTTCATTTCAAATACAAGACCTTATACACGAATGCTGGTGCCTTATGAGGAGCAGAAGGAGATGCCAATGCCAATTATCATGATGCTGACGCAGATGGTCACGCATCTAATTCCAATCCCCTTAAATAGTGCAGAAAGATATTAAAGAACAACGGGGATTGGAAAGTTTTTAATGAGTGACGTCAGGATTGTTATATCCACAGAAGACAATGACACTGGGTTTATACCTAAATTGATGAGAGCATTGCCTCTAAATATGGGAGCAGTCGGTTTAGTGACTGTTAAAGATAACGACGTTTATTGTGCAATTTCAGGATCCAAGGAATATTAGGAGTGGGAATATAGTGTTGTAAACATAAATCCATATCATGGAATACCAGGCTCTCTTTCACAGGAAATTTGCCTCAAGTTGGCATATGAATTATTACATGTTGTATTACCACATATCATTATGAGAATCTAAATCTCATTTCCGCAGCACTTTAATTCACGAGCTTGGGCATTTTCGTATGCGTTTTAATACCGGTCATGATGATGAGTTTTACACAACGACGTGCTAAATTCCTGTAACCAATCAACATGGCTTGAAGTAATCTGATAGTGGGTCACTTAATGGAACATTTCTGCAGAATTATCTGAAAATCGGTCTGACGTTTTCGGAGACCTATAGTCTATTGGTGTCTAAGTATCTAGTTTATTGAATCTTTGACACGAGTGAAGTCTGAGAAAGAAGCCATTTCCGTTTTCAATTATAGGACAGCTTCCATATGAATTTTAAATTTATATCATTAAACTGAAATGGTTGCGTCACAGAATTGTTGAGAGCATTGCCTCTAAATATGGGAGCATTGGGTTTAGTGACTGTAAAAGATAAATACGTTTATTGTGGTATTTCAGGATCCGTAGCTAAGGTAAGTTGTGAAGATTTAACACATCAATTGTTAGATGTTTTACTACCACACATCATTGAACGACAGACACCTTATATTCAACATATAATTAATGTTAGTGAAAAAAGATTAGATGGTAATGCATATACCCTTAGGTCGAGCAAAACTAACGCGGCTTTAATTGAAATATTTCGAAAGCACATCAAATCCCAATCTAATTTGATCAGTACTTTATTACATTTTAGGACATTTTCTTTCGAGTTTTAAAGCCAACCACAATGATGAATGGGACACAACAACATGTTACCTTGCTGTGATCCTACATGAAACACAAAGACAGCATTTAGGCAGAATATTTCCAAATTTAGACCCATTGTCTGTTGCGGTATCTGCTGCGATATAAACCGTCTGCTCCCATTTTTGTGGCAATTTGTTTAACAATCGCCACAATGCTAACAAAAACCACAACAACGAAACAATGTACAGTCAGTTCTGAACAGCCCGTTGACTTGTTATTCCTTACTGCAAACCAATTAGCCTATATCCGCACGGGCTCATGTTATATAAAGCAATTATCACTTAAATTGCCTAATTGATTATAGTAATAATTTAATTTATAGCTCGCGGCTTCAATTGACTTTGATTGAGTTGAACAATTTAATCAATAATCTTAAGTGGCAGGAGACACTCCGATATTCATATTTTTAAAAGCTGAAGCTAGCTAAATTTAAATCCTTATTTTCTAATGTTTAATACACAAATTAGGACATTAGCTTCCGTGGGTAAAATAATTGAAGCATGTTCGGATGATTGGTTTAGCATGGCTAGCCTCGGTAAATGTTCAAATGAAGAATTAACATAGGCCTACGTGAAATTTATTTCTTTTAATGTTTCGCGTTACATTACTTAATTGTTTAAAAGTATAACAAAACATGTACTTGCATTTTAATGAGATTTTTACAAGTTGAAACCACGCAATATTTACACAAATCCGCAAAGTTAAATTGACCCATATTGAACGTACAGTATAAGCGCATTCATCGGAAAATAATGTGTTGGCCACGAGTGACCTTAGTTTTGACGGACTCGATAATACAACTAGAACAAAATTGTTGTTTTTGAGAATTTAACACATAACATTTATTGATGTGGATAGCCTAACTGTTGCACGTGTCGGGGTTCCCGTCCGTTTAAGGTAATATTTTTAAATCCGCCTTTCAAAGTTGACCTATTTAGTACGTACTGTGTAAGCGCATTCATCCTCAAATAACCGACCTTTCGGCGCGGTGAAGTTTCTTTGTTCCAACCACAATTCGTTTTACATAGAAATTCTCGGACCTTTCTTATTTCATTTTTACCTTCAATTTCGTTCTGACTACGCGAGCTGATCGTAATGCCCCTTTATATGCTTAGTTTAACTAAAATCATTCGAAGAATAAAGCAGAATATTACATTTTCCTCCAAAATCAAAGGAAATGGGTTTTTTAGTGTAACACACACACTAGCAAACTAAAGCATCAACTTTGTCAGACATCTGTCGATATTTCAGCGTTCTATCGACTACATGGCTTGTGTTTGATAGTATCATGCTCCCGGAACAAGTTTGTGTACGTATGGTTCATGAAAAAGATTAACCGGAAATGAACGTTACTCTTAAAAAAAATGAATACGCTTATACATCACATGAAGTAGGTCACTATATACTGAAGAATCCGCTTACACAACACATAGGTCAATATCGATAGGATATGTGAACAGAGAATGTCATCAGAGTTTGCATGGTCGCTGAATTACGATTATCTTTCACACAATTGTCAAATGTTTCATAATCTACCCATTTCCGTTGTCGAACGTTCAATCGTGCCATCGTGGTTTCGCGCTGTCCCCCTAAGGGCGAAAACACGATGCGAAACATATCGTGTTTTCGCCCTCGATCTACCATCGTGTTTTCGCCTTCGCGAGCAAAAACGAGAAAACACGATATTAATAGCGCGAAAACGTGATATTTTTCGCATCGTGTTTTCGCGCTCTCTTGTCGTGTTTTACCGTTTTCGCTCTAAAACGCGGAAAGACGGATGTTTTAATATCGCACTTTCGTCTTCCGGTTAGATATGCATAAATAACAACAACAAATTATGGAGTTATATCTGCCGGGACCCGGTCGGATAACCCGGGCCCGCTATATCGATACCCAAGTATGTGCAGTAATATATCTGTTATGTACGGAATACTGTTTTGTGCATATCCTACCATCGCATATTAACGAGAACGGCTGGTAGGACAACAATATGTCCATCCTACCATCGCCATCCAACTTTCCTACTACCGGCATCCTACTGTCCTACTATCGCCATCCTATTGTCCTACCATCCTGTCTACTGTCTGAAATTAACTGACAACTTCCTCACATGACTTAGAATCAGAGGTAGCCAAATAATTTTGAGACACAATGTCATACCTGCATCGTTCTCTTTGATGAAAACATTAAAACAAAAGGTTAAAGTCTGACATTTCGACGCCATGCTCTTCAATTCACAGGAAGCTTGCTTTCTATCATATTGCATGTACTGTAAGCGCCTATGTGATCAGGAATAAAAAGTAACCTAAATTTAAGCGAGAAATATCTTTAAAAAAGATAAACGGCGATCAATATGAGTAAACAATAAGAAATCGAACATGCGCATATTATTTGATATTTTGTTTTACTTATTAGAATGACAAAAAAACAAAAACGTTAAATATGTAATATTTGTTTTATTTATATACTTTGGTTTAGATATGAATGAAAGAGAGGGGAAAAAAGCTTGCCTCTGCCGGAAAGCTGTCCACCCAGGAATAAATAGGTGTTTTGTCGCTGTGATATGACTGAAATGCCTTTGAAACAGAATTAAAATCCGATAAAACAAACAGGATTTAAGTGCATTCATTATGATATATTTCCTATTTCGATAGTTGCGTGTTCTTCGAAGTTAACATAATATGTAAAACAGCTATGCTCCCTTCATAATTAGCCAGTTTACATATATACACCGGCATCTCTTTCTTTTTAAAGCTAACGGTCTTGTACATCACTGAATAGTTGATTATTGGTTGTCGCATCGATCCCAGTGCATTCAGGCAGGGTCTTTCAAATAGTTTGAAAGACCCTGATTCAGGTAATACACAATATTAGTTATTATTAAGCTTTATTGCATACAACATACATACATGTTTAAAGCAAATACAGTTTAACACAAAGACATGAATTTCGTAAAGGAAAACATACAATTTTCGGAAGAGCAAAGTAGTGGTGATTGTAGGTGGATAATTTTTAAGTTCTGATTAACATTGCCTCATAAATAAATCTACTTAATCCGCTTATAGTTGTTTTACATGTTTCAGACATGAGATTTATAATTTTTTGTGTCGTTGGTCATGTGAAATAATACCTTTTCAAATTTTTCACTCTTAAGTCTGTGTATTTTGGACATATAAGAAGGAAATGATATTCTGATTCTATTTGATTAAAACGACAATTTTTACAGATTCGAGTGCTACGAGGGTTATTCGTAAATCTTCCTTGTTCTATAGCTAAAGTATGCGATAACGTTCTAAATCTTGCTAATGCTGTTCTATATTTTGGTACTTTAATCACTTGTAAGTATTTTTCAAGAGCTACCGAATGCTTGAATAGGCAATATGACTCTAACCTTGGCGAGTTATTTATAGTTCTATACCATTTCGCATATGTTTTTCTAATATAATACTTGATTGGCTGCAATTCAATTTTTATATTTGATTAGTGACTTCCTTTCGTTGCGACCCAGATTAGGGGGATATCAATAGGCACCTTACACAAGTATTGGATTAAATTGGAGAAACATCATGGTAATTAAATTATCATACCTTACATAAAATACAAACAATTCTGAAAAGTATACATCTTCGTGAGTACATGTTTGTACTTTTTTTAATAACTGAGAAACCCTTTACAGACCATTATGAAGAACAAATCAATAGCAACAAAGAAGTAAATCATGAAATACTTTAATCCTTTATATAAATTTTACTTGAACTGAAATTCTTTGAACAACTTTGTCTTTAGGAGTAAAACGGTTTACTAATTTACATAAATCTGAGCATATATTTTTTTTTTTTAAACAAATGCACTCGTACTAAAATGAATATTTTACAAGGACCATCCTCACTGGTTCTCATGAAACTAATATAGGAACATCGTTTTACAAATCAAATATTATACAAGCTGTAACTGTTGATCAAACATTATAGTAAAATGCACTTTACAATAAGAATCCGACTTAAAATGTAAAATATCTATAATAAACCTCACATACTCAACTTTAAAACAATATGTATGCTGTGGCTGTATAAAGATGAACAAACACTTTTTGCAAAGTGTATATTCTTTTTACCTGCCGTCTAAAGTTTAAAAGTCAAATGATGTGACTTGTTACAAAGTAGGCTGTTTTAATTGCTTAAAGTAGGCTGCTGTTTTTGTTCTGTCTCAAAAGCCAACAAATAAAACCATCTAACAGCTTAGTTAACCTTTAATATTGCAAAACTTGAGAACAATTCGTAAGTTCCAATATGTGTGTGATAAAAATCTGAAAAGTACAAAACATATACTTAATTTCGTGCAACACGAAAGAAAATGGCAATATACGCCCAGCAACGACTAGTTTACTAAGATCAGCATGCGCAAACCCCAGTCCGTTCACTTAACGTAAATCAATAGCCCTGATCAACCTAATAGTTACATCCATAAAGGTGTTTTCAACAAACACTACTATAATGCAGACTAAAAGGCGTGTACCTTTCACTAATCTGTAACCAGCCCTATACCCTATGTTATAAAGTGCTTTCAACAAAGCACTCTTATAACACAAACAATAGGCAGGATTTAAGATAAGAAATATCATTTAAACAATAAAAATGCAATACAACAAAATACATATGCAATGATCATGTTCAAAGAAACTTCCCAGATATAAACAACTTTGGACACATCTGCAGCAAACAAATACGGAGACATGATGCAGACACCTGGGAACGTTACAACAATTACCAATGATGTTTTCAAGGCAGAATACTCATCAAATATCATATAAGGTAAAGCGTTAACAATATAAACATGACACACTGATGTTTTGACTCATGTAAAGTTGGTCACAATTTGTCAGATTCATGACAACACATTGAAATTTGTTTATTCTAAATGTAGTTCAAAGTTTAAAGACTTGACACTTCACACGATCCTCAAAGGTTATGAAAGGAATATTTAGGCATCAAACTTGCACTGTAAGTGGGTGTAAAAATGAAGAAACTCAATTAAATCATGTCCAGTCCTTTGTTCTGTTTCACAACGGCGCGAAACCCCAATAACGACAACTCTGTTCCTCAGGTGCATTGAAGACACTTTTCACATATTGAACACATGTGTCCTAGACTTCACAAAGCTAGTGTGTTGAAGCAATAAAAGTGACTTGTTACAAAGTGGGATGCAGTTTAAATTTGCTCATGTGTCACATGTGCTTCACATATTGAACACATGTGTGCTAGACTTCACGAAGCTTGTTTGTTGAAGACAAAATGCGACTAATAATTATATGTGACTTGTTACAAAGTGTGATGATGTTTACTTGCTCATTTGTCTTGCTTCACATATTCAAAACATGTGTGCTTGACTTCACAAAGCTTGTTTGTTAAAGAGATAATGTCACTTGTTACAAAGTGGGATTCAGTTTTAATTTGCTCATGCGTCTTGCTTCACATATTGAAAATATGTGTGATAGACGTCACAAAGCAAGTTGGATGAAGACAAAATGTTACTAATTATTATATGTGACTTTTTATAAAGTGTGATGCGGTTTTTATTGCTCATGTGTCTAGCTTCACATATTGAACATATGTGTGCTCGACTTCACAAAGCTAGATTGTTCAAGAGATAATGTGACTTGTTACAAGGTGGGATGCTGTTTTTAATTGCTCATGTGTCTTGCTTCACATATTGAACACATGTGTTCTAGACTTCACAAAGCTAGTGTGTTGAAGAGATGAAAATTACTTGTTACACAATGAATGCAGTTTATAATTGCTCATGTGTCTTGCTTCACATATTGAACACATGTGTGCTAGACTTCACAAAGCTAGTGTGTTGAAGAGATACAAATTACTTGTTACAAAATGGATGCAGTTTATAATTGCTCATGTGTCTTGCTTCACATATTGAACACATGTGTGCCAGACTTCACAAAGCTTGTATGTTGAAGAGATATAAAAGTGCCTTGTTACAAAGTGTGATGCAGTTTAAATTTGCTCATGTGTTTTGCTTCACATATTGAAAACATGTGTGCTAGACGTCACAAAGCAAGTTGGATGAAGAAAAAATGTTAATAATTATTGTATGTGACTTGTTAATAAGTGTGATGCAGTTTTTATTGCTGATGTGTCTAGCTTCACATATTGAACATATGTGTGCTAGACTTCACAAAGTTAGTTTGTTGAAGAGATAATGTGACTTGTTACAAAGTGGGATGCTAGTTTGTTGAAGAGATAATGTGGCTTGTTACAAAGTGGGATGATGTTTTTAATTGCTCATGTGTCTTGCTTCACATATTAAAAAAACATGTGTGCTAGACTTCACAAAGCTAATTCGTTGAAGAGATAATGTGACTTGTTAAAAAGAGGGTGCAGTTTATATTTGCTCATGTGTCGTGCTTCACATATTGAACACATGTGTGCTAGACTTCACGAAGCTAGTTTGTTGAAGACAAAATGCGACTAATAATTATATGTGACTTGTTACAAAGTGTGATGATGTTTAACTGCTCATGTGTCTTGCTACACATATTGAACATATGTGTGCTAGACGTCACAAAGTAAGTTGGATGAAGAAAAGTGTTACTTATTATTATATGTGACTTGTTATAAAGTTGGGTGCGGTTTTTATTGCTCATGTGTGTAGTTTCACATATTGAACACATGTGTGTTATACTTCACAAAGCTAATTTGTTGAAGAGATGATGTGACTTGTTACAAAGTGGGATGCTGTTTTTAATTGCTCATGTGTCTCGCTTCACATATTGAACACATGTGTGCTAGACTTCACAAAGCTAGTGTGTTGAACAGATACAAATGACTTGTTACAAAATGGATGCAGTTTATAATTGCTCAGGTGTCTTGCTTCACATATTGAACACATATGTGCTAGACTTCACGCAGCTAGTTTGTTCAATACAAAATGCGACTAATAATGATATGTGACTTGTTACGAAGTGTGATGTTGTTTTAATTGCTCATGTGTTGAAGATACAAATGCAACTTGTTACAAAGCTTGTTTGTTAAAGAGATAATGTCACTTGTTACAAAGTGTGATGATGTTTAATTGCTCATGTGTCTTGCTTCACATATTGAAAACATGTGTGCTAGACTTCACAAAGCTAGTATGTTGAAGAAAAAATGTAATTAATGATTATATAATTATATGTGGGATGTAAAATGTTAGTTTGCTCATGTGTCTTGCTTCACATATTGTGTGTGCTATACTTTACAAAGCTAGTTTATTGAAGAGAATATGTTACTGAAACAAAGTGTGATGCAAAGTTAAAATTTGCTCATTTGTCTGGTCTTGAACAAAATAACTTGAAGAATTTAGTAATAGCAGCAAAGTTTCTCAGAAGTACATCTTAGTTCACAAATGGAAAATGATAACTCTAGACATCTCACTTATACTAAATGTTAAAACCAATACTTAAAAAATACTTTTCATCTAAATGTTATAGCATATAATTGTCATTACTATAAAATGTATATTTAAATTTACAACAAATACAATTACAAAATTGAATCCTCTTAATATGCATAAAACACAAACATAGATGTGTCTTTCAAAATAGCTAACAAAGGAAGCGCCCTCTTGGCATTACAATACTAACATCCTTGCCTCTGATAGTTTCATATGCATAAACAAACTTTGATTTAATCCGTTGTACAGGTATATATGATGATGGTCCTTCAAAGTCATAAATATTATTATACCACACCTCCTCAGGTTTACCATAGTAATTCAGTAGGTCTTCATCAACCTTTGAAAACCACCTTACTTTGGCTATCAGATGCACACATGATTTTCCATCAATTAAAATATTGTGTATAAGAATTCTTTCTATTTGGCCTGGTCTTGGAAATAATTCCATGTTTTCATAAGAACAGATTTGTCCATCATCTTTGTGCCAGTGTGCCATAATCACAAAAGATCTTGAACATCTCCCATTTTTGACACCTGTGATTGAACCATTTATCTCTGCATATTTACTCAATCTGCAAGTGTTACAAATCTCTGATCTATTTCCATTAATAGTCGGATATAGAATGTCATACATCACACGCAGATGTTCAAGATCTCTGTCATTTAAACTATATATTTTTTTTTAAAGTTGACAATTTTATAGTACCTAGAGATTCAAAAATCCAATTAACCGAGTCTACTTGAGTATCCTAAGACGACATTTTAAACAAATCATAATCTGTCTTTTCCGTCATTTGGCCAAGTGTTCCTCGTCCTCGTTCATTATGTAATTTGATAAGCCTAAGGAAGTCTGGACCAAAATCTTCATTTAAACTTTCGTTACAAAATATATCTGAAGTATGGCTGTTTTTTAAAAATGTCCTCATTAGTTGTATTTCAATATCTCTTTTGTTAGTTGGAAAAGAACCTAAAACACCATTTTCCCTTTCAAAGCTAAACAGCCAAAAAGAATAAACAGGTCCATAGTCATACAAACATTTATCTAAATGAACATGCATATTTGGAGTGATACTATCAGCTCCAAAAAGTCTTTCCACTTGCATACAAAATGAAAGAAGTAACTGATTTGCTACTTTAACATTATTTTTTGACAAAGTTTTAGTACAAAGAATTTTACATGCTAATACAAACTTTCTCCAATATTCTAAGTGAACATCTGGTAAAACACCTTTGAGAACAAAAATAGAGAACAAAATTGTCCAATTTTTTAACTGATCTGCATTAAACGCACCAAAACTATTAGCAATTTTCTGAGGTAATTTCCGTACATCAGATGGGCAAAGTATTTTTTCAACTTCATTTTCTATTATTTTTAGGTCTTCTGGCTTTAAAAGTTCATTTTCTTTCCAAAGTGATAACATCTTTTTTGCTGTTCCGAGAAATAGATTATGCATAGGATCAATGATTGTCATTCTAATTGGGTCAAAATATTCTAATTCCATTCCAAAAGCACAGAATAACGAACATCATATTTCCTAATCTTCCCTTTTTGTCTTTGTTTTAGATTTAACAACTTCTCTGATCATTTTCCTATGTGTGTCTGAACTTCTTAATGTCCATGAGGAAAAACCAAACCTCCATAAAAAAAAATACCAAGCCCCCCCCCCTTCTTTCAAAACTTTTAAAGACATTTATTACAACCTCTTGTTGCTGCATGGCTAAGAAACCCGCACAGTTTTCTACTTGCAGGAATGTCACAGCCTACACATAACAAAGTCATTTTAAATCTAACTGCTTCATTCGGAGAATTAAAGCTTGTCATAAATATTCCATTCCAGGCTTCTTTTAGTTCATTTACTAATGGTTCAATAAATGTGTTTGTTGGAGGTTCTGTTTTCATGTCAGGAATAAGCCCAATCAAAATAATAGTTTTTTTCTTAAATCGTTTATGTATTGGTAGGTTTAATATGGACAAATAGATGGCACCTACAAAATAGTTTGTGTGTTTGAATGGTTGGAACCAATCAACATTAAACATAATACCATAATTCCTTTCTTCTGTGAAAAAAATATAATTTCTTCCATTAAAATCTGTCCATATATCCCCATCATAAATATCCATTAAAACATTATCAGGTAAAGCCCTTTTACGCCAAAGTTCACATTTATTCTCAAAATCTTTTCGGTGAACCAAATTCTGTAAAGTTTCTTTTAAACTTTTGTAACAATATACTTTCTTGGCTACTCACTTTGCTTGACCATTTATATAGGCTGTTCGCAAAAGCTTTTCTCCACACGGTCTTCGAAAATGTGCTAAACAATGATTTGGGAATACTATGTTACTGCATGTTTTAGAGACAGTTTCACCTTCTACTACTTTTAAACAATCGAAATACTCATATAGGGCATGACATTTTTTGCACACTACATACTTTTCAAAATTGTTTTTGTCATAAGAAATACACATATGGACCTGATAAACATTTGTTTGAAATTTTTCATATAACTTCAATGCTAACCCTGATGTCGAAGACACCAGAAATCTGAAAGATCTGAGATAAAAAAAAGATTGCCAAGAAAGTAACACCTTTAAAACTGAAAAAATATAGTCAGATATAATATCCTTTTCGGATTCAATACTATAATCTGCCATATATTCATATATATCTAGTTCCTCATATATGTCTTGTTCTCTATCAGATGAGTGGGAAGACATAGAACATTCTTCTGTGTGACTATAATAATCACCAACTAATGTTGAGTCAATTTCATCTGTGGCATCATTGATAACTTCCTCTTAAGAAAATAATGTTGTATGAATTTCAATTCTTTCATTCTCAGCAGCTGAAGAACACAGAACAGATCTTTCGTCGATGCTTTCGTTCCATTCTCTCTTCATTTCAAAAAGACATGGTTCACTGTAAATACAAAATAATACTGTCATGGCAATAACTGTTACCATTTGAATATTTTTAACACTTTTCCACATACAACAAATCTGTAGTAGATGACTTAACAAGAGAACCATCATGGACCTACATAACTCACCTGATTAAACAGATCCTAAATGTTTTCAATGTGCCTGCTCTATCATTCATAAAACAAGCTCCTCTCCCTGGTAGCCATGTTTTATCAAAGGATCAACATAATATGAAGAAGGGTCACCCAAGGAACATCTGTGTTAAATTATTTGCAAATCAGGCCAGTACTTTTGAACAAGAAGATTTTTTTTCTCATAGTTTTTACAATACATATATCAGAAAAACAAGCTCCATTCCCTGGTGGCCATGTTTTTCAACAGATTACAATTTAAACAATCTTGTGAGAGTAACCCAGAAACCTTTGTGCAAAATCATTTTTAGAATTGGGCAAGTACTTTTAGACAAGAATATTTTTTGAAGTTTTTTCATTTTCCCATCTTTTTGATGCCGCGGCAACCAAAGTTCTGCAAAGAAATAAATTCTTTCAATAACTTGGGAGTATTTATACAGATGGTTCTAAGGATGGAAAAAAGGCTGCTGCCGCTGCAGTTCATGATGGCGATGTGATAACATTTCGGTTGCCAAATAATGCTTCTATATTTTCTGCCGAGTTAAAGGCAATTCATTTGGCTTTGGACCATATTGAATCCGACGGTTATTGGCGATATATTATTTTTACTGACTCATTGTCTGCTATGCAGGCACTTCAGAATGACAAAATAGAGAACCCTATTATTGTTAACCTCCTTTCTAAGCTATCGCGTATTTGTGCAACAGCACATGTAGTATTTTGCTGGATCCCCAGTCATATGGGCATTCACGGTAACGAACATGCTGACTTGGCAGCCAAGTCTGCTCTTTCACAAGATATTTTACCTTTTAAAATACGTTATTCCGATTTTAAACCTTTAATACATGTTTTACTTTACGATGAGTGGCAAAGTGATTGGAATGAGCAAGTAAATAATAAACTGCACTCTATCAAGTCAGTACTTGGTGAGTGGCTACCAGCTTTTAGATCCTGTCGCAGAGAAGAAATTGTCCTCGCTCGTTTACGCATTTGGCACACATGGTTAACTCATGCATACTTACTGAAAGGTGAGGAAGCACCTCAATGTATTCCATGTTTTACACAACTTTCAGTACAGCACATTCTTCTGGAATGTGCTGATTTCGCTCCAATACGTGATAGATTTTTCAAGGCTCAAAGTATGCGTCAGCTCTTTGAGTCGTGTCAAACCTGAACTTGTATTTGATTTCCTTAGGGAAATTAATATTTTTAATAAGATATGATTATTTCTTATATCGTGCTTATGTGAAAAATCATATAGCTAGTATTGAAAGCCTTATGTAAACATTCAATGACTTATAAGTATAACTGTAATATTGAAATTCAAAATTTTATAATAAAAGAAAGACACTATTTTTCACAAAAATAAATCGTATGGTCACAGCTAGTGGTTTTTGCATGTACCATAATCAAATACCGCGGTTTATAGACGACATGTGTGTAAGTAATTAAGCCGGGATACCAGACACAGAAATTTGCTGTCATATAACTTTTTTTTTTTTAAAGCAGCTTAAAACCATATACAAACAAAAATAATAATTCATACTATACCTTTCGTTAAGGACATGACACATATTGGGTTCACAGCAGGATCTTTCTCGAACAGATTGTCCATAACAAAAAATGCCCATGTCTTCCTCCCCCTTCCACTCTGTTTATTCACATCAATTACTTCTTTGTATCTGCCATGGAAAGAATGGTGAACGACAGACTTGTTTGGTTTCTCGAAAAGAACAAACTTATTACTACTTTCCAGTCTGGTTTTCGTAAACATAGAAGCACAGTGGATCATTTGATCCGTTTTGAAACTTTTATCAGAGAAGCATTCATTAAAAAGGAACACGTTGTCTCCGTCTTCTTTGACTTAGAAAGTGCATATGACACTACCTGGAAATATGGTATTATGAATGACCTCTATGATTATGGCATAAGAGGTCGCCTTGCTTTTTTCATTTCTGCTTTTTTAAATGAACGTCAGTTTAAAGTTCGTGTTGGTGATACTTTGTCTGATCCACATGAACAGGAAATGGGTGTTCCCCAGGGATGCATTCTTTCTGTAACACTTTTTAGTGTGAAGATTAATAACATTATCAAATCTGTTAACCCAGGAGTTGAATGTTTTCTATATGTTGATGATTTCTGTATTTGCTACAGATCAAAGCATATGCATACAATTGAAAGACAACTGCAACAAGTTTTGAATAATTTGCAAAAATGGTCAAACGAAAATGGCTTTAAATTCTCTAAAAGCAAGACCAAATGTATGCACTTTTGTCAACTTCGTAAACACCACCTAGATCCTGATTTAACGCTAGATGGCACTCGTATTGAAGTTGTGCCTGAATTTAAATTCCTTGGTCTATTGTTTGACCCAAAACTGACTTTTGTTCTTCACATTAAATATTGTTCTTCACATTAAATATCTTAGAAATAAATGCCAGAAAGCATTAAATCTTTTACGCGTTGTATCCCACATGGATTGGGGTGCTGACCGTAATGTCCTCTTGAGACTTTACAGGTCATTAATACGATCTAAATTAGACTACGCATGTATTGTTTATGGCTCGGCACGAAAATCATACATTGCAACACTTGATTCCATTCACCATCAGGGTTTACGGCTAGCCCTGGGCGCTTTTCGAACTTCGCCCGTCAAAAGTCTCTATGTAGAAGCCAATGAACCACCCTTATATTTACGTCGACAAAAACTAGCTATGCAGTATCTTTTAAAACTCAAGTCTAACCCTTCAAATCCCACTCATAGAGTTGTTTTTAAACCTTTATACAAGGAATTATTTTTAAAGAAGGAACGGGTAATACCGCCTTTTGGTATCCGTTACGGTGCCGAAGTCGCTAAGCTTGATGTTGATCTTGAGGACATCGCGAGGCAGGAGATTTCAGATTCTCCACCTTGGACTCGAAATAGTCCATCATTCATTTATGATCTTGCGACTGATAAAAAGGCCTGCACAGATCCTATTGTTTTTAAGTCCAAGTATATGGAAATTAAAAATACATATTATAACTTTGAGCATATTTATACAGATGGTTCTAAGGACGGAAAAAGGGCTGCTGCCGCTGCAGTTCATGATGGCGATGTGATAACATTTCGGTTGCCAAATAATGCTTCTATATTTTCTGCCGAGTTAAAGGCAATTCATTTGGCTTTGGACCATATTGAATCCGACGGTTATTGGCGATATATTATTTTTACTGACTCATTGTCTGCTATGCAGGCACTTCAGAATGACAAAATAGATAACCCTATTATTGTTGACCTCCTTTCTAAGTTATCGCGTATTTGTGCAACAGCACATGTAGTATTTTGCTGGATCCCCAGTCATATGGGCATTCACGGTAATGAACATGCTGACTTGGCAGCAAAGTCTGCTCTTTTACAAGATATTTTACCTTTTAAAATACCTTATACCGATTTTAAACCTTTAATAAATGTTTTACTTCACGATAAGTGGCAAAGTGATTGGATTGAGCAAGTAAATAATAAACTGCACTCAATCAAGTCAGTACTTGGTGAGTGCCTGCCAGCTTTTAGATCCTGTCGCCGAGAAGAAATTGTCCTTGCTCGTTTACGCATTGGGCACACATGGTTAACTCATGCGTACTTACTGAAGGGTGAGGAAGCACCTCAGTGTATTCCATGTTTTACACAACTTTCAGTACAGCACATTCTTCTGGAATGTGCTGATTTCGCTCCAATACGTGATAGATTTTTCAAGGCTCAAAGTATGCGTCGGCTCTTTGAGTCTGTCAAACCTGAACTTGTATTTGATTTCCTTAGGGAAATTAATATTTTTAATAAGATATGATTATTTCTTAAATCGTGCTTTTTGCACATGTATTACTTTTACAGATCCTGTTCCGCATTTTCTCAGATATTGTTTATCTTTATGTTAAGTATTTCATAGCAGTGTTTGGCTTGTTTGCCTAAATTCTGTTTTACATTGTTTTACATGTCGTTTTATATTAATGTTAAATATCGCGTACATCATGTTTGATTGTTTTGTCTAATAAACTGGTTAGTTATATTTCAATCATTTCATAATTTACAGTAAGTAAATCATTAAGCGCCCAAAATGACCTTAGTTGTCGACGGGCCTTAAAACACCATTCATTCATTCATTCATTCTTTGTATCTGAATTAAATATATTTCTAAATTGCATGCCAATATGTCAGTAATTGAGAGAGTGATGGTTAGATAGACGGCCACATGAAAAGACGACAGAAACATGGCAGATTATAAGACACTTCAAGTTCAGGCTCAGTACAGATCTATTTTTATGTATTAATATTTATGATCAACAGGTTTTACAGAAGAAACCATAGTAACTGCATGAGCATATTTTTATATTTCTTAATATAACTGTTAATCTTAGTAAATACCTGTGTTACCAAAAAACAATATGAAAAAATAAGTTGTGATACACTAAAAACTGTTTGAATACATATCTAAGCCAAGTTCGAATATGGGTTATGTAGGGTCAAAAACCCGGTCACTACGTCAAATTAGAGGAAAATCTTGTTAACACTTTGGATGCCGCATTTGTTGCTTCAGCAGCTTGGAATTTTGTCAGAATGTTTGTCTGAATTATGTCTAGGTTAAGTTCGAATATGTGTCATATTGGGTCAGAAACTAGGTCAATAAAGGAAAATATTGTTCAAACTCCGGGGGCCGCATATCTAGTCCATGATGGAATATAAGTCATATCAGGTAAAAACAAGATGTGTTTGTAAAACACTGATGCCCCCGAATGGCAACATATAGGTCAAAGGTCGCCAGGTCAAAAATGTTGGTACTTACAGAAAGGTCATGTCACAAGGAATACAAATGTGAAATATGGTAGCCGTACCTGTTATGGTTCAAAAGTAGTGGTCAAGGTTAAAGTTGTTTTCGAGAATGGCAACATCTAGGTCAAAGGTCAAGGTCGCAAGGTGAACAATTTTGGTACTGACAGAAAGGTCATGTCACAAGGTATACACATGTGAAATATGGTAGCCGTACCGTACCTGTTATAGTTGAAAAGAAGTGGTCAAGGTTAAAGTTTTTTTCGAGAATGGCAACATCTAGGTCAAAGGTCAATGTCGCAAGGTGAACAATTTTGGTACTGACAGAAAGGTCATGTCACAAGGTATACACATGTGAAATATGATAGCCGTACCTGTTATGGTTGAAAAGTAGTGTTCAAGGTTAAACTTTTTTTCGAGAATGGCAACATCTAGGTCAAGGTCGCAAGGTGAACAATTTTGGTAGCCGTACCTGTTATGGTTCAAAAGTAATGGCCAAGGTTAAAGGTTTTTTTCGAGAATGGCAACATGTAGGTCAAAGGTCAAGGTCGCAAGGTCAAAGATGTTGGTACTGACAGAAAGGTCATGTCACAAGGAGTACACATGTGAAGTATGGTAGCTGTACCTGTTATGGTTCAAAAGTAGTGGTCAAGGTTAAAGTTTTTTTCGTGCAGACAGACAGACGTGCAGACAGGCCAAAAACTAGATGCCCACCGAATCGGTGATTCCGGGGGCATAAAAATATAGATCACTAGGCAAAATGAAGGAAAATCGTGTTAACACTGGAGGTTGCATTCAGAATAATTGTCTACATTGTTTAATTAAGGTGAGCGAACAAGGGCCACCAGGGCCCTCTTGTTTATCTGTATAATCCTTTATGAGCTCTAAGTATATTTTCCACTGTCCACCGGCCTGGCCACACCCGATATTCTCTGGAAATGCAATAGTTTGAATGTCGTCACGTTTTCCCAAATTGTTTAAGCAGCATGTCTTAAACCATTTAACTATTCTCAGGTGAGTCAATGAAAGGCTTTACTAAACCTCTGCGAGACTGATAATATTTGCCATATTCCTAGTGCTTCCATACAAACAAAATGAAAACCATAGCCATTTCCGTTTATCATAACATTACCAGGAATACCTCTCGTTTCTCCTGATGTTCTTTTTGCATATATATCCGCTCAAGGGCGGGGCTATTTTGCCTTATATGGCTATAGTGAAAACTTAAAAAATCTTCTCCGCCGAAAGCGTCTGGCCTATTTTCAAATAAGTGTGTAGAAATGTTCCTAGGGTGACCCTCTATCAGTATCCTTCAAGCCATGTTGATTGGTCTACATCTATGGCCCCCTGAGGGGGATGGGTTGGGGTGTAGAGCTTATGTGGCTAAAGTGAACAAAATAATATCAGGTGAGCGATCCAGGGCCATCATATGTTTTTAATTAAAATTGCCCAACACATTTGTATACATTATAAGGATGTTTTGGGAGGACATAAAGGAAATACTAGCTGTAAGGTTTCATACCAATTCACATTATGGTTACGTAGATGTTGTCGGACGCAAACCGGACAGGAGGCAATCACAATAACCCATTTTCAGTACTTTTTGCTCAATTGAGCTATAAAATAGTAACATATCAGAAAAGTTTCTATCATAAACAACAGCATGATTAGTCTGTATAGAAAACAAAGCAAAAAGTTTCAACTATTTTTGTTTTTTCCCCAGTCATTTGATATTCATTAATGTCATGAGAAAGTGGATCATTTTGAAATAAGATTATGAAAACATAATAGGAAAAGTAGAATTGTCAGAATGATAGTCACGTTGATCAATTGTTTTCTCTCTGGTATGACGTCCAATCAAGAACAAGAGGTAACTAATTTATCAACATCAACACATTAGGCGAAGAATAGCTTAAATGTTAATTAACCCTTTCCCACATACATAGAAAGACATCGCATGTTTTTGTTTTTTTTCTTCACGTTTTTATTATCCTGCATCGGCTGTCCAATAAATGATACATGATAGCACGAAGAACCGAAAGTCTTACTTATTTGAAATAGGGAGGGAAGTATATAAAACCTTTGTGTCGAAAGATGGTCAACAAGATGACCACAAATACCTTTTTGTCCAAGCTAGAACATTATGTAAAACTAGTGAAAATTAAGAGAGTGGTGCCGAGAGTGGCACGTTTGAAAGCTCGACAAAAGAAACAGGAAGAATATGAAACATTTGACAATTGTGTGAAAGATAAACGAATTCTGCGAATATGCAAACTCGGATGATTCTTACAAAGCCTGTGTTGTGTAATCGGATTCCTCAATATAAAGTGACCTATTTCTTGTGATGTATAAGCGTATTCATTTGTTTTAAAAGTTATGTTCAGTTCCGATTAATCTTTCTCGCTAACAACACGTACTTACAAACACAAGGCCTGTAGTCGGGAGCTAGCTGAAATAATGAATGATGTCGGAAAGCTGGATGGGTGTTTTACAAAATAAAAACATTTACTTTAATTCTGGAATAAATTGTCAAATTAATATTCTACTTTATCTTCGAAATTTGAGTTAAACTCAGCATATCAGGAGGCATACCATACCGATCAGCTCACGATGCCAGGAATAAATTGAGGATAAAATGAAAATAGAAAGGTCGGAACATTTCTATGTAAAACGATCAATAAGAACACAAGAGACTTTACCGCGCTGAAAGGTTGATTATTTGATGATGAATGCGCTTACACAGTACGTGCTAAAATAGGTCAACTTAATGGCGAATTGAAAGACCCCGACATTTACAGCGGTTAGGTTATACGCACCAATAAATGTTATATCATGAATTCTTAAGAACAACAAAATCTATCTGGAAAAAATAAAGTCGTAGCTAATGGTTTGGAGACACTCTTTTAAGGGGAGGACACCTTAACAACATTTGGTAAATGGCTCTTCTCAGACCTACACGAATATTTTACCGTTGTGGCCCATAACATGAAAGGGTACGACGGATATTTTCTTCTCGAGTATCTCATTGACCAGTCCAGAATGCCAGCCAAGAATATATACAACGGCTCCAAGGTATATGGAGATTGAAAGTCTAAACTTTCCCCCTATGAAGTTGGCTTCTTTTCCCAAAGCGTTTGGGTTGAAAGAGTTGAAGAAAGGTGGTTCCCTCAATATTTTAACACCAGAGAGAACCAATCCTATGTCGGCACATATCCAGAGACAGACTACTACTGCGTCAATTTCATGAGTGAAAAAGGTAGGGATGAACTTTTAACTTGGCTGAATTCAAAGAAAGATTTTTTTTTTTTTTAATTTTAGAAATGAACTATTTTGAGACCAGCCTATTTGAAGTTCAGAAATTTACTGATGACAGCTACTGGAAAACATACGGTGGCATAGACATGACATTTTTTTTTTTACCCTTTTATCTTGTGGGAACGAGAAACTATCTTGTGGGAACGAGAAACTTTCTTGTGGGAACGAGAAAACTTCTTGTGGGAACGAGAACTTATCTTGTGGGAACGAGAAACTATCTTGTGGGAACGAGAAACTTTCTTGTGGGAACGAGGAAAACTTCTTGTGGGAACGAGAAACTATCTTGTGGGAACGAGAACTTATCTTGTGGGAACGAGAAACTATCTTGTGGGAACGAGAAACTTTCTTGTGGGAACGAGAAAACTTTTTGTGGGAACGAGAACTTATCTTGTGGGAACGAGAAACTATCTTGTGGGAACGAGAAACTATCTTGTGGGAACGAGAACTTATCTTGTGGGAACGAGAAACTATCTTGTGGGAACGAGAAACTATCTTGTGGGAACGAGAAAGATGACCAATCATAATCGTTTATTATTGCCACATATATTCGCGACAAGAACGTGACGATGGAAAATGTAATTTCCAATTATTTCTATGACTGTTGTTAATGTCTATGCCACCGTACAAATTAGATTAACATTGCGTAGTAAGGCCCCTAGTGACGTAGACACGACGTGTTAATTTCATCAGACTTGCTCTCCATTCGAAATATACATGTAACCATGGACGAGTTCCTGAGACAGCGAAAATTGACACAGGCAGTCATAGATAGGCTGTCAACGACAAGGTAGGCATATGTATGATTATTTTGAATAACACTATATATGAATATAGTAAATGTAAGTATTATATAGATATATATGTGTATTTCGTGACTAGAATTGAAGTTGGTTATGTTGTCATCACTGCACATGTGCTGGGTTGAATGATCTCCGATAGAAATAATTTATTATACCCCCAAAAAACAGTTTTTTGTTGTTGTTGGGTTGTTTTTGTTGGGGGGGGGGGGGGGGGGGGGGGGGGGTATATAGGAGTCGGTCGGTCGGAAACCATATTTTGTCCGGCCTATATCTTACAAACCACTTGGTGGAATTCAATAATATTTTACATGAAGCTTCAATTCTATGAGGCGGCGTGTCGCGAACAAAACCCAGGTCTGTACCTCAAAGGATCAAGATCAAACTTAGAGGTCAAAGGTCAAAATGAGTGCTATTTGAAAGTCAATGTGCTGTTTTGGGGTTTTGTTATCATCTTCAGTGATAGTACTAGTTTTATTTGTATTTACTTTAAATTTTGGCTTCTATACAGCCAACAAGAATACAGTATAAACCGTACCAAATTCTAGAAAGATGTTTCGATCACCAACTTGTTAGAATAGACAGAACATTCATCTTGCCCTCGCAGTAGATTTAGATTCCACTGTATATCATACCTTTTTTCAACATGTTTAAATTAAAAGGATATGCACCCTCATCCGTTGTAATAAAAACATGCATAATTGGGTACTATGTACAACGTTATATATATATACAGATGTTCTAACCAGTAATCTTTGTTGATTTTAGATTAATTGCGAGGCCATTGTCTGCATGACAGACGATCAACTAAGGCGCTATATCCCTGCGTATGGAGACCGAGTAGCATTGGTAGCCTTTTCAAAAAGTCAATCTCAGCAGTCTGATACAGCCTCAGGTAGATATAAAATTATAATACCTTTAAATACATGCAGTCTGTAAAACAATCAGTTAACAGTTTGATATTCTTTGAACACTAATATGAAAAAGGCAAAGCCTCATCACGAGCACAGCGTCTATAATAGTTCTAACCTGTAGGTATGTGACTTCCATGATAAAGAAATCTGTTTCAAGCTGTCGGAACTGAGACCGCTCACTGTTGTACACTATTCCTACTTTATCTTTTGGTGCAAAGTCAAATCTTCAACAATTTTAACATTCAATTCATCACATGAACATAATCAATACAGAAAGGTAAAAAATAACAATAGTGAAAACAAGTCTTTCCTTCAATTAGGCTTGGTGACATAGTTTCTGGGTCAAAACATCCATTCTGCCAAAGTTTCAACATGCTAACATTAAAAGAACAGCTGTCAGAGTGTTAATAAGATTTTCCTTTAATTTGGTCTAGTGACCTTATTATTATATGTTTGACCTGACTTGACCAATATTTGAACTTGGCCTAGATATCAATAATCATCAGGCGAACATTCTGACAAAGTTTCAAGATGCTGAATTAAACCTCGAGGTCAAGCATGTTTACAAGATTTTCCTCAAATGTTTTTCTTTGGACCTCATTGTTGTTTTTATCCAACATGACCTATATTTTAGTCTAGGTTTCACCAAAACACCAATTCTGACAAAATAACAACATGTTAAAATTAAAAATGCAGCATTCAAAATGCTCCTTCAATTTGGTCTAGTGACCTAGTTGCTGACTCACCATGACCCTTATTCTTACTTGGTCTAGATAATGTCAAGACAAACATTCTGACAAAGCTTCAAGCTGCTGAAGGCAAATGAGGTTTCTAGATTAACAAGATTTTCCTTCAATTTGGTGGAGTGACCTAGTTTATCGCCCAACATGACCCAGTTTATGACTGAATATATTTAAACTTAGCCTAGATATCATCAAAACAGTTATTTCGAAAACATTTCAACATGCTTAAGTTTAAAATAAGGCATCCTGAGTGTTCAATATGTTCCTTCAAATTGACATTGAAAACTAGTTTTTCACCTCACAGGACCCTGTCTATAACTTGGCCAAAATTTGATAGAGATAATTCTCTGATAAACTTTCATTCATATTGGATGTTGTAAAATGTTGCCTGTAGATTGTTCACAAGGCAATTGTTGATGGCTGTGACTGAAGGACATCAGACAAAACGTGATCATAAAAAACACAAACTGTGCAATAAAAAAACAGGACTTTTTATATGTACTACATTTAATTAGAATAAACAAGCTTGATATGATTTTTATAAACTTATCCATTAATAAACATTACCTTGTATGAATTCATTAGTATTATATGTAATCAGCTGAAGTTCCTCTCCTGTCATCATCATAACAGCTGTAATTCCATCAGTAAATGGGTTTCTCTCAATATATTCCCTTGTTTGATGTTGATGCAGGAAGTTATATTATCCCACAGTCAAAGATGCATGCAATTATCATTGTTTTGACAGGCACCAATGACCAACGGGTATATCACTAACTGCCTATATGAACTTCCTCTCCCATTATCGCCATAACAGCTGTGATTCCATGATTGTACACGTTGATCTCAATCCATATACTTTTTTGATGTGTATGCAGGAAAGAATATTACCCCAGAGTCAAAGATGCATGATATTTTCATTGTATAGACAGGTACCAATGACCAAGGGGTATATCACTAACTGCTTATATGAATTTCCTCTCCAGTAATCGCCATACAAACTGTTATTCCATGATTGTATGGGATGTCCTAAATACATTCTGTTTTAATATAAAACTTGATGCAGAATATGATTGACTGCTGTTTTAATACATGACATATTATATTATAAAGGTAATATTCTGACACAGTTTGAACTTGCAAAATAAAAATGAGGCCTCCGGAGTTTGAACATATTCTCCTTTACTAGTTTCTGACCCAATATGACCCAATATTACACATATTCAAGTTATGATTGTTCTGATTTCTACTTTCAGGAAAAGGTTTAAGTGAACGTTTAAAACGCTTTAGTAAAAAACACCTGACTGGCAACACACATGCAAAAAGGCTGAATAGACGCATAGAGCTAGGATGGATGCACTTTTACAGCCAGACAGGCACATATAAGCAAGTGCGATCAAGGAATGGAGGTGGCACACGAAGTTTAGCGGTGGAGAAGACTTTGACAGTGACTGACCTAAGTAGTGCTGCCAAAGCCCAATTCTTTCCTAATGGCATCTCAAAATTAGGAATGGATTCAGACTTTAATTTTGAAATTAGAGATTTTAAGGAATGATAAGGAATGATAATTGAGGACATATTCCAGGAAGCAAACTTGAAAATACTGAGACTATATTTACACAAAAAAGATTGATGCAACAACAGCTGGAAATAAAGATGGTTTGGGAATATCGGTAAGAATGTTAAAAAAATGTATCATTATCTTTTTTTCAAAAAATGCTATTATAAGTGTTAATATCCTCAATATACTTGAAAATAATAGCTGTATCATATGTATCTTATTTTTATTAATTAGGGCAAAAACATTGACATCAATATTGTACACATGCGAGTCACTGAAACATTTATAAGTGTATAAGAAGCATTTCAGTTCAATGTCAACCAAAATGTCTACCAAACTTACTAATCAGAGGCAATATGAATATTTACTATTGGTGATTTTTGTGTGATTTTTTTTAATCAATTGTAAGACCTGCTTTAATGTTTTGGATTTTAGCTCACCTATGCACGAAGTGCAAGGTGAGCATTTGTGATCGCTTATTGTCCGTTGTCGTTGTCGTCGTCGTCGTCCGTTCACATTTTCTACAAACAACTTCTCCTCCTTAACCAACTAACCAAATTCAAAATCATTTTACAGGAATGTTCCTTGGGTGGATCTTATTCAAACTTGTTCAAAAAATTATATTTCATGCAGAACTTTGGTTGCCACGTCAACAAAAAAAAAGGAAACTTTAAAAAATTTCTTGTCGAAAAGTACTGGCCCAATTTAAAAATTATTTTGCGGAAATGTTCCTGCGTGTACCCTCTACCAAGATTATTATCCCCTTGGTTTGTGAAACCAAAGGGGAAATAGAAACGAGACCTTCCGTATGTATGTATGTATGTCCGTGCGTCCATAACAACCTTGTGAACACTCTACACTGACCATTACTTGACCGATCTTATCCAAACTTGGAATACAGTTAGTATATGGAATATCTTGAACCCTATTCATTTTCTTAGACTTAGACTGAATATTATTATTTTGAATCACGAGAGGACTAAATGTTAAGGCCGAGGGGATGCATCCGCTTTGTGAAGCCCTTGTTTAAATATTTCAGATCCGTTGAAAAACATGGCCACCAGGTTCGGCGGAGCTTATTTTCCTTATATATGTGCATTGTTAAAACTTCAAAAATATTCTTGTCTGAAGGTACAGGGCCCAGGCCTTTGATATTTGGTATGTAGTATCATCTAGTGAACCTCTATCAAGATTGTTCAAATTAAAGCCCTGGGGTCAAAAATGACCCCTACCCGGGGGTCACTTGTTTTCCATAGACTCATATAGGGAAAAAACTTTAAAAATGTTCTTGTCTGAAAGTAGAAGGCCCCTGCCTTTACTATTTGGTATGTAGCATCATCTAGTGAACCTCTATCACGATTGTTCAAATTGTATCCCTGGGGTCAAAAATGACCCCTCCCCAGGGGTCAAAAATGACCCCTCCCCAGGGTTCACTTGTTTTTCAAAGACATGTAAAAGGAAAATCTTTAAAAATCTTCTCATCTGAAAGTAGAAGGCCCTTTCCTTCGCTGTTTTGTATGCATCATCATCTAGTGAACCATCTATCAAGATTGTTGAAATTATAGCCCTGGGTTTAAAAATCACCTCTCCCTGGGGGTCACTTGTTTTTCATAGACTTGTATAAAAAGATAATCTAAAATCTTCTTGTCTCAAAGAAGAGAGCCAAGGCCTTTGATATTGGGTATGCAGCATCATTTAGTGGACCTCTACCAAGAGTGTTCCAATTATAGCCCTGGGGTCAAAATGATTCTTCCTCTGGGGTCTATAGTTTAACATAGACTCATATATTGAAAAAAACTTAAACAATCTTCTTGCCTTGGAGTAGAAGGACCACCCAACCCACCCCTTTGATATTTGGTATGTAGCATCACTCAATGGACCCCTCCCTAGCTTGTTTAGATTTAGCCCTGGGGTAAAAATTAACCCCTCCCTGGGAGTCACTTTTTTACAAAGACTTATATTGGGAAAAAACTTCTTGATCAATGAATTAAAGTTTGTTTAGAAGGTGAGCGATATAGGACCATCATGGGTCTCTTGTTTAATATCTTTTGTTTACAATTATCTGCTTCCATATCCCATAGGATGAATTAGAATCATCAGATGAGGAATTGAGACAAAGCATGTTAAATACACCTCTCCAAAATACAAACAACGATGCTTCTACTAGTCGGTCTACTGGAGAAGAAGAAAGTCCTTGTTCTATAGCATTAGTGGCAGAACATCATCTGGAAACATCTACTCAGAAAATCACGTCTGTAGAAGAGCCTGGTCCTTCCTGTATATCTGATGGTTTGGATACTGGAACTCCAGAGGTATTACATGTTAACACTCGACCCCATTATTCCGGTTTATCGATATTTGCAAGATTTATGTCCCTTGTAACTTAGTCTCTGTAGCTGATTGATAGTGCAGCCTTGTGAACGCAAATCCTCCTATGTTTCTGATCGAATCTTTTCAAAACTTGGTCAATGTCATGACTATAATGGGTAGATGTGCATGTATCTTCGATTTTCCAGTTCATTGATTTTTGCAAGATTTATGTCCCTTGTAACTTATATTAGTCTCTGTAGCTGATTGATATTGCGGCTTGTGAACGCAACTGTTCCTACGTTTCTGACTGAATCTTTTCAAAACTGCGTCAATATTATGACTATAATGGTGATGCATGATGCAGGGATTTTCCGGTTCAGCAATTTTTGCAATAGTTATGCCTTTCGAAACTTGGTCTCTATAGCATATTCACTTGAGAATGCAACTCAAGTTTCCAAACAGGTAGAAGTGCATAAAGCAGGGATTATCCGGTATAGTGATTTTTGCAAGAGTTATGCTCAGAATGAAAAAAGGATACATATCGACACTGCCATTTGACCTACTTTCATATTGGAAGCCTCTATAAGGTTCTATCTCTGTTTATATGTATCCTATTTTCTTCCTGACTGAAATTATTTGTTGAATGGGACATTAAGCTGAAACAATCCAATCCAATACTTTGTTCGCTGTTTCTTTTCCATAAAAGGAATCCTCTTTGGTCGAGTGGTTAGCGTCGGGGATTTCGAAACCGGGTGTCACGCGTTTGATTCCCAGTCGCGGCACTACGGTCATAGTGGAGTGCCCTTGGGCAAGGCATATTTTCTAGCCTAATACTGGTTTGTTTTTCCATGGATCATGAATAATAAAATTTAAATGCGCTCTATATGACCTTAGCTGTCGTGCGCTGTAAAACAAATTATGCATTCATTCATTCATTCTTTTCCATTAATAAATTGTTTTACCATAATGGTAGTTTTGTGATTTTTTTTTCATGAAATAACCATTTTTCGGTTCGGCCATTTTGATAGAGATTCCAATGGTAGTTTTGTGATTTTTGAGCTTATGTATACAGACATGTTAAAAGCAATAATTAAAAGGACCAATCTTGATCTTTATATTTTGTGGTGGCGTATATTGTGGCGGCACTGGCACTCTTAATATATTTTAAAACAACTTTTGAACAGTTATAAAATTTAACTTTGTCGCCGAAATTCGGATGTCAGCACCTTTATTGCCATTTTAATATGAACAACAACCGTTTAGCACAACTGAACCCAATGTGCTTAATGTGAGCTATTGCTATTACACGTTGTCTGTTATCCATCATCTGTTATCAACAATTTTTATAAATAACTATTTGCTGAAACCGCTGGGCAGAAATTAATGTGTCATAGTTGATCCTTGAGTGATTTTTCACAAAAGTTGCTGTATATATTCAACTTGATACCTCTAAAATCGACTGTTCGAATTAAATTTTATGAGGCAGAAATGATCATCTTATGGCCCTAAGTTATAATAGGTAAAATAAATTTGAACCCTTAAAATTTAGGCTCTATGTGTGCAGGCTAGTTTCCTTATATATAATCTGGGTGTGTACAAAACTAAATCTACTGGACTCAAACAGACTTTTGATCACATCACCGCCCTCAACAAAAATTGCTAAAAAAATCCAGCTCCCATGTGGACGATCTGGTTTCCTTTAATACACTGTATAGACAATGTTTATTTCTTTGAAATTATTGGTGAGGAGTCACCAAATCACAACTAGTCACCACATAGTGACTATGGCTTTTCCTTCAGTGGATTTCATTTTATGATAAACTCACGAAACTGTATACTGTAAAGAACTGCATGTTTTTGTGCTTAAAAACAGATTACAACTAAGAAATATTCTTACACTTTTTGATAAATCTTATGTTATGATACATTATATTCAGAGAGATGTTATTGATGTCATAGATAGTGAAGATGAGGAAATTCAGGAAGCCATAGAAAATAGTCTTCTGGACATAGAAATGTAAGAATTTCTTTCAAGTTTATATATATTTTTTAAAAAAAAAGGGCAGTAATAAATAGTGTGATGAAGTTATTGTTTAAGTCTAATTAATGAATTATGCTGCATTGCTTAAAATGGAGAAGTCGCATATTTGGTATTTGCTGTCAAGTGGTAATATTGTCTACGCAATGGATTCCATTTCCATTAACAACATCTGAAAGTTATTAAAATGGTACTAGCATGCTTTTAAAGTATATTTTGGTAGTCTCTCAGTTGGAATGTTGGTTGCCAAGATAATGTGTCTTGATGTTGTATCAGGAAATGTGTCTGCGGCGAGATACTGACTGGAAATGACTGAAAACCTAAAGCCATGTAAACAAACATATTGACTGAAGTGAATGTTTTTGGCATCATGAAGATGGGAGATACCTGGTTTATTTGCAAACCAGTATTAATTTTGAAATTCAGTTTTGTGCATATGTTTATTTTTTCTTCAATAAGGAAAGAACCATCCATACCGCAGCTGTGTGATCTACAGGAGGCTTTGAAGACTCTTAATGCAAAGACAGTTGAATCTGAAAGCAGGACCAAGCTCATTGTCATCAGGAGCAACATTTTAGAGAGTACACTGAGATCTCTGGATCGAAAGAACATCAATCTCCAAGCTAAACTTTACATTAAGTTTAGCGGAGAAATAGGAGAGGATTATGGGGGGCCAAGAAGAGAGTTTTTCAGGTTATAATAATGTTTTACATTATGTTGTCATGGTGATCATACACAGTTTAAACAATATAAGATATTTTTATATTAATTAAAAGCGATTTTGCAGGATGGATCATAATAAATTGAAATAATCATCTTTAATGAATGCCAACGAATATTACTTTTAAACATCTCTATTTGGTTGCAAGTTTCATAAACATACTTCACTTCAATAAATGAATATTAAAATACAACAATATTTGTAATAATTCACTTTAATGTGTGTATCTTAAGTGCTTCAGTGTTGTATTAATCACTTTTATTCATGGTTAAAATCTTCAATATACCCATCTCTCTCTCTCCTCTCAAAGATATATAATAAAAAAGTTATAACCTGTTTCAGACTGGCCATTCAAGCTGTCCACCAATCAGGATTTTTTGAGGGGCCAGAAGAAAACAAGATATTTCGCCATGATCTTGGTCTTTTAGAGAAAAAACATTATAGACTTGTTGGTAGGCTGGTGGCCTTGTCCCTGACCCAGGAGGGACCAGGACTTAACTCACTGAATAAGCAGTTGTTCAACTTAATGATTGGACAAGATGTGGATCTAAGTGATGTTCAGTTGACCATGATTCCAGAGGAACTAAAAGAGCTCATCAGACAAGTAATTATAATGTTACCACATTTCAGCATGAAATCCTTCAGATATAGTGATTACAATCAAAACGTTAAAATATGTCTTCTCTGTTTCTTGGTCTATGCATTTTTTCTCATGATCTTTTTTTTGGTGGACTAAGGTAGAAAACAAAGTAAGGTTCAAAAGAAGTAGATATGAGTAATTTACATATTGTTCATTAAAATAAAGTACATGCATGTTTATACACAGTGATGTTAGTATACCTGCTGTCATTCCATATAGTTGTTGCCGCATATGGCATAATACAAGGTTAATCGATTGGCAATATGTTGAGACATTTGTTCTATTTGCTAACGATTCATTGCAATCTGCAAAACTATAGAACAATCCCTTGTTAACATACAATGTATACACCAGTCGTACATCTCTCAGTGGACAGAGAGAAGTTCTCTTATTTTGGCAAACTGAGAGGTTAGTTGTGATGATTTTTAGCTCACCTTGAGCCTTGTGATCCGTCTTCGTCTGTCCATTATTCATCAACATCTTGTTTCAAACAACATCTCCTCCTTAACCACTTGGTCAAATATGATGAAACTATACAAGGATGTTCCTTGGGTGGTCCCCTTTCAAAATTGTTCAAAGAATTGTATTCCATGTGGAATTCTGGCAATGGAGAGGAAAAACTTAAAAATCTTCCTCTCCAAAACTACTGGCCAGATTTCAAAATGATTTGTCACAGATGTTCCTTGGGTATTAGTGTCTACCAAGATTGTTCAAATAATTTGGATCCTTGAAAAAACATGGCCCGCAGGGGTGGTGCTAGTTTTCCTTAAATGTTTATAGTGAAAACTTTAAAAAACTCCTTCTCCAAAACTACTGGCTGAATTTTTATTTCATTAATGCCATGTTTAATATTGTGTATAGCCCAAAGGTGAGCTATCCAGGGCTATCATGGCCCTCTTGTTTCAGACATTATTATCCATGCATATTTATTTTTAGCTTGACATATGCACTCATTGTATGTTGATGTGCCTGCAGATTCACATTTTTCTGTTTATCTGTTTTTAATAGTGTCTTCCCAGTTTTCATATTTATAATAGCAGACTTTTTGTTCACTATCAAAATATTGGTGGGTAAATTCAAGTCAGTTCTGCTTTTTATCATTGTTTCAGCTTGAAGATGCTGATACTGATGAAAAGAAAGATGTGTTCCTGTCAAACCATGCAGAAAATCTAATAGACCAAGGGTTTGCTAACCCGTACACAATGCTTCAGGACAAAAAGGCGGAAATGAAACATGTATTGAAGAAGAACTACCTGTATTACAGGTAGGCAGTAGTGTCTAGTTTAATCATCATTGTAATTCATGTGTTTTTGATGGCCAGAAAGATATGCAGACATTTAATGGGACAAATTGGATATGACGTACAGGAACAGTTGCACTGCCAAAACATGATTGACAAGAGTAACTACTACATCCAAATTGACTGTATGATAGTTATTGTTTTCACTATTGGTACTATTATGATACTTTCATGACAGTTGGGTCAGTGTGTTAAAATTGAATTTTCCATGTCCAACAATCTGTGTTGTTTGTTTGTTTGTTATGTTTGGTTTAACCTCCCACCGACAGTAACAAACTGCCTTGGGACAACAGGATATTTGCAAACTTCATTGAATCAAGACACTTGGACAAAGAAATTTATGAGTCACATTCAATGAAAACAGGAAACATTTTAACATTTCTAAAAACAAAGGTAAAACGATAATTGGTGATCGGACTGTACCCTTGTCCAGCCCATATCTAAACCATCCATCATGTATACCATGAAGAGTTTTTGACATTTTACAACCACTTCAGTATCACAGAAAGCTGTTAACCTATGCTAATAGGACTACTCTTTGTCAGTCTTTGTTGAAATTGCATAAAAGAACAAAATGTCTGACAAAATCTTAGAAGTGGGCTTGGGATGTTGCCCTTTGGGCATCTAGTTTGTCCTTTCTATGAAAAATCTTGTTTTTACTTAGAACTTTCTACATATGCTTCTGTATAAATATTTCAATACTTCTTTAGAAGAAAATACAAATGTCATTAATAATTATATTTTTAACACATAGAGCTTCAAAGTATCCTCAACTGAATGCATAGCCAAAGACTAATTATTTAGCTACACAACACATTTACTCTTTAGACGGAATCTTGTGGACGCTTAATCTCAATAACTCCTTGTCAGAATTTAATGATACTTCACAGAGGTTATAAGTACCAATCTTAGTTGTGCATGGTTCATGTTTCGGGTCAAGGTCACAAGGGATGGAGATGGTAACATTTTATGGATGCTTATACTAATATAGTTTCTATCTTAAACCTTACTTTTAGAGTGTCCAGTGAAATAACTCAGTTTAAGAATGGGATGAACGATGTAGGAAAGACTTGGGACTTTGTCCAGGAGCATGCAGATGTCTTTGAACCGTTGTTCTGCCAAAAGCAGAAGGCCCTATCAGCAGATGAAATGAGCAAGCTGTTCAGTTTTAAGCACAGTGAGGAAGGGACAAATGATCGCACATTAGAGAATGTTACAGTCTATGCTTGGGAGATGTTCCTACAGTCAGTTGAGGGTAATTTGTTTCCTTTGTGCTATTTTCTATCATTTTTGTTTGTTTAAGGCATGCTCCCATTATTTAAATTCTACTCATACATTTTTTCAATGACTTATAGTATATGCTAGTACATATAACAGTTTGAGAAAATATCTATAACAACATGAGCAATTTGTCTTAGTCAAAGTTTCTTTAATAATGATTATTGATTTTTTTTTTCTTCTTTGGAATGTATTAGTACATTGATGTTTATTTTGCATGACCTTGCACTCCCACATGCTTTGAATACATTTTTAGCGGGGATAACAATTCCCAGATCTGTAGATAACGAACCACTTATGCATGACAATAAACAACGAAAAATGTGCCTTTGTGTTGGTAACTTCAGTTTCAAAAATGCACTGAGTATATGTTATTCAGTAAATATGAAATTTGCTTACTATGCTCTTTAAAACGATTAACATAACATTTAAACAAGTGGAATTCTTGTGAAGACAAAATACTTTATACGTATTATGGAACATAGTGATTTGATGGCACTGTTTGTTTCTGTTATGCCTAGGTCAAGTTTGATGATCTAACACAAGAGTTATAAATGTTGCTTTATTTAATAATCCTGGATAATTCCATGTGCATATATCATAACAGCCGAATACTGAAATTATATCTTTTAATATCTCATAAATGTGACATTGATTTTTTTGCCCGACTTCAAGAAAGAGGGGCAATATTACTTTGTATATCATTATGTCCATTAATCTGGCAAACAGTCTGTCGATATACCAAACCCTGTCTGACTGATAACTTCCATTCGACCCTTAAATCACAAACTTGGTATGGTTGTTTATGACATGTAGAAGAACCGTATTTTGGATTCTACAGTATAACTTAAAGGACAAGGTTGTATGTTAATCTATAAAACACTATGTTAAGCAAGAATTTGATAACTTAAGATCTAATCGACACATTTATCTACTACTATGTAAAACTAGAACTATCACTGAAGATGATTAATATTCCCAAAACAGCACCAACAAAAGGGCCATAACTCTGTAATTAGCAAGAATAAAGTTATGTTTCTTGTACACGGCACTTCCTCTCATTATATTCTACCTTTGTATGAAGTTTGATGAAATTCCATCCAGTTATTTTCAAGTTATGCTCCGGACAAGGAAAAATATCTAAGGGTAATTACTCTGTAATTAGCAAGGATAGAGTTATGTTTCTTGTACACTGCACTTCCTCTCATTATATTATACCATTGTATAAAGTTTGATGAAATTCCATCCTGTACTTTTTAAGTTATACTCCGGACAAGAAATATGGCTTCCGACCAACCGACTGACTGACCGACCGACACAGCGACTCCTATATACCCCCCCAAAACTTTGTTTTTTTGGGGTATAATAATTGATTATGACTAGTAGAATACCTCTAAAGAGTGGTACCTCAAAGGTCAAGATCACATGATCATAAAGTATGTTAAACTCTTATAAACATTTTGTTAAGAAGGCTTTATGGCCGATTGATAACACAATTGTTTCTTTTGAGAAGAAAAACTCTATTGACTTTTAATCAGGTTAAGGTTATGAAAGTTCATGATGTTCTTTTTTGAATGTATTTAAGCTTAACTAATATGGCTGAATGTTAAGTGATTCTTAAGTGATAAGTGAAGTTTAAGGTGCTGTTTATTTTGTATTTTAATGATAATAACTACAAGCTTGTCCTAGATAAGGTTTGGCCCATTTGCCACATGTAAATGCCATGTAGCCAAATGTTATTGTAATAATGGGGCAATGGCATGTTAGGGGGGCATATATGCGTTACAAACTTTCTTGTTTTGGCTTTGTTTTTATAGGATTCCTCCATTAAAAGTTGGTGTCCATATATTTGCCTGCCTTCAAAGAACAAAAAAAATTCTTTATTAACCTGTTTATTTTCAGAAGAAGACGTGCCTGTCACTTTCGCCGAATTACTAATATTTTCAACTGGATCAGATGAGATTCCCCCATGTGGGTTCTCAAAAACAATTGATATTCTCTTCTACAATCAGGAGAAAGGAGAATGTAGACTACCTCATGTGTCAACGTGTGGCCTGCAGATGTGGCTGCCAAGGATACAAAAGCCAGATTCCTTCTCAACCTTGCTTGTAAAAGCAATCAGTGAATCAGGAGGTTTTTTAAAGGTGTAGATGGTGTTTTTACTAACTTACAAAACAAATGTGCCATAGTTTTCTTCTTTTAAGCTGTACTGGCCAAAGGCCAGAAGACGTAGAGCAGCATGCATCCGTAAACAATTGCTTGTTAATGCGATAAGTTTTGATTGTATCTTGATCAAACTTGTAGTGGTTAAATATATCTAAGAGAGCTCAGTTCCTTTGAATCTCACACAGGCTTTACTTGATTATGGCCCTCGAATTTTTCAAACTTTGTATGACTGAGCTTGTGAACACAATGAAACCTTTGTTTATCAAACTTAAACAGTATTTAAATGTTTATGTGAACTGGTTCCTTTTGAAATCAGCAGCATGCACCCATGCATGACAGGATTATGGCCCTGTAACATTTTTTAATTCAACTTTTGAAATGCAATCAAGTCTTCATTTATTATCTGAAGTTTACAAACCTTAAACAGTATCAAGATATCCATAAGAGCTAGGTTGCTTTCAGAAAACAGCAAAATCCAGCCATGCATGACTAAATTTGGTACTTGAAATGGTCACAATTCACAAAATTGAGCTTGTAAACACTACAAACGCTGGTCGTATTTACTGCTTATCTGCCATATGTTGAAATATAGCCTCAGGTCCTCTTGTGTTGTATCGAAAGGAGTATCAAGACGATGTGCCAAATGCAAAAAAAAAAATCTGTACATTCAAGGTCAATGTTACAGTGATAAGAAAAAGACTTTAATTGAACTTTTCTTGTCCGGACCATAACTTTGTCATGCATAGAGATATTTTCAAATAACTTGGCACAAACATGCACCATATCAAGACGATGTGCCAAATGCAAAAAAAAAAATCTGTACATTCAAGGTCAAGGTCACAGTGATAAGAAATAGACTTTAATTGAACTTTTCTTGTCCGGACCATAACTGTGTCATGCATAGAGATATTTTCAAATAACTTGGCACAAATATGAACTATATCAATATGATGTGTCACATGCAAAACTTTTGTCTGTAGCTTTAAGGTCAAGGACACAGTGACAACAAATAGACATCAGTTGAACTTTTCTTGTCCGGACAATAACTTTTTCATCCATAGAGATATTTTCAAATAGCTTGGAACAGATATACACCATATCAAGACGCTGTGTCATATGCACAATTTATGTGTTTAGCTTCCAGGTCAAGGTCACAGTGACAGAAAATATACTTTACTTGAACTTTTTTTGTTCAGACCATAACTTTACCATGCATATAGATATTTTCAAATAACTTCGCGCAAATATGCTCCATATTAAATGACTTGGCAATTTAAAAGAATATAGCATAGATATGAGTAAGTTTCATAACCTCGGGCCCTGGATCTAGTCTGTTTGCAAAGGCATAAACGCGTTACTATCAAGTAAAGGGTTAAGGCAGATCACTGATTATCAACCTGGCATTAGGGATCCTAAAATGTGGCTGCTTACAACAAAAGGTTGCTTAATATCTGTTATCTATTATATGTTCTTAATAAATGAGGCCATCAACACACGATTGACTGTATTGAACTGATATTTGTTAGATAAAATTGTGATATATTTAATTGACAAAGTAATTATGATTATTCATCTATAGAAATATTCCCTGTTGCTTGAATTACTAGCTTTGATTAACTATTAACAGAAAGATTTGACAGATCTGTTAATTCTTAATTAAACACCTTCCATTATAGAAAACCTGGTTTCATGGAATTTCCATGTCTTGTCTCTAGTTCGAAAGACGCACAAGCCCGTTGAGAAATGGATCAGAATCAATACTCGCTCCCCTTAGAAGTTAAGCGAATTGGATAGCGCATCGAACGATACCCTTTGTCGTGCTTAATGCCAGTATCTTTTTATTCGGACAGAAAAAGAGAGAGCGAGAGGTCGGCAATTTAGTCAAGAGGAACACTCCGGATTGACCTACGTTAACATATCATCAATCGGCGAAAACTGTCCACTTATGAGGAAGATGTAACGGTTATGTTGATATGCAGGACGTTGAACCACGGTCTCTGGGCCAACACTGTGCCATTAGGAGCGTACTGCACTGCATTACAATCTGATCTTTCCTTCTCACTAGTATTAATTATAAGTTAAGTACAATGTGTCTTCCGTACACTGATGTGGTGGTAGTAAAACATCTTAACAATTGATTTGTCAAATCTTCACAACTTACCTTAGCTACGGATCCTGATATTCCACAATAGACGTGTTTAGCCTTTACTGTCACTAAATCCGCCCCATATATGTAAAGGCAATGCTCTGAATAATGTAGGTGACCCAACTTTTTCACTGACTTCTGTTGATATAATGACACTGAGATCCCATAACATATACTGTCCCATCACCGTTGTTGTTTAATATCTCTGCACTATTTAGCGGTATCGGAACAAGATGCATTGCAAGTTGTGTTAACATCATCAAGTTCGAATATGGATCATATTTGGTTAGAAACTAGGTCAATAAAGGAAAATATTATTCGAACTCCGGAGGCCTCATTTTTACTTTGAGCTAGTTGAAACAATGTCAGGTATTGTCTTGATGATATCTAGTCCATGTTGGAATATGGGTCATATCAGCTAAAACAATATAGAACAGTAGGCCAAATGGAGGAAAATCTTGGAGGTTGCATTCAGAATAATTGTCTTTATGTGTTTTGCACTGCACTGCATTGCATGGTCCTCTTGTTTCGATATTAATTAACATACTGAGTTAGAAATAAATGGATTTGATGTATATATAATATGTGGAATGGGGACATCCAAATCAACTAATAAATGGTCTTAAAATCATTGGTTGTAACCTCTGTCGGCGTGCCAGTTGTATTGGTTGTAGTTTCTGTTAGCAAGCCAGTTGTACTGGTTGTAGTCTCTGTTGGCATGACACTTGTATTAGTTGTAACCTCTGTTGGCGTGTCAGTTGTATTGGTTGAAGGCTCTGTTAGCGTGCTAGTTGCAATTTTGCTTGAAATGAATTTTGCAAGACTTTTTGCTATGAATCCAGTATACTGACCAAATGGTTCGGATTATCTATCCCTGGTCATCCAAACACAGCATGACGGGATAACAACTCTGTTGCCTGATCCAAGGCGCCCATAGCTCAACAGAACAAACTATCTATAGGAAGCACGTCTGTTGGCTTTCTTGACATCAACCCCCTCTTCAAAAACCAGAACACCCTGTATGTATAGGCGCGACAATGCCAAAAGTGCTTCGTCCAGAATAAAAACCTGGAAGTCCTGTAATTGTAAAAGAAAAAGAATAAATTAAATAAAGACATGCATACCTGACAGGTGGTATTCCGTGTCACAGCAGGTGTTCAAATTAAATTCAAAATAATTTGTTGAGACTTGTATAGTTTTTGATGCTGGCCTTTTTTGCTGAAGTTCAATCATAAATACATGTATGAAAACGATAGAATGGAAAACAATCCAAATTTAAAATAATTTGTGTAACTGACTGACTTAAATTCAAAATAATTCGAGATATGTGTACTTTTTTCAGAACATCCCACACACAACAATTTAAATTTAAAATAATTTATTGATTCTTTTTCAATTTGTATAGATGACCCTAACCTTATTTCCTTTAGGACTTTCAAGGTCTTCACTATCTTACGGAAACGATTGTTGCGATCCAGATAGCGATCCTTTTCTCTTGTCTCCCCGGTCCTGGCTGCTGTTGCCGGAGGATGCTGGCCTTTTTTTGGCTGAAGTACAATCATAAATACATGTATGAAAAAGATAGAATGGAAAACAATCTAAACTAGACATTAAGGACTTCAGGCCTTGGGGCATTCCGGTTTAAATATAAACTGAGCATTATTCAACATGCAGTTTAGCATGGAAAGTTTAAAACATAGATGATTGTATAAAGGGTTCATGCATGCTAATACAGTTGAACACATCATGGCTGTAACAAACAGCAAACGCCCCGACTATCAGGATACGTTCTGGCTGACTGAACTGCGTCTCCGGTTTTAAATACACATCCAATGTTACATCTTTGTTGTGGCCCTATGTTCCTCGATTTATTTTCAGGTGGCTCCTTTGGTTATAGAAGCCACGTACAGCTGAAAGCTAAACTCATCAGCCCAGATTCAGGTAAAGGTTGTATCTCTCGCCGCCTTCTAAAGAGCGTGGTCCATGGGGATTCATGCCCACAGCCCAAAGATTCTTGATGATAAAGTGTGGCATCCTGCAAACGTAAATAGATAGTAATGTAAGTGTCATAGTCGGAGAATAATCTCTTCTCTCTTCAAATAGTTTCGATTTATCTGACTTTGTTTCCCTTTTTAGCTCGCCAGTACGAAGTACAGGAGAGCTTATGTGTTACCCCCGGCGTCGGCGGTGGCGTAGACACCTAGGTTTAAGGTTTGGGTTTAAGGTTTTCATTTGGGTTTTAAGGGTTTATACCTTTAGGAACCATTTGTCATCCATCTACGCACACCACTACACCCGTCCTGACCCTGGGTGAAGGTCAAGGTCATTTCTACTTGGTTCAGTAACAAGGTTTGCGTTTAACGTTTAACATATCACTCTGCATTCACTATTATGACATTGATTGCTTTCATATTTAGTTTATACATTTAGGAACTATTGGTCATCCATCTACGCACACCACTACACCCGTTCTGACCCTGGGTCAAGGTCAAGGTCATTTCTACTTGGTTCAGTTACAAGGTTTAAGGTTTGCGTTTAACGTTTAACATATCACTCTGCAGTGACTATTATGACATTGATTGCTTTCATATTTAGTTTATACATTTAGGAACTATTGGTCATCCATCTGCGCACACCACTACACCCGTCCTGCACCTGGGTCAAGGTCAAGGTCATTTCTACTTGGTTCAGTTACAAGGTTTAAGGTTTGCGTTTAACGTTTAACATATCACTCTGCATTCACTATTATGACATTGATTGCTTTCATATTTAGTTTATACATTTAGGAACTATTGGTCCATCTACGCACCCCACTACACCCGTCCTGACCCTGGGTCAAGGTCAAGTTATATCAGAGTTATTGCCCCTTTTCTGTCAAAAAATCTAACTTTTTCGTCACGTTTTCAAATAACTTTTTTTCTACTCAAAGGATTAGATTGAAACTTCTGACAAATGTTTATATCAATGTGTGTGATTGGTTCACAAAAGGGGGATAATCCAAATAATTTTATATCAGAGTTATTGCCCCCTTTCTGTCAAAAAATAAAATTTTCAAATAACTTTTTTTCTACCCGAAGGATTGGATTGAAACTTCTGACAAATGTTACTTTTTTTTTTATTCGACGTCTGTCTGTCTATTTTTTTTTATTTTTTTATCCGGCGTCTGTCTGTCCGTCACACTTTTTTCGTCACGTTTTCAAATAACTTTTGTTCTACTCAAAGGATTAGATTGAAACTTCTGACAAATGTTTTTATCAATGTGTGTGATTGGTTCACAAAAGGGCGATAATCCAAATAATTTTATATCAGAGTTATTGCCCCTTTTCTGTCAAAAATTTAAATTTTCAAATAACTTTTTTTCTACTCAAAGGATTGGATTGAAACTTCTGACAAATGTTTATATCAATGTGTATGATGGGTTCACAAAAAGGGGGATAATCCAAATATTTTTATATCAGAGTTATTGGCCCTTTTCTGTCAAAAATTTAATCTACTCAAAGGATTGGATTGAAACTTCTGACAAATGTTTATATCAATGTGTATGATGGGTTCACAAAAGGGGGATAATCCAAATATTTTTATATCAGAGTTATTGCCCCTTTTCTGTCAAATATTCAAATTACTTTTTTTCTGCTCAAAGGATTGGATTGAAACTTCTGACAAATGTTTATATCAATTTTTGTGATGGGTTCACAAAAGGGGGATAATCCAAATATTTTTTATATCAGAGTTATTGCCCCTTTTCTATCAAAAATTAAAATTTTCTGACAAGGCGCCGGCAGGTGACACACGTGCTCCGGGGAGCACTCCATTCTAGTTGAACTTAGAATTTTTGTCAAAAGTATTGAAAAGGTGTATTATCTTGCAATAGGTGATACTGTGCGACTTTACCTAATACTTTAACTGTTCTGAAGTAGGCCCTGATATACGATGGCCCTGATAGGCGAGCTATATTGTCCTCCGACAACTCTTGTTATGACCGTTTTACAAACCCTTTTCAGTTCTTCTCTTCTTTTTTCTGCTTTGACTTTTATTTTTTTCTCCTTTTTTCGTTTTGCATCGACCTTTCCTTGGATAATTTCATCGCTTGTTAGTATTCTGTGGCTGGTTAATTTTCTTTTTGAGATTGTTTTCTTTGCTTTAGTCGCCCGGTCAGCAGATGGGAGACTGAATAGTTTGTTTAGATCTAAGTCTACATTGCTGTCAGCGTCGAGGAAGGCTTGAATCATTTCTGCTGCGTCGTCCGCTGCAACTTTCATCAATTCCGTCATATCTGCTTCATGTATGACATCATTATGTGCTGGTGCATCTGCTTCCATCACCTCAGTCAGATATGTTTGTGAATTGTTATTAATAATCATCCCACAATCATGAGTTTGTAGATTACGAAACCCTAGTCAGATATTTTGAATTGGCCTTGTTTTCTCATTTCGTTTACTATATATTAATGATGCAGCTTAAATGTTTCAGATTTCCGTTTTAAATTTGACCAAAATGTGCAGCTGTCAGTCTGTTTTGTCTTTCATGGTGTCAGACAGAGGAATCAACCTGCGTTCTTGTTGATCTCCTCTCCATCTTTTCAGGATTGGAGATACTGTACCGTAGTGGTAACTTGACTGGTGCAACTAGGACAATTGAACCTCCACAACCATCACTAAAAAAAGATTCTAATGCTCTTAGAGTTCTTGTTTGTAAGTTAAATAAAGCATTTTTTTATACGCCCGTTTTGAAAAAAACGGATTGTATTATAGTTTTACCTGCGGCGGGCGGCGTCCAGTATGTTTTCAGCTCAATAACTTAAGAAGCCTTTGTCCAATCATCCCCAAATTTAGTCAGAATGTGTATTGGGATAATATCTCGGACAAATCCGATAACTAGCCATATCGCTTTCGTCAATCAAGAGTTATCGCCCTTTAATTATGGAAACTACCCAAAATTAGTCTTGTCAGCTCAATAACTTAAGAAGCCTTTGTCCAATCATCACCAAATCTAGTCAGAATGTGTATTGGCATAATATCTCGGACAAGTTCGATAACTAGCCATATCGCTTCAGTCATCGAGAGTTATCGCCCTTTAATTATAGAAATTACCTAAAATTAGTCTTGTCAGCTCAATAACTTTCGAAGCCTTTGTCCAATCATCACCAAATTTAGTCAGAATGTGTATTGACATAATATCTTAGACAAGTTCGATAACTAGCGATATCGATTTAGTCAATCAAGAGTTATTGTCCTTTAATTATAGAAATTACCTAAAATTAGTCTTGTCAGCTCAATAACTTTCGAAGCCTTTGTCCAATCATCACCAAATATAGTCAGAATGTGTACTTGCATAATATCTCGGACAAGTTCGATAACTAGCCATATCGCTTTGATCAAGCGAGAGTTATCGCTCTTTAATTATAGAAATTACCTAAAATTGGTCTTGTCAGCTCAATAACTTTAGGAGCCTTTGTCCAATCATCACCAAATTTGGTCAGAATGTGTATTGGCGTAATATCTCAGACAAGTTCGATAACTAGCAATATTGCTCCAGTCGATAGGGAGTTATTGCCCTTTAATTATAGAAATTACCTAAAATTGGTCTTGTCAGCTAAATAACTTGTATAGCCTTTATCCGATCATCACCAAATTTGGACAATATGTTGATAGGCAGAATATCTTGGTCAGGTTTCATAACTTACAATGTTATCTTAGTCACTACACAATTATGTCCCTCGAAATGGCCAACTGTACTAACAGTGTCCGCTCTCTAAGTTTGGCTGATGTACAACCAATTATCACTATACTTGGTCTCAGAAAAACAGGACGGACGTATTTTGTTAAGATATACATGGATCATGCACAGAGCATATATCAACTTTAATCATGGAGAATAGGGGTCTAAAGAAAAGTTTAAGTAAAGCAGAAAAGTAAATTAAAGAGTGAAAAAAACATTGGATATGCACTGCTCTATGTCTACTTTTATAGTTGCTAAAAGAAAGTTGTTAGACTCCCTTGCATTGTAGTTGGCTAGGAATTCCAACATATATCATAATGCCTTTAAACAAATATCATGCAGCACTCAACACAATGTATTGATTACAGTTGACACAGTTGATCTGCTGGTACTGAAACGTAGTTAAATCGAAATCTTTGCAGTTCAATTAGTTTTGAAGAAGATTCATTTCGTTCTGAAGAAGTTTCATTTATTTTTTGAAGAAGATTCATTTTGTTTTGAAGAAGAAGATTCATTTTGTTTTGAAAAATAATATTTATTTTGTTTTGAAGAAGATTCATTTTGTTTGGAAGAGGTGTTTTTTTTAATTGATGGTAACGATTAATGGGAAGAAGTAGAGGGCTGTCCATCTGACGTAATTGCTTTTAATTGTAGACTGATGTCAGGAATTTTTTGAGATAAAACCTTCAAAAAGAGTTGAAATGTCGTACATTCCGTTGACTGTGGCGGTGGTCTGTAAACAGGAGTGACAATAGTTGGTCTTGTTTTATTGGCAAAACTGTTGTCTCCTAAGCCAAAAGTTACATTCCTTTAAACTTGTAGCGTGATTAAGACCACAATTTGCATATTTGATTGAATTGGTACAGGTAGAGATGATTATCGACACCAATAAGAGAACATTTACCACATACTTGAATGCCGTTACATTTATCCTCATGATGTCCAAACTTTTAGCAACGATAACAGCGGAAGGGATTGGGTACATAGCAATCAACATTGGCTCTTTGGTAACTAATTGGCCGGATTACTCTAGCAATTTCGGTCTATAGATTGGCGATGTCCGTCCGTCTGTCTGTCTGTCAACATTTTGTTTAAAGTTTCAGGTTGAGGCAAAATATCAGCACTGGAAAGGGTTACAAACTTGAAACTTTGCCTGAAGGTAACCAGTAACAAGTTCTATTGATTTATATGGTTACTTTGACCTTGACATTGGTTTGTATAATTGGCTAATTAAAAGTTAAAATGTAAGTGTTGGAAAGTTTCTCAACACCTTCTCTGTAAAATTTAATTCGTTTGACATCTGTTACACATTGACCTTTTAAATTTTCAATAATTTCATCAGTTTGGCAATTTACAAGTTCCCTGCATCTTATGACACCCTTTTGATGAATTCAGAAAAGGATTAGCATATATCGTTACAGGGACCTGAAGAAAATACGCTTTGTTTCATAAGATTTACTGATTGTTGTATGGTTGATATTTCTACAAGTAACGAACGTTTTTCTCACACGTGGAGCAGTAAATATTGTTTACATCATTCTTTTTAGCTCACCAGTGCACGAAGTGCTCAAGGTCAGTTATTGTGATCGCCCTATGTCCTGCGTCCGTCGTGTGTGACTGTCAACATGTAACCGGTGGGTCAACTGGGATGAAACTTCACAGAAAGAATTCTCACCATAATTCCTTAAACATTTTGGGATCCATGCAGAACTCTGGTTTCCATGGCAACGAAATGAAAACAAAAATCAAAATTCTTCTTCTCCCAAACTGGTTGGCAGATTTTCAAATAATTTTGTAGAAATGTTCCTTGGATGACCCTCTATCAGATTCCTTCAAGCCATGTTGATCAGTCGAAAAACATGGACGCCAGAGGGGCGGGGCTATTTTGCCTTATATGGCTATAATGAAATCTTAAAAAATCTTCTCCTCCAAAAGTGTCAGGCCGATTTTCAAATAATTATGTAGAAATATTTCTAGGGTGACCTTCTATCAGATTCCTTCAAGTGGCTTATATAGCTAAAGTGAGAAAAAAAATCAGGTGAGCGATCCAGGGCCATCATGGCCCTCTTGTTTATTTTCACCATCGTTAAAATGTATTCACACTTCGTTAACTAAAATAACATCCGAGATTTGCAAGTCTGTTATATACTAACAACATATATAATTGTGATAGAAACTAACGTCAATGGTGACATTTAGCTCCTCCTCCCAACGAACGAATCAAATATTCGTATTGGTTTAACACATTTTTAACCTAAATTTAGAGTAGCACCTTCACTTCCGACATCAAATTTAAAAAACGAAGATTCTTCATATACACTGATCGATTCTAAAAGTTGTTAAAATAGATTCTTAATTCGTAAAGTTGCGAACAGAGTTTGAATAATTGTTATATCGTATCCACATTCAACATCACATCACAGTCATTCATTCTACTTTCAAAATTAATTATAATTCTTTCCATTTTTAGGATTGGGGATGATGTTTTCAAAGTATTTGCATGATTCTCAATGTTTTCAGAGTCGTCTTGTAATGGTCTACAGTGCATGAGCCCCTGTCAAGTTTCATTTTGTCGGGGTTGTAGGCCACCGCCCTTATTTTACCTATGACAAAAATATCTTTGCCAAGGATTCGGCCGATTTAGGTTGGGCCAAAAAGGACCCATTCTTTAACATAATTATGTTGAGTATCAATCCAATCAGTGCCGTGGCTATGTTTTGAGCGAGTGTTTTAGGGGATAAACTGTAAAACAATGTTTGTTGTGCAGGTTGGATGCTTGTATGCGGTTCTTGCAGAATTTATATAGTTGACATCAAAGTGTATATCTCAGGTGGCAGCTTGCCTATTCCTCTCCCAGCCAAAAAGCCCCCAAACAGTACCGACAAAGAGAAAGGTTGACATCTTGGCAATTTGAGTTGACTCCCAGTTGACTCCCAGATGATAATTGTGGTTGATTGGCACTGCCCGGTGGTGGGCGGGTGGGGAACACGCAAACTGGTGGGGTTGGATCAGTCTGTAACCTGGACATATACACAAACAATGACGAAAACACAAATTACAGGTAGCGGGATACGCAATAGACACCTTAGTTGGAGAGAGGAGACAATAGCTACTCGCTACTCGACAGGGAGGGTATACCTAATGTTCAATGAAGATTGTTGATGGCTGCTAAAAAGTACGTCTCATCAGTCGTTTGTTTTGACCGGATGTGGATATCTAAGGCAAATATGATAATATAAACTAGGACGCTATGTTATAGAGGTCACTTGTTTATGTGCTTTTATCAGATTTTAATAGTTCTTTCTCATGTTCCCTATTACTTAAGTTTGAGTATCAGATTGTTTTATATTTTTCGCATCTATATAATCACTCATGCTTGATTATTTATCTTGATAATATCTAGGCTAAGTTCGAATATGAGTCAGGTCAGGTCAAAAACTAGGTTCCTAGGCCAAATTGTAGAACACTTGTTTAGACCATTGATATCGCATGTTTTACTTGAGCAGCTTGAAATTGTGACAGAAAGTTTGTCTTGGTGATATCTAGGTCAAGTTTGAATATTGGTCATGTGGGGTCAAAAACCCATGTAACCTATAGATAAATTTACCTTTGTCATCTTTGAAATACACAAGGTAGTGTTTATTATTAATAAAGTTTTGAAACTGTTCTGTTTGTGATTTTTATTTTGCCAATATTTATCTTACAACTAGAAATGAAATAAAATGAAAAGAAAGGCAGGTCGTGTCATCCTGGCAAGTAATGTCTATGCCAACATAAAAACAAGGCTTCAAATCTAGTCCAAATCAATTAGTATAGAACACGCACATAATTTCCTTTACAGTTGTGTTGAATAGTATTTAACTATTAATACTTCTGTGTAAAGCGTTAACCAATCAGTCTTCTCCCTCCGTATTAATTAAACAACAAACACCCATATGCATATACCGGACGGCGTGTCTATTTAATGAACAACAAGCAGTTACAGTGAAGTATATGTACATACTGTGACAGCCTGTAAGAAATGTTGAGTGAACATGTTTATTTAATGAATAAAACATCTGAATTACGAAGTAAAGCAGTATTTTTGGAAATCCGTCTCAGAGATAAAAACCGTTGTATGGAAAAAAAACCTCTGAAAACCTGTGTCAATTTGTCAATGACAGATTTGAATGTTAGACCTCATTATATGTAACTGTTGGGTATGTTAACCGTAATTTAACTATCGAAAAGTAGACCTGCACTGCTTGCTTTCGCCCGGTAGAATGAATTATCCCGCCAATTCACGACAATATATACAAATAATTCCCGCCATATACCGTACTGCCCGTGCACCCAAGCGCTTACGTATAACCCTGTTAAATACGCTACGCGTGAAAATGATAGTCTTCTCCCCCGTATTAATTAAACAACAAACACCCATATGCATATACCAGACGGCGTGTATATATAACCTAAAAAGAAACGGCAAGAAGCCCTGAGTATTTACAGACATAATTGCTTATAAACGCTCAATCCGGCTTCTAATGAGTCGACTACGTAACCATCCTTGCTATTTTCCCCTTTCCATCTGCCATGTCTTTTCCAACATCTGTCATTAATGACGGAGTTTGCAGCAAGTGTAGCCCCCCCACCTGATCTTAATGAGTGAAGACCAAGATTAGCATCTGTAGACACTTCTGTTAATTTACCCAAAACGATTTCTCTAGCTCGTGTGTAACTCGAGGGCTTGTCCTTATAAATCTAACAATTCATATCGGTTGTCTGAGCTGTGACCCCCAAGTAACGCTTTAACATTGCATAAGGACATGCTACTGAATGACCCTTTGCAATAACTAATTCGCTGCCTTGTCTGAATTGGTCAGTTTTGCTCTTTCGAATGTTAATTGAGAAGCAATTATCATGAAAAACTATATCGTTACAACGCAAACTCCTAAGTTCAACATATCTTAAAAAAGCAGAAAACCCTAATACAATTAAACATAAATCTCTAACAGCTAAAACGTCGCCGGAATCTGTGTACTTTTGACAAATCTCCACAAGCATGTCTTTAGTTACTGGCTCTTTCTTCATTACTGGCTTAGAAAGCGTGCGTTTAGCAGAATCTACCAAATTCTTTACATATAAATTATCGGTTGGATCGTCTGCACCTTTAAGGCAATGAGCCCACTTAATACTGTGCACTGTAGATAAAATCACGCTCTATGAAAACGTTCTCCTCATTAAGTCAGTAATGTACATAGCCACCAAAATGGGTGACGCGGGAATAAGTATACCACCTTTTTCACTAATGAACTCCTCCCATTTCTTAAAATAACGGTAATATTTACAAGACGTATTGTCACTTTGTGATGTAACCAAGAAATTAGTCATCTGTCCCACCAACCCCTCGAAATGGGATTTATCTATATCAGTGTTGTCCAGCTCAGCTTTAATGGACTGCTCCAAACCTAGACCTGAACGAAACAAAGACATCATTAAACACATATTCGAATGGCCATTAATCCGAAAGACAAATGTCGACCATCAAATATTCCATTTTATTTCCTCTACCCAGTCTAGTTAGAACTCCTGGTTCGTAACTAACGTACTGACTAATGAAGTCCGCAGCAGTAAATACCTTTGGAAATAGAACTGGCCAAAAAGGGGCCGATTTCCATTTTGGAACTATAAGCGTGCAACAGCATTTGTCTTTCAGGATTTTACTTATACATTTCAATATCAATCTCGGCGGTGGGACCACCCAATTATTTTCTCCAGACCAATTTTGTAGAAATGCATCTACACTCGACGTGCTTGGACACCAAAAACTGGAATTGAACTTGAGACATTTTGCATTGAGCGAATCGACCAAGTGTATGCAGACCCCATTTGAAATTAAGCTCTCTGAAAATATCATCTGCTGTAGACCAAGCATCACAATCGTAATTACGACTCAGGAAATCTGCTTGTTTGTTTTCAATTCTCGGTATCCATTTCGAGATTAAAGCTATGTTATGTTTTTTGCATTGTTCAACCAAACTTAGAGCCTTTTCCTGCAAATATATCTTGCTACTACCAATATTTATAAAATTACAAACATTTTTATTATCCGAATTGACTATCACAGTCCTTCCCTGGAGAGTATCAGTATGAGAAAACACGAATCTTCGAACTGCTTCCAGCTCTCGCCATGAAGAGCTGGAGCTTGACTCTGGTTAAGACCAAGTACCTTCGATTTCACTGTCAGTGACCGTTTCTATAAAGCAATTAAATCCAGATCCACTGGCGTCAACATAGACGTTTGCAACATTGCAATCAACCTCTTCGTTGCAATTCATCAAATGGAAAGAACATGCATTCAGCAATTTTATATTTTCCTTCCAAAACAATAACTCTTCAAATGCGAGTATATCCTATTTCACCGGGGCATCCCAACTTGCCCTACCTGATATGCAGTTATACAAATGGCTAGTTCTAAAACGCACCACTTTACCCATGACGCAAAGCATCGACTATAACTGACCAACCATTCCGCCTACCAGCCTAACTGCTATTAATACACTGCCTCTCAATACCTTGGATGCAATGTCCCCTATAGTTTGCTCTGCTCTTTCTAGCCCATCTTTTGCATAGATAAAATGCCAAGTTTTGTATTCCAGTCTAAACCTAACCATGAGACACTCAACAAAGATAGCCAATTGCACTTTTCATTCGCAATCAGAAAACCAAACTTTATCAGGTCATTTCCCATGAAATGACTGACATTTAAAGCTTTTTCATAAGGCTGATCTCCCCCTAACCCGTCGTCGAGGAAAACAATTACTTTAAAACCAGATGCTCTCCATGTTTTAACAACTGTTCTCATTATATCCAGCCTTGGAAATACCAAAAGGAAGGACGCAAAAGACATAGTATTTTAGGCAATCTCCAACAAACCATGCAAAGCCTAAGTAAGTTTGATGCTCAGGATATATCATAATATGGTTATAAGCTCCCCTTATATCGACTGAGTACAGATAATCTCCCTTGGAAAGAATTTGTCTCGCCACAGACTGATCTTCATAACAACTAGGATTTACATGCGGACTGTCTAAAACTAATCGACGTTTACCCTTTTCCCCCACCGCTACTGTTAACGGATTTGTAATGTGCGGAGCAACCGACACTTCACGGACACATCCCTTTTTTTAATAACTTTTGAATTTCGTCTGTTACGAAATCTGAATTGTCAATTGCCGATTTATTATTGTTTAGCTCAACTCTCCATGGAGTGTATCTCAAAGGTAATTTGTATCCATTTTCAACTATGTCCATACTATAATCGCTTGCACCCGACTTTTTCCAGTGCGACCCACAATATTTTAATCTGCGAACTGGCGATTCTTCACATTTAACTGACTCGTTTGCAGACGGACATGTTAAATCAATACTAACATTATTACATGAATTATGATCAACAAAATGACTACTTATCTTTGAACTTCTGTCACTGTGTACTGTATCTAACACCACTTTGCACTCTAACTGCCAATGACCAGCTTTCCCACAACGGAAGCAAGACCCTGTTTAACGCCCATCTCAGTCGCTCTAACTGCCTCCTTGGGTGCTGATTGTTGGTATTGGGTAAACCTTTTCTGCCTATCTCGTCTTTCCTGTCTCAATCTCCTGTCCGCATGGTAATCCGCTTCTCGTCATCTGAATCGTTTGCTAAGGGATTAGCCTCGCACTCTTGGACCACCTTCCATCCGCGCTCGAAGGAATCCGCCAATTGTATACACTTCTGCCTGTGATTTAAAAGCTTTATACCTTCAGCAATCCTGTTACGAGCTGATGTCAGGTTACTGTCTGAATGAAACTGCTCTTGAACAAGGCTCCCGATCTGGTTAAGTGTCGCCTTGTTGTTGAGTCCTCTCTGTTGCTCGTGACCTTTCTTCCGAAATGAATATGAATCGGTACCAGCACTTTGTTGAATGGCAGACAACTGAGAACGGCTGTTCCATCTCTGCGGCTGCCAGGTGGATTATTTCTGGATTTAACTACCGAAAAGTAGATGTGCACTGCTTGCTTTCGCCCGGTAGAATGAATTATCCCGCCAATTCACGACAATATATACAAATAAAATTCCAGCCAAATCCCATGCTGCCCGTGCACCCAATCGCTTACGTATAACCCTGTTAAATACGCTACGCGAAGACAAATAGTTCACGCTATTCTACGAAACGCGTTAAATTGATAATAAGCTTTGTCAGAAAATGCTGCCAGTCAACAAACATTGCCCCTGGCAAAAACATCATATTGCCATTGGCGCTGAAAGCATCAAGTCTTAGATAGCCCATTCTCAGATGAGCGATCCGGGGCCTCATGGCCCTCTTGTTTTTAGCTCACCTGAGCACGAAGTGCTCAAGGTGAGTTATTGTGACCGCCTTTTGTCCGCTGTGCGTCAACATCTTCTCCTCTGTAACCAGTGGGTCAATTGTGATGAAACTTCACAGAAAGCATCGTCTCAATGTCTTTACCAGAATTCCGTCAAATGTTTGGGATCCATGCATAATTCTGGTTTCCATGTATAAATGTTTATCGGGTGACCCTCTATCAGATCCCTTCAAGATATGTTGATTGGTATAAAAAAAACATGGCCGCCAGGGTGCGGGGCTTTTTTACCTTATATGGCTATAATGGAAGCTTCAAAAATCTTCTTCTCCAAAAGTGTCAAATAATTTTGTAGAAATGTTCCTTGGGTGACTTTCTTTCAGATTCCTTCAAGCCCTGTTGGTTGGTCGAACGACATGGCCGCCAGGGGTCGGGGCTTTTTTTTTTACCGTTTATGGCTATAGTGAAAACTGAAAAAATCTTCTCCTCCGAAAGTGTCAGGCCAATTTTCAAATAAATTTGTAGAAATGTTCCTAGGGTGACCCTCTATCAGATTCCTTCAAGCCACGTTGAATGGTCGAAAACTATGGCGGCCAGGGAGCGGGGCTTATATGGCTAAAATGAGAAGAAGAAACAGGTGAGCGATCCAGGGCCATCATGGCCCTCTTGTTTAAATCTAATTCTTATACAAAAAATAGAAATTGAATTAACCCATTCCCTTATACGACAATTCTGCAGCAGACGACTTTGAACGTATTTTGTCAAAACATAGAAAATCTCCATAATTGAATGGATAACCTATGATAAAAAGTGAAAAACATTGTGGCTAAAGGAGAAATTGCACGTTTTGTGCAATTTCTTCTTTTGTCACTATGTTTCCAAAAAGCTGATTGCTGCAGAGGTGTCAGAAAGCGTATATATGAGGGGAAATGTTAAGTTACTGCCTAGTTACCCTACTTGAACGCATCTTCAGCAGCGGACTTTTGACAACAGTGTGGTATACGGAGAACTCTATCATAATAAGCATGTGGAAAAGCAGCCAGTTGCTTGGGAAGATTGTTGTGTGGACTACTGGTGTGAGAAAACCAGGAAATGCATAAGTAGGTGAACTGGCCGCCGTGATATAACTGAGAAATTGTTAAAAACGGCGTTAAACCCCAATCAATCAATCAACTCAATCATAATAATCCATTTATTCCTTTTCCCACAATGTTTTCAACTCTTTTCATTGGTTCAACCTTATTCACAGAGATTCACCAAATTACGTTCATCGTCGGCGTCCGCAGATGGGTTGTATGTGCGAAATAATTTAAATAACGTATCACTTTTTCTTTTTCCCAGACTGTGCTTGAAAACAAAATGGCAACGTTAACCCTTTTCCCACTTGTAGACGCATTATAACGCATCTGCAGCAGACGACTTTTGAAAACGTTTTTGACAAATGGAAAAATTGCTCAAAACGAGCAATTTCTCCTGTTGCCACAATGTTTTCAACCTTTTACAGTAATTTAACTTTCATTTATAGAGATTTTCACTGTTTAACAATCAATTATTACAAAGTCGTCTGCTGCATTATTGCTGTATGTGGGAGAGGGTCAAAGTCTTCCGTTTAAGGTCAAGGGTTTACTAGTAAATCTTCACGCATGCGTGCTAAGGGTTAAAGTCTTCCGTACAAACAATAATCCTGCGATGAATATCCGGGCTATTCCCCAACAGAGTTGGGAATCGTATTGTTTTTCTATTGTTTTTTATTATTATTATTCTTTATTTTCCTATCCAAAATGTTTGTCCAGTAGGGAGCATTTATACATGAAAGCATAATTATTCCATAGAGTTGAAACGTTGTGTCAAAAGGAGAGAGTTATCGTTTTTGAGCAAGTTCTCCATTTACCACAATGTTTTTAAAAATCGGCTGCGGCATCTGCGTTTAAAATGCGTCTACCGATGGGGAAGATTTAAATAGCACTGTTTACGTACACGTCTCTTGAATGGAGCGTCAGTCTATGATAGTCCGGAGTCACTCCCTTATTTCGTCGTGCCATAACTGCGCATGTGCAGAAAATGAATTCAATTTTACTAAAAAAAAAATTAAGGCCTGTTTATCTATTATCGTCATGTCGATATTGAAGTCTCGGTTGAGAGTCGGTGACGCTCGGTTGAGAGTCGGTGACGCTCGGTTGAGAGTCGGTGACGCTCGGTTGAGAGTCGGTGTCGCTCGGTTGAGAGTCGGTCGCGCTCGGTTGAGAGTCGGTGTCGCTCAGTTGAGAGTCGGTTGAGAGTCGGTGGCGCTATTTGGATCATCTAATCGGAGTCTACTCTGTCCGCGATCCAGACGTTTTGGTACCTTTACGTCTGCCGCGGACAATATAAACTATGTACCAAACCAGACGCTTCAACCCTTTACCTCACACAGACGCTTTCGGCGTTTCTGTATCAGATGACTTTTTGAAAGAAATTGTGGCGAAAGGAGAAATTGCTATTAAAGAGCAATTTCTTTTTGCCACAATGTTTTCAATATTGCTTCGATTAGTGTTCTTTAATTTATAACGTTTCTATATGTTTACGAAATATTTTCGAAGTCGTCTGCTTTAAATGTGTTGTATGCGGGACAAGATTAAACCACATCTAGGCACAGAAACATGAACCATTTCTATGAATTATAATTGTTAATTTGCGTTTCAAACATTCTGGTAAAAGAAGAAATTGCTCATTATGAGCAATATCCTCTTTTGCCACAATGTTATTAAAAGGCGTCAGCTGAAAATGCGTCAAAGGATTAAATCCTTGTCCATAAAAAACACATTTGAAAACATCAAGGCAACACATATGAAAAATCACACAAAAAGAAAAAGAACCATTATTAAAACTGCGTTGTAAACATTGTGACAAAATGAAAAAAAATGCTCATTATGAACAATTTCATCATTTGCAACACTGTATTAAAAAGCCATCTTCTGCAAATGTGTCCAAATGTGTCTGCATGTGGGAAAGGTTAAACTCCTTTCCAACATCTACACCAGACGTCTTCGAACATATCTAGGCAATAATATGGAACATTTCAATAAATTGAAGTATAAGTATTAGATTGAGCTGTAAACTGGTCTATTTATAGATATGTTTTAAATCGACTGTCATACTCGGTAATTTCCGGAAATGATTCCGGAGAATACCGTAAACTATAATCATCGTAATGAAAAATGCACCGCATATAATGGTAAAACTACTGTGTATAATCAAAATAATCCTTGCACACAAAAAACACATTTGAAAACATTTGGAAACATCTAGACAACACATATGAAAGATCACAAAAAAGAAAAAGAACCATTATTAAACTGCGTTGTAAACATTGTGACAAAAGGAAAATGCAACACTGTATTTAAAAGCCGTCTTTTGCAAATGCGTCCAAATGTCCAAAGGTTAAACTCCTTTCCAACACCTACACCAGACGTCTTCGAACATATCTAGGCAATAATATGGAACATTTCAATAAATTGACGTTTAAGTATTAGTTTGAATTGTAAACAGTTTGGCTCATCATCCTCGTGATGCAGACTAGTTTTTATGGAACTTTAATGTTCTATTAATAGATATCTTTTAAATCGACTGTCGTACTTGGTAATTTCCGGAAATGATTCCGGAGAATGCCGTAAACTTTAATCATCGTAATGAAAAATGCACCGCATATAATGGTAAAACTACTGTGTATTATCAAAATACCACCGCATGTTTCGTAAAGCTGTCTGAATAAAATGTAATTTGAACTGCATATAATGTTGTTTTTATTGCATATGACGCTGTTTGCATACTATATAATGTTATTATATTGTATCTGCACACTTTTACACTGCATATAATTAAATAACCACCATATATAACAGAATAGCATACACAATTTACCGCGTCAATTGAACTATGTACCTCGTATACTTGAAAATGTACTGCGTATAATACAATACAACATACTAAGACAGTAAAGGCGTTTTAATGCATTTCACTGCAGACGACGATTGAACGCTTGAAAACTGTATGGAGAAATAAGTAGAAATTGCTTTAACCCTTTCCCTCATATAGACGCCTTTGCAGCAGACGGCTTTTCGAAAACAATATGACAAAAGAAGAAATTGCTCAAAACGAGAAATGTCTCCTTTTGACACAATGTTTTCCACTTTTAGTCATAGGTTATCCATTGAGTTATAGAGATTTTCCATTTTTTGACAAAATACGTTCCAGGTCGTCTGCTGCAGAATTGTCGCATGAGAGAAATGGTTAAAGAAATAGAATACAAGAGCAGTTTCACCCCTTTAATCCAATGCTATTATCATAAGTATTTGATTGATTGATTGTTTGGTGTTTAACGCCGCATTCAATAATTGTTCAGTTATATGACGGCGTTTCCTTGTTAATTTACCAGTACTACTGGTCCATTGATTCTGACACCAGCTAGTTAGTCGTAATGCTGACCTCGCAACACTGAGTGCCATAGCTTCAATGTTTATAAAGTCTCTGGTATGGCCGAGCCCCGATAGCTCAGTCGGTAGCGACGCGGGCTGTCAATGCAGGGGTTGTGAGTTCGAATCCCGGCTCGGCCAACTTTCTTTCCGACGATTGACAAAAGTCAATGCGACATGCGTCATTTGTCTTCCACCAATGGGCTAAGTCAATGTGGAAAAGCAGCCAGTTGCTTGGGAAGATTGTTGTGTGGAGTACTGGTGTGGGAAAACCAGGAATTGCATGAGTAGGTGAACTTGGCCGCCGTGATATAACTGAGAAATTGTTAAAAACGGCGTTAAACCCCAATCAATCAATTAATCAATCAATCAATCAATCAATCAATCAATAGTCGTAATGCTAACCCCTCAACCCTGAGCGTCATAGCTACCATGTTTATAAAGTATCTGGTATGACCCGAGCGGGTATAGAGATTGTATTGTCTTCTTTTTAACAGCTACAATGAGGACTCGAAAACATTTAAGTTTAACGCTTTCTCTGCCAAAGGCAATTAAAACTTTTGCAAACAATGCAGATTCAGTTTAGATAGCTCGTTACGAACTGTCTCTCCTGAAATCTGCATTGTTTGCCACTTAGCCATTAAACTTTCCTACCAAAGTTCATGTTGGACGAAAATGTAAGTGGTCCAATTTTCAACACGAAAGAATCGACTTGGTGAAGGAAAGGAAAATAATGATAATCCTTAACCCTTTCCCGCATACGACAATTCCGCAGCAGACGCCTTTGAACATATTTTGTCAAAAAATGGAAAAATCTCTATAATTGAATGGATAACCTATGACTAAAAGTTTGAAAACATTGTCACTATGTTTTCAAAAAGCCGTCCGCTGCAGAGGCGTCAGAAAGCAACTATATGAGGGAAAGGGTTAACTCTATATATATAGTACGTTAAGAGTGTGAAGTATAAGAAGTGAAAGGTATGTTTGTGGTTTTAGTCCTCTTCAAATCGTTCACGGTTATTTCAGCGCGTTTCCTGTGTAATTTACCAGTTAAACCCGACATAGTGAGTGATAAGGAAGTGACGTCATCACTCCTTTGTTTTAAAGTATTTGGTTGGTATGATGACCACAGGCGTCCGAATTTCTATTACAGCAAAAAGAGCGAAAAATCACACAATACCACGTTAAAATACTCAAAAAGTCTCTCTATATTGTCTATACGCTTTGATAAAAATGATCGTAATGGTAATTTGGGGAATCCCACACGTGTTACTATAAATAGCCCTTCTATACGTCCATATAGTGTAATAATAATGACAACACCCCTAGACTTTTTGTGTATTTTAACGAGGTATTGTGAGATTTTCCGCATTTTTTGCTGTAATAGAAATTCGGACGCCTGTGGTATGACTCTCCGGGGATCGAACCCGAGTCCAAAGCTCTACGACTAGGCAGTGTATTGAGTGTAAATCGGATTATTTGCAGATATGTTTAATGTCTTTGGTTTAACCCTTTTCCACATACTGTAAATCTGCAGCAGACGACTTTGAAAACTATCTAGGCAAAGCTATGGAACATCTCTATATAAATGAAACTATAGTTATTTGAATAGAGTTAAAATACATTGTGGCAAAAGGAGAAATTGCTCTGTATGAGTAATTTCTTCTTTTGTTACAATGTTTTTCAGAAGTCGTCTGCTGCATGATATGCGTCTACATGCATTTATAAGTGGAAAAAGGTTAATGATTATTTCGAGGGCTTGGCGTGAAACGGTTGTAACTTAAAACCTATTTTGAAAACCCTGGTTTAGGGGCAATTTTGACCCTTTTGTAAACAATGCAAATTTAGATGCCATTGCTCAGAATGAGCAATGGCACCTAAATTTACATTGTTTACCAAGAAAAGTGATTTAACGCTTATAAAGACTTTATGGCGAGGTGATTAACCTTGGTAAAAAAATACCAATTTTAGATACAACTGTTTCACGCCAAGCCCTCGATACCTTAACTTATTAATATTTTGTTTGTGGGATTGTTCCGTACCACAGTGTAACGTCCTTAAATTTTATATGAATGTTATATTCTCTGGAATCTTGACAAGTCTCGAAGAAATGAAAACAAGAAGTACCGGTAACTAACGTAGCGCCGTGATACAACTGGACCAGTAGTACCGGTAACTTACTAACCTAGCGCCGTGATATAACTGGACCAGTAGTACCGGTAACTCCCTAACGTAGCGCCATAATATAACTGGACCAGTAGTACCGGTAACTTACTAACGTAGCGCCGTGATATAACTGGACCAGTAGTACCGGTAACTTACTAACGCAGCATCGTGATATAACTCGACCAGTAGTACCGGTAACTTATTAACGCAGCGCCGTGATATAACTGGACCAGTAGTACCGGTAACTTACTAACGTAGCACCGTGATATAACTTGACCAGTAGTACCGGTAACTCACTCACGTAGCGCAGTGATATAACTGGTCCAGTAGTACCGGTAACTTACTAAAATAGCGCCGTGATATAACTGGATCAGTAGTACCGGTAACTTACTAACGTAGCTCCGTGATATAACTGGACCAGTAGTACCGGTAACTTACTAACGTAACGCCGTGATATAACTGGACCAGTAGTACCGGTAACTTACTAACGTAGCGCCGTGATATAACTTGACCAGTAGTACCGGTAACGCACTAACGTAGCTCCGTGATATAACTGGACCAGTAGTACCGGTAACGCACTAACGTAGCTCCGTGATATAACTGGACCAGTAGTACCGGTAACGCACTAACGTAGCTCCGTGATATAACTTGACCAGTAGTACCGGTAACGCACTAACGTAGCTCCGTGATATAACTGGACCAGTAGTACCGGTAACGCACTAACGTAGCGCCGTGATATAACTTGACCAGTAGTACCGGTAACGCACTAACGTAGCTCCGTGATATAACTGGACCAGTAGTACCGGTAACGCACTAACGTAGCTCCGTGATATAACTGGACCAGTAGTACCGGTAACGCACTAACGTAGCTCCGTGATATAACTTGACCAGTAGTACCGGTAACGCACTAACGTAGCTCCGTGATATAACTGGACCAGTAGTACCGGTAACGCACTAACGTAGCGCCGTGATATAACTTGACCAGTAGTACCGGTAACGCACTAACGTAGCTCCGTGATATAACTGGACCAGTAGTACCGGTAACGCACTAACGTAGCTCCGTGATATAACTGGACCAGTAGTACCGGTAACGCACTAACGTAGCGCCGTGATATAACTGGACCAGGAGTACCGGTAACTCCCTAACGTAGCTCCGTGATATAACTGGACCAGTAGTACCGGTAACGCACTAACGTAGCGCCGTGGTATAACTGTAATAATGTTGTAAACGGCATAAAACACCATAAACCAAACAAAGATTATCACTACACTAATTATATTGATCTACGCACAATCTAGATGTAAGGTTCTGCATCTAATTGAATCACCCTCGGTTTTGACAGGTTCTTGTGCATTTCTGGCTGCAAAACTATAAACAGTTAAACTGAGCTCAGAATGTGTGCTCAAGTATCTGATTGGCCAGAAGTAAATCCTCCCTAACATACAGACGCTTTCTGACCAATATTTGAAAACATTGTAACAACAGTAGACTTTGCTCAAAATGATCCATTTCTCCTTTTGCAACAATGTTTCACCTCTATTCGATAATTAAGCTCTCTCACTTATGGATTTGTGTTCACGTTCGTGTAGCCTGTTGCAGTTGTGTAGTATGTATGTAAAGGTCAATAGCTTTGTAGAGCGGGATAAGCGAAAGTTGTAAAAATGTGCGTATAGAAAAGAAAAGTGTTGTAAAAACCATTGCCCACATAAATCGCGTCTGGAGCAGACGACTTTAAAAACTTTTATGCACGCATTCGGAAAATGTGTAAAATTGAAAGTTCAATTATTGAATAGATTAACAAACAGTGTGGCAAAATAGGAGAAATTGCTCATTACGAGCAATTGCTTCTTTTTGCCTCACAGTTTTCAAAAGTCGTCTTCTGCAGACTCGTCTGCACGTAGGAAAGGGTTAACCCTTTCCCACATACAACAAATATGCAGCAGACGACTTTGAAATCATAATAGCTAAAAACGTGAAATTGTTCCTTTAATTACAGTTTATTTATCAAGTATATTTGAAAACATCGTGACTAAAGAAGAAAATGCTCAGTACGAGCAACCGTCGTCTGCTGCAGAGGCGCCAGAAACCGTCTGCACGTGGGAAAGGGTTAACCCTTTCCCACATACAACAAATATACAGCAGACGACTTTTAAATCATAATAGCAAAAACGTTATCAATTTACATCAATTATAATTTATTTATTAAGTAGATTTGAAAACATCGTGACTAAAGAAGAAAATGCTCAGTACGCGGAATTCCTCCTTTTATCACAATGTTTTCAACCATCGTCTGCTGCAGAGGCGCCAGAAAGCGTCTGCACGTGGGAAAGGGTTAAGTGGAAAGCCAGATCCATAATGGGGTCAAACTTAAGATCCTGTTAGTAGGATGCTAATGAACCGCGACACGGCAAACAATGGCGTCTTGGTGAAACCTCCGTAAACTCTCCATAACGGCCTTACATCACTGTGGGTAGGCGTACACCTAACGGGGCTACACTTTCAGCTTTTTTGTCAGTAGTAACATCTATACCTGTTTTACTCGCACGCGGACAATGAAGACGCTGGTGAGCCTGTGTAAACCGCGCGAGCTCATCAGGGTCTTTACTTTATGCGTGTGGAGTAGACCCCCTACTTCGCCTAACACCGGCGTCTATTTATAGATAAAACATATTACTATATATAATGATGTTAGTGTGTATGTCTGTTTGTCTGTGTTTTTTTATTGATACAAAGTGGCTCACGCAGCCATGTGGTTTAAAAATGGTGTTTATGTTAGGAAATATATCTGGATATCTGTTATTTTTGTAGCCTGTTCAAGTAAGAATTTAATGTTTTTGTTTTTTAAAAAAAGTGGTAATTTAGTACTGCTTTATAAATGTTTGTGTATTATATTGATTATGTGATGTATTTTTTTATGTTCTATATACAGGTTTTATCTTAGCTTGTTTAAGCAGGGACGTAGATAAGAACTTATCTACGTCCCTGGTTTAAGTAAGAAATTAATGTTTGTTTCAAATTACTTGTAATATTTGAGTTATGTTCTATAAATGTCCAAGTAAGATGTTAATGTTTTTATTCAAAATACTTGTGGTATGTTATTACTGTTATAACTGTTTGTGTATTATATTGAGTATATGATGTCATTTGTATATTCTATACAGGTTTTATTTAAACTTATTCAAGTAAAGAGTTAATGTCTTTGTTCAAAATACTTGTGGTATTTTAGTACTGCTCTATAACTGTTTGTGTATTATATTGAGTATGTGATGTCATTTTTTATGTTCTATACAGGTTTTATATTAGCTTGTTCAAGTAAGAAAGTAATGTCTTTGTTCAAAATACTTGTGGTATAGCTGATCTATAAATGTAGAAGTATTTCATGCGACGTCTTATTTATGTTCTATACAGGTTTGATCTAAGCTTGTTCAAGTTCAAGATTAGCGTTTTTGTTAAAATTACTTGTGGTATTTTAGTAATATTTCTGTAAATGTATAAGTTTTATTTTTATTAAGTGTCTTATTTAATGGTCTATACTGATTTCTCTACTTTAGGTCTTATTTTAGATTCATGGTTATTGAATAAATATAGTGATATCTGAGTCCATGTTTAATTCATACGTTTAATACACTTAATATAACGTACTGGGGGAACTACCTTGTTTATGATATCTAAGTAATGTTCTATTGAATAATTACAGATTTTCCATTTTAGTAATTACAATAGAAAGATATGAAAGAAATTTACTAAGCGTCCAAAATGACCTTAGATGTCGACGGTCCTTAAAATCCTATTCATATATAAGCATGTCCTTGACTTTTATGAACAGTATACCACGGGATCAAGATTGACACTTGTCACATATCAATATATATAATATAAACTATAAGTGTGTATAGTATATACTTAAATGTGCTGCATTAATGTCTTCTAATTCTGTGATTGATTGAGTGAGGTTTAACGCCGTTTCAACAATGTTTCAGTCATATCACGGTGACCAGTTCATCTACTCATGTGTTTCATGGCTTTCTTACACCAGTACTCCACACAACATTCTGTCCAAGCAACTGACTGTTAGCCCATTGGTGAAAGACGAATGTCGCTTGTCAAAGTGACTTTTGTCAAACGTCGGAAAGAATGTTGGCCGAGGGATTCGAACTCACAACCCCTGAATTGACAGCTCAAGTGGCTATCGACTGAGCTACCTTGGCCTTATTATGTGACAATTATAACTAGCTTAGCCTGCTTATTACAGCTTACGATGTGACAATTATAACTAGTTTAGCCATCTTATTACACCTTATGATGTAACAATTATAACTAGTTTAGCCATCTTATTACACCTTATGATGTGACAATTATAACTAGTTTAGCCATCTTATTACACCTTATGATGTGACAATTATAACTAGTTTAGCCATCTTATTACACCTTATGATGTGACAATTATAACTAGTTTAGCCATCTTATTACACCTTATGATGTGACAATTATAACTAGTTTAGCCATCTTATTACACCTTATGATGTGACAATTATAACTAGTTTAGCCATCTTATTACACCTTATGATGTGACAATTATAACTAGTTTAGCCATCTTATTACACCTTATGATGTGACAATTATAACTAGTTTAGCCAGCTTATTACACCTTATGATGTGATAATCTAACTTTCATAAACGTTCTACGATAAAAACGAATATCGAAATTAGAGCAGAGCCCTGGTAGCTCAGTCAGTAACGACGCGGGCTGTCAATCCAGGGGTTGTGAGTTCGAATCCCGGCTCGGCCAACTTTCTTTCCGACGTTTGACAAAAGTCATTGCGACATGCGTCATTCGTCTTCCACCAATGGACTAAGTCTATGTGGAAAAGCAGCCAGTTGCTTGGGAAGATTGTTGTGTGGAGTACTGGTGTGAGAAAACCAGGACACACATGAGTAGGTGAACTGGCCGCCGTGATATGACTGAGAAATTGTTAAAAACGGCGTTAAACCCCAATCAATCAATCAATCGAAATTTGAACTAACATGGCAATTCTAGAATAAATCAGTTTTTTCCATAAACTCTCACATTTTTAAATGATTGTAAATTCTTCTGAAACAAAAATCCATTTCTTCGATTGTACCTTTTATAATTCTGTAATGCAATAAAATAAATTGTATTGTATTGTATAAAAAGCCAATGTAAACGTGTGTATATTCTGATAATATTGGCCAGATGGCCAGGGCGGTCTCAGAACCTAACATGTTCCGAAATGCTTACTTTTACCGTTTCTAATGGACGGGCTGAGTTACACAATTTCACGGACAACAACAAACAATGAGGAAAGCGTTACTGCGTGGATGTGCATGTTAGCTGTTCATTTAATTTGTTATATTTCGGCTTTACTCTATTTTCAACAATATTTAAGTTATATCACGGCGACAAACACATCCTGTGCTAGGAAATGCCAACCGTGATCGCCCCGAAAGGGGATCAAATCCGGGACATCCTCTTAAAAAATCCTCCTAGTTTGTTAAAGTCGTCTGCTTTAAAATTATCCGATCTAGTAGTATCTGAATATGATTCATTTGAATGCAAATATAGTATAGCATATCTTGATATTACAAGAATTGGTTTAATGCATTGTTTGACAAGTCCATTTTAAAAACTCAGCATTGAAAGGTATATTACATTTTTTAAAATGGACTTGTCAAACAATGCATTTGGAAGAGTAAAGAACCAATTCTTGGAATATCACGATACGAGCCATCCCGCGAGAAAACCAACATTGTGGACCCGGATCAGCCTAAGCATGCCGCGCAGGCTTACCCTGATGGACACTTTTCGCCTACTGTGTTTTTTTCTGTTTCAGGAATCATTACTCTATACCTTTATCCCCCTGGAACGGAATGTGTCGACCCGGATCAGTCTGCGCGGACTGCGCATGCTGGTCTGGGTCGATGCATTACGCAGAGGCCATAATGTTGGTTTTCTCGCGGGACGGCTTATATGTGATCCTACTCGTACCTCAAGTATAGTCCCCCGTTGAGATCGTTGTCACAGCTGACAGCTTATGTCCGTTTGTAAATTTCAGAGCTCGCTGTTGCAAAACTGCCGGAAGTCGAGATTGTCAAAATAGCAGCCGTGTCTCCTAGGAAGATAACGTTGTCATGGAAACCAAGCTATCACATTAAAAAGGGGAACCTCAAATATATCATAAGGTAATTTTTGATAGCATGAAACATTTGACAGACATGATAATTGTGAAGAGTCGTGTCCCTTGAAAAAAAGGATTCGATCTCCAAATACTTTTAAAATGATCGTAATGGCTGCCTTTGGCGCTTAGTGTTACAGGGTAACTGGACCAGTAGTACTGTTAACTTACCCAGGAAACGCCGTGATATTTAAAATTAAAAACATTGATGAAAGCGTCGTAAAACACCAAACAAACTCATATTGACTTGTGCGTCAGCCAATCAAATGGACGCCTACACAATAGTTAGGTGGCGTAAAGTAGGGATAGAATAGATAGAGAAGCTGTGATTACAGAGTGTTACGATTGTATAGAACCGACCGTTGGATTGTATCGTATGATTTAATTGGACAAAAAAGAAACGAGCACCGGCTCATTAATATTTAATTCAAGATGACCTTGTATGCAGTGTCACCAGATCCATTATACGTACCGTGCTGTATTTGTGTATGATTTTATTGAGATAGAGTCAGCATGAAACAATATTGTATTGAAGATTTAGGCAAAATACGAACTTGTTATAAGCAGAAAGTACTTCTTGTTCGAACTGGCTATGAAAGCACGTCTTCATCAGCGGTTTCAAATATCGTCTGCGTTCATTTATTTTTAGGTTTAAAGAAGACAAATCCCGATTTCAGAGGATTCTGTCGAATCAACCACGTTTTACATTAAAGGTAGGTTATGCAATTTTATATCGTGCTTAATCTAAACTTGCCCTTAATATCTTTATTTTTGATATGCATATTTTACAAGTACGGTTAACACTTCCCCTTATATACAAGGTATTTGCGGCCTTTGTGTGTACGACTTTTTAATTGAAAATAATACTGTAATCTTTCCTGTATATTTTCCTGTTAAGTACTTGTTTGTTCAAACAGAAAAGAGCTGTACGCCTCACGAAGAATTTACTATTTTGCTTCTTCAATTTGCTTCTTTTGTTGTTGTTTTTGGCGTACATGATATGTCCTAATTAAGCTGCGTGGAGAGACATGCTGATCAAGGTCTACGCTAGTCACCTAGCTCTTAAAGGCTGGCATCGTGTCCCGTGGAGCCCCAGAAGATCTCAGCCCCGTAGCGCAACTGGCTGTTTATCCATGGGCTGTGAGTTCGAGCACCAGCACGGCAAACATTCTTTCCGACGGTTGACAAAAATCAAGGAGAAAATCGTCATTTTTCTACGATAAATGGGCTGACACGAAATGTGGAAAAGCAGCCAGTTGTTTTAAAAAACTGTGGTGTGGAATGTGTGTGAGAAACCAGGTAATATGGATATGTGAACCGGACGCCGTGATATGAATGATGAATTGTTGAAAACAGCTTTAATTCCAAATTAATCAATCTAGTCAAACTATCATTAAATAAGACGGTTAACAAACTAATCTAATTACCTCCCTTTACAGGACTTGGTACCAAATGTGTACTACACGATCGCTGTACGGACCATCAAAGGGAAGGAGAGGGGAGAATGGTCGAAATCTTCAATCGTGAAAACCTTACCAAGAACTACCGATTCTACGGGTATTTAACTCAGCTAATTATAAACATAATTATGAGCCGCTCTGCGAAAACCAACATTATGGTATTTGCGACCAGTGTATATGCGGATAACACTGCAAATGTTTACACCTTCATTGGGTTCTGCAATGTTAGCCAAATAAGTCTTAGAGGAGTTCCAGAAACATCTGACAAAAGCCTCTATATTGATCATTTGGCATGGTTCCACGGACACACACACACACACACACACACACACACACACACACACACGCACATACAGTTAATGCGCATGCGCACACATATTGTTTACTTCCGGTAAGGTTGGTTTTTCCTGGAGCACCGTTTATATGTAGATGAATATTTTAGTCATGAATTGTGAAATGCACCCAATAATTTGATGTTCAATTGTAAAACGCGTATCACTCTCCCACATACAACAACGCATCTTCAGCAGACCACTTTGAAAAGATCTAAGTGTAAACAAAGAATATCTCTATAAATGAATATTTATGATTTTGGAGAAGAGTTGAACAACCTAATTATGAGCAATTTCTACTTTTGCTGCACATTTTTCGAATGTCGTCTGCAGCAGACGTGTCAAGATGAGAGCCGTACAAATACTGCTTCCAGACCTGTCCCTTGTCAAAATATATACAAATCTAAATGGTGGATAAAGGTTCGTTTTTGTTATGGAGATTGTGTAACATAAACAAAATGTGAGCCGTCCCGCAACATTATGGCCTCAGCGTAATGTATCGACCCAGATCAGACTGCGCAGACTGATCCGGGCCGACACATTCCGCCTCAGGGGGAAAGAGGTATAGAGTTATGATTTCTGAAACAGAAAAAACCACAGGAGTGTTTATCCAGGTAAGCCTGCGCGGCATGCTTAGGCTTATCAGGGTCGCTAGTTTACGCAGAGACCACAATGTTGGTTTTCTCGCGGGACGGCTCATATCAATATATCTGCGTAATGTATCGACCAGATCAGCCTGCGCTGTCCGCGCAGACTGATCCGGCCGACACATTCCGTCTTAGGGGGATAGATGTATACAGTAGTTATTCCTGAAACAGAAAATCCACAGGATACGAACAGTGTCGGTCCAGGTAGGCCCGTGTGGCATGCTTAGGCTTATCAGGGTCGCTAGTTTACGCAGAGACCACAATGTTGGTTTTCTCGCGGGACGGCTCATACGGGAACGACTTAGAATGCAGTTAAGTTACCCAATTCTCTACAATAATTTATACCCATAGCTCGGATATACTCACGAAGGGTGATTATCGAGTTGATGTAGTAAAGACTGTCCTCGTTGGCGCTCAGGTTTGAGGCGTTATCATTACTAACTAGCTGGTGTAACTTACCCAGGAAACCGTGATATAACTGAAAAAAGTGTTGAAAGCGGCGTAAAACACCAAACAATCAATCAATCAATAAATTATCAAGTAGACACACTTTGATCGTGTTTCAAATCTACGGAATCCTGTTAAGGGCATTGTATTTCCCTCCTCGCATTTACGAAATCACCAAAGTAAAAAAAAAAAAAAAAAAAAAAAACGAGATTCGTGACTTTCAGCATGTTTCCTCTCGCTCTTTAAAACATATTACCACTGTTAACGATTGACTTACCCTTTGAAAGTCGATGAAACCAAAGCAAGATTCGCCTTTAACTTTCTTGCTTTTGTTTATATTATTATTATTCATTCTAGACACGGTCATCTCGTAAAGGAAAATAAATCGAGATTTGGTGTTACTTTGTCGACTTATTTTGGCTCACTCTAATCGCAACGTTTCTACCATGTTCAACTAAAACAAATGGAAAAAAATAGCCGAGTATACGAAGTATTGACACCTAAGACAAACGTCATTTGTCTACGATCAGTGGGCTAACAGCCTAACAGTCTTTATGAAAAATCAGCCAGTTGCTTGAAAGACTGTTTGGTTGGGTACTGTGTGAGATATCCAGGAAACATTGATATGTGAATGAAGAAAACATGCGATATTTGGATGTTACTTTGTCGCATTTTTTCATGTTTGTTTTACTTTTTAAAAAAGGTTACTTTAAATCTAGCATTACCTTTTTCTCTACAAGTCTATACCATAAAGGATACCGTACAAAACAGAGTAACGTATAAACATTATCCATAGTCTAAAAAATAGGTTCGAGTTTAGTTGATGAGATTATTGAAAGCTTCATGACAACACTACAGTGGAACCTGTGTATAGAGACCACTCATGGAAAGGCAACATTTGATATTCAGTTAACCCTGTGTTTAAAGACCACCCATGGGAAGGCAACATTTGATATACAATCAACCATGTGTTTAAAGACCACACATGGGAAGGCAACATTTGATACTCAGTCAACCATGTGTTTAAAGACCACACATGGGAAGGCAACATTTGATACTCAGTCAACCATGTGTTTAAAGACCACACATGGGAAGGCAACATTTGATACTCAGTCAACCCTGTGTTTAAAGACCACCCATGGGAAGGCAAAATGTGACATACAGTCAACCCTGTGTTTAAAGACCACCCATGGGAATGCAACATTTGATATACAGTCAACCCTGTGTTTAAAGACCACCCATGGGAAGGCAACACTTGATATACAGTCAACCCTGTGTTTAAAGACCACCCATGGGAAGGCAACATTTGATATACAGTCAACCCTGTGTGTAAAGACCACCAATGGGAGGAAAACATTCTGGTCTTTGTTCACGGGGGCTCTTTAATTGCAGGGTAATTTATGCAGAACATGAATTATTGAGAAACTTAAAATGTGGTTGCTAAAGATAGGGAATTGCTATATTCCAAGGTGGTTTTTAGCACAGTGTTTGACTGTACTTGCTTTGCTCCTTGGACGGAATACAATTACTTTACTAGGACGTATGCCTTACCCAATGGCACTCCACCAATGACCAACGTTAACGAGAGTTGGGATGCACCCGGTAACGGATCCCTAGCGCTGACCACTAGGCATATTCCTACTGATTAGAATATCAAACTGATATTTTACTTGACACTTTCTCTGCATACAACAAGTAGGCAGCAGGCGTTTTTGAAAACCTCTAGGCAATCGATTGGGCAAAGCTTTATTAATTTAAGAATATGTATTCGATGTAGTTGAAAACAAAGTTGCAAAAGGAGAAATTGCTCATCCTGGCAATTTCTCCTTCTGCTACTGCAATGTTTTCAGCTTTGTCAAAATGCGCAAATAAGGTTGCAATGGGTTCAAATCGTATGTATTTAGTATTTAGTTCTATTTACCAAACAGTTTCAATATTGTTTAAAGGTTATTCTGAGATAGAGGGGAACGTCACAGCCGCCTTCATCGGGACGAACAGTGCTCTGATAACCTGGACGCTTGGTGTAGATCAGGATCAGATAGATCACTTTAAAGGTATGGCATAACCAATCTCATTAAAACCAGACCTAAACTTCGCTAGCTCGTATATATATCTGACGACTGCCCCATACAGGTCGTCTCAGATTGACCTTTGCGTCAGCCAATCAAAAGTGTCGCCTGCCAAATCTAACGGTTTAAAACAGGTAAGTTGATTCATATAATTAAATGCTCGCCAAATAGTAAACTTTGCACGGCGAGGGGAAAAAAAAACCATTCAATAAATAAATATAAATTAATGATATAGAGAACCGGTGCTTGTCGAGTGATCCTATTGCAAAGCACGGGCGTTTGTTGTTTCTAACGCACTACGGTCATGGTGGAGTGCCCTTGGGCAAGGCACATTTGTTAGCCTAGTACTGGTTTGTTAGGGATCATGAATAAGTGAACTGTCGCCGTGATATAACTGAAATAATGTTGAAAGCGGCGTAAAACCCCAATAAATACATGTATCTAACGATGCATTGAACATACAACCCGATCATTGGCTCATGAGTATTTCAGTGTTTATTAGGTCATTTCTAAACGACTTTGTATGCGGTGTTGTCATATCCAATATACGTACAGCGTAGTACTTTGGTCTGTTGGTAATTGGGTCAAAACATCTATATGAACAGCGTTTATGATTTGTGGTTTTTTTAATGCATCTGTGTACAATGAGGACTGGAGTGAGCCTGGGCATCGCAAAGTCTCTACCGTCCGCATATAAGTAAGTAAGTAAGTAAGTAAGTAAGTAAGTAAGTAAGTAAATCATTTAATTCAGTGACATGTGTACAAATGAATTCAATACATATATACAAAAACATATAAATAAAGACACCCGGCCCGACGGACCAATTAGTCACTATTAGTATACATTATAATATGGCAAGCGAAACTGCAATTTAAAGATTAAAGTTTTATAGATATAGGTGGCTCAGTCGGTACCTGGCTGAATACATCTTCTTACACAAATACTGGACGAGGACAGTCGTAAAGACACAAAAATCGCTACACGCGTAATCGTGTAGTTCACATACTCGTTATTTTGGCTAAATTCTCAATGAGAGCGTTTTTGATCACCGTGTATCCGTCGGCGTATTGACTCGTCCGTCGCCAACATTTGCATTAAGACACACATCATCTTAAACCAATTACCGCGTCTGTAGATGCGGGGTTGTTATGCATCTGTGTACAGTGAAGACTTAGTTGAGTCTTTGCATCCAAAAGTCTTTACCGTCTGTATGTATGTTAGACATACCTGAATACCTAGCCCCGTTAGCTCAGTCGGTACCTGGTTGAATAAATATTCTTACACACATACTGGAAGTGAAGAGTCGTAAAGACACCAAAATGGCTACACGCGACTCACGCGTAATCGTGTAGCTCACATACTTGTTATTTTGGCTAGATTCTCAATGAGAGCGTTTGTTATCACCGTGCATCTGTCGGCGTTTTGACTCGTCCGTCGCTAACATTTTCATTCAGACACATATCATCTTAACTCTTTCAGCGCCAAAGGCAATATTGAGCTTTTGTCAAACAATGCTGATTCAGGTGAGTCTGCTCGTAACGAGCTGTCTCACCTGAAATCAGCATTGTTTGCCTTGTAGTTATCTAAATATTACGAAACTCTTATAACATATGAAATAGAGTCGCCCGAATTTGAACATGGAAGAGTCTACTTTAGACAATTCGGCGCTGAAAGAGTTAAACCAATTACCGCGTCTATGGATTCGGGGTTTAAATGCATCTGTGTACAGTGAAGACCCAGTTGAGCCTTTGCATCCTAAAGTCTTTACCGTCTGCATGTATGTTGTTTATACCTGAATACCGAGCCCCGGTAGCTCAATCGGTAGCGACGTGGGCCGCCAATCCAGGGGTTGAGAGTTTGAATCCCAGCTCGGTTAACATTCTTTCCGACGTTTCTTAATTGTCATGGTTACAAGCGTCATTCGTCTTTCACCAATGGGCTAACAGTTTTATGTGGAAAAGCAGCCAGTTACTTGGAAAGTATGTTGTGTGGAATACTGGTGTTAGAAATCCAGGAAAGACATGAGTAGATGAACTGGCCACTCTGAAATGACTGAACAATTGCTGAAAACGGCGTTAAGCCCACATCTATCAATCAAATTAATATAATCTTCTGACTAGGATCTGGAAGTGTAGGCCCAATAGATGTACGTTAAATGATATCAAAACGGACAGTCGACAGACCGATAAATATATGCTAAGCTAGTAATTGTAACCAGTGAAACGTTTTTAATTATGGTTTTATGTCTAAGCCCCTACATCAGTCACCACTGATTCAGAGTATTACTTATTTCGCCGTGAAGCGGTATTATTCGCATACAAATGTTTCAACGGCCCATTTTAGACGACACAATGACTCTGTGTATGTATGTATGCATGCGTGGGTATATGTGTGTATGTATATGTATGTATGTGTATGTGTATATATGTGTGTGTGGGTGTGTGTATATATACACGTATACACATATTTTGACTACTTAAAATCGGTGTAATATTTTTCAATTTCCTTATCATTTTATGTATAGAAACTAATTAAATTACTTGTTGTTAACAGGTGATATAATGAATGTATTCAATTAATCTCCGAACGGAGGAAATAAAGAGAATGAATGATTGAATGAATACTATTACTTTTATTAATAATATCATTTTATTGTTGTTATTATTATTATTATCAGCATCATAATTATTATAATAATTATTACTATTATCATTGTTATTATTAATAATATCATTTTGATATTATTATTACCATTATTATTATTATTAGTAGTAGAAGTATTATTATCATCATTATTATTATTATAATTATTATCATTGTTATTATTATCATTGTTATTATTATCATTATCATCATTGTTATTATTATTATTATCATCATTATTATTATTATCATTATTAGTATAATCATTATTAGTATCATCATTATTATCATTATCATCCTTTTTCATTTGATATACTAAATATTATTTATTTGATATATTGTATAGTTGTATATGTATTTTCTTTTGTCTAAGCCATATTCTTCCACTTTGTAAATGGCCAAAGACAAATTTTGTCGATACTTGCCAATAAAGGATTGAATTGAATTGAATTATTATCATTATCATCATTATTATTATTATAATTATTATCATTATCATTATTATTATTATCATTATTATTATTATCATTATTATTATAATCATTATTATTATAATCATTATTAGTATCATCATTATTATTATTATCATTATTATTTGTTCAGCCTACCGTATAGTATGGAAGTACAAGAAGAAGAAGGACGAAGAAGAGTTGACGAGCCAGAACATCACCCTCACCAGACTCGAACCCAACACCCGGTATATAGTAAACGTATACATGGTCGTAGCTACAGGTAAACGTCAACATTAACACTCGTATACAACCTTATCAAGGGCTTGGCGTGAAACGGTTGTAACTAAAAACCTATTTTTAAAACCCTGGTTTTGGGGCAATTTTGACCCCTTTGTAAACAATTCAAATTTAGATGCCATTGCTCAGTACATACATACCGATTTTAGTTACAACCGTTTTACGCCAAGCCCTCGATATCATCCCCGGCCGGGTCATACCAAATACTTTTAAAAAATATAGTAATGCTGACCTCTTAGGCGCTAAGGGTTGTGGGGTTAGCATTACGACTGACTGGATGGTGTCATGATAAAAGAACCAGTAATACTGGTAACTTACCCAGGAAACGCCGTGATATTACTGAAAAAATTGTTGAAAGCGGTGTAAAACACCAATCAATCGATCAATCAATTAATCAATGAATCAACTACCTTATCATGACGTCCATTCATCGATTGAGTTATTTGTTTCATGCACACGCACGTGTTAACTGTTTTATTAGAGGGAACTACATTTTAACATTGAACAAGGGTCATGAGCATGTCAATCATGTAAAGTAATATCCGCACGCTAAATCGGATATTATTCATCCTTATAAGTGGTGTAGTGGTGGAGCATCATCCTCTGGTGCGGGTTTAAAGGCTTTAAAACTAGTCGTAATGATTTCCCCTCATTTTGCGCTAGGAATTGTGGGATTACCATTACGACTGATTGGCTGGGTGTGAGGGTACATTATGATGTTTATGCAGTAGTATTGGTAACTAACCCAGGAAACGTCGTGATATAACAGAGAAATTGTTAAAAGCGGCGTGAAACACCAACTATACATTTCGTTACAAGTGACAAATCGATATTCGCATAACACACCAAGACACCGTTCCCGTGTATTTGTTAATCATGAAGGAAAGTAGCCGAAGTATTCCGATTGACTGGACAGGTGACATCGATAATTTACGGATGTAAGGACACATATGGACATACGGATCAACGTGTGCCTGCATAGTTATTCTGTCTGGTCTTGTTCTATGTTTATGCCATTGAAAAAGTAAAAGTAGGATACATTTTAATGGTAAATTGTTGTGATATTTTCAGGTGAGAAGATAAAAATTGGAAACCTGAAACTCCTCACCAAAGAGGAACAGATTATACCACCGAAAAACTTCAGACTAAAACTGGTGACGGATACGGTGAGAAATGTTTACATATTTATTTACTTATGGTTTCTTATGAAATGGTTATGAACTTATAGTGTCATAAGACATGTTTCTATGGCTATTTACTAATAACGACTTACGAAATGATTCCATGATTATTTTCATATGATATCGTAAGATACATTTACATGGTTATTTACTCATACATGGTATCATAAAAAATACTTTTATGGAATCCCCAAAGGTGTTTTCATTGTAACTAATGGTTTCATGATTTTTTTTCCCACGGTCACCTACTGAGCTCAGCATATCGCAAGAAATGTTTCCAAAGTGATTTTAGCACAAGAAAAGTTTCCATGGTTACATACTGGTTGTAGCGCAAAAAAGTTTCCATTGTTACCCACTTATGGTATCATGATAATTACTTCCACGGTTACCTACTGAGTATATCGCAAGAAATGTTTCCACGGTAGCCTACTGATGGTATCGTGAGAAATGTGTCCATGGTTACCCTCCTTTTATATCGTAGTTACCTACTGATGGTATCGTGAGAAATGTTTCCATGGTTACCCTCCTTTTATATCGTAGTTACCTACTGATGGTATCGTGAGAAATGTTTCCATGGTTACCTTCCTTTTATATCGTAGTTACCTACTGGTGGTATCGTGAGAAATGTTTCCATGGTTACCTTCCTTTTATATCATAGTTACCTACTGGTGGTATCGTGAGAAATGTTTCCATGGTTACCTTCCTTTTATATCATAGTTACCTACTGGTGGTATCGTGAGAAATGTTTCCATGGTTACCTTCCTTTTATATCATAGTTACCTACTGATGGTATCGTGAGAAATGTTTCCATGGTTACCTTCCTTTTATATCGTAGTTACCTACTGATAGTATCGTGAGAAATGTTTCCATGGTTACCTTCCTTTTATATCGTAGTTACCTACTGATGGTATCGTGAGAAATGTTTCCATGGTTACCTTCCTTTTATATCGTAGTTACCTACTGATAGTATCGTGAGAAATGTTTCCATGGTTACCTTCCTTTTATATCGTAGTTACCTACTGATGGTATCGTGAGAAATGTTTCCATGGTTACCTTCCTTTTATATCGTAGTTACCTACTGATAGTATCGTGAGAAATGTTTCCATGGTTACCTTCCTTTTATATCGTAGTTACCTACTGATAGTATCGTGAGAAATGTTTCCATGGTTACCTTCCTTTTATATCATAGTTACCTACTGATGGTATCGTGAGAAATGTTTCCATGGTTACCTTCTTTTTATATCGTAGTTACCTACTGATGGTATCGTAGAAAAACCTACTGATGGTATCGTGAGAAATGTTTCCATGGTTACCTTCCTTTTATATCGTAGTTACCTACTGATGGTATCGTGAGAAATGTTTCCATGGTTACCTTCCTTTTATATCGTAGTTACCTACTGATAGTATCGTGAGAAATGTTTCCATGGTTACCTTCCTTTTATATCATAGTTACCTACTGATGGTATCGTAGAAAAACCTACTGATGGTATCGTGAGAAATGGTTCCATGGTTATCTTCCTTTTATATCATAGTTACCTACTGATGGTATCGTAGAAAAACCTACTGATGGTATCGTGAGAAATGTTTCCATGGTTACCTTCCTTTTATATCATAGTTACCTACTGATGGTATCGTGGAAAAACCTACTGATGGTATCGTGAGAAATGTTTCCATGGTTATCTTCCTTTTATATCATAGTTACCTACTGATGGTATCGTGAGAAATGTTTCCATGGTTACCTTCCTTTTATATCGTAGTTACCTACTGATGGTATCGTGAGAAATGTTTCCATGGTTACCTTCCTTTTATATCGTAGTTACCTACTGATAGTATCGTGAGAAATGTTTCCATGGTTACCTTCCTTTTATATCGTAGTTACCTACTGATGGTATCGTGAGAAATGTTTCCATGGTTACCTTCCTTTTATATCGTAGTTACCTACTGATGGTATCGTGAGAAATGTTTCCATGGTTACCTTCCTTTTATATCGTAGTTACCTACTGATAGTATCGTGAGAAATGTTTCCATGGTTACCTTCCTTTTATATCATAGTTACCTACTGATGGTATCGTGAGAAATGTTTCCATGGTTACCTTCCTTTTATATCGTAGTTACCTACTGATGGTATCGTGAGAAATGTTTCCATGGTTACCTTCCTTTTATATCGTAGTTACCTACTGATAGTATCGTGAGAAATGTTTCCATGGTTACCTTCCTTTTATATCATAGTTACCTACTGATGGTATCGTGAGAAATGTTTCCATGGTTACCTTCTTTTTATATCATAGTTACCTACTGATGGTATCGTGGAAAAACCTACTGATGGTATCGTGAGAAATGTTTCCATGGTTACCTTCCTTTTATATCGTAGTTACCTACTGATAGTATCGTGAGAAATGTTTCCATGGTTACCTTCCTTTTATATCGTAGTTACCTACTGATAGTATCGTGAGAAATGTTTCCATGGTTACCTTCCTTTTATATCATAGTTACCTACTGATGGTATCGTAGAAAAACCTACTGATGGTATCGTGAGAAATGTTTCCATGGTTATCTTCCTTTTATATCGTAGTTACCTACTGATGGTATCGTGAGAAATGTTTCCATGGTTACCTTCTTTTTATATCGTAGTTACCTACTGATGGTATCGTGAGAAATGTTTCCATGGTTACCTTCCTTTTATATCGTAGTTACCTACTGATAGTATCGTGAGAAATGTTTCCATGGTTACCTTCCTTTTATATCGTAGTTACCTACTGATAGTATCGTGAGAAATGTTTCCATGGTTACCTTCCTTTTATATCATAGTTACCTACTGATGGTATCGTAGAAAAACCTACTGATGGTATCGTGAGAAATGTTTCCATGGTTATCTTCCTTTTATATCGTAGTTACCTACTGATGGTATCGTGAGAAATGTTTCCATGGTTACCTTCCTTTTATATCGTAGTTACCTACTGGTGGTATCGTGAGAAATGTTTCCATGGTTACCTTCCTTTTATATCATAGTTACCTACTGATGGTATCGTAGAAAAACCTACTGATGGTATCGTGAGAAATGTTTCCATGGTTATCTTCCTTTTATATCGTAGTTACCTACTGATGGTATCGTGAGAAATGTTTCCATGGTTACCTTCCTTTTATATCATAGTTACCTACTGATGGTATCGTGAGAAATGTTTCCATGGTTACCTTCCTTTTATATCATAGTTACCTACTGATGGTATCGTAGAAAAACCTACTGATGGTATCGTGAGAAATGTTTCCATGGTTATCTTCCTTTTATATCGTAGTTACCTACTGATGGTATCGTGAGAAATGTTTCCATGGTTACCTTCCTTTTATATCGTAGTTACCTACTGATAGTATCGTGAGAAATGTTTCCATGGTTACCTTCCTTTTATATCATAGTTACCTACTGATGGTATCGTAGAAAAACCTACTGATGGTATCGTGAGAAATGTTTCCATGGTTACCTTCCTTTTATATCGTAGTTACCTACTGGTGGTATCGCAATAAATGTTTCCATTGTAACCTACTAATTTTATCGCAAGAAATGTTCCTATTGTTTCCTTTTGTGCATTAGTTCCTCATTACGTTTCAGTCCATGATCCAACATAGCTTCAACTGATCAGTGTTTCGATTTGCTGCTATGATATATGAATAGCTTCTTGTACAACGGTTGTTACTACATCTTGTCGGAAGATGTAGTTAGACTTGTTTAAATGAAGCCGTCGGAATTGTGTATTGAATGACTGGCAAACAGTTCAATATCTGTACAGGCTGTTCTGGATAAAATACTGTCGAAAATGACAAGAGGCTTTCTTTGCTCATGCTTCAGTCCAAATTATTTCTTTGTTTAAACTATCCACAGACTATAGAAGTAAAATGGCGACGATTGGATCGCGACAATTCGGATAGTCCAGTTACCGGATATGTTTTAGAATACAAACTGAGAGGGAATGGGAACGCAGACAGGTGTACTGTTGAAACAAATAAAACTGGAAAAGTATTCAAGTTTGAAGGTAAGAAATTGATTTGTTTCTATAACTCGACAATATTGACCTTATTGTGACCTTTGCACTCACTACATAAATATCATATGATATTACTAGTTTTGTTTCCAGTCTTACGCTTACGTCGTTGTTACAACGCGGGAACCAAACTAACGAAAATGACGTCACGTCAGCGGTTGACGTTATAACGTTAGTCACTTTGGCGCCAAAACCGGCACGTTTCATGTACATTTTTTCGAAATACGCCTAACGGCATATTATCACTTATGAAATATCCTCTATATATTGTATAAGTATGACCTGCATGCATTTTCGTCATATTTTTAAACAGTTCGTCCGTTATCCCGCTGTAGATATTTTCATTTTTTTTTAATATTATGTCTATTATTATACATGTACGTTATGATAATATACATAATAGCATAAATACATAAATGCAAGATCATATAAAAAGCGTCTACAGTATTATATTTTGAGAAATATCATAGAACAGGTACATGGTTGTAAATGTCCTTCATAACACATTTGTATAATATAACTAAACAACATAACAGTATCGTGAAGGTTCAATGATTATTTAATAAACATTTCTGAGCATTGCAATTTCCAAAATATCCATTGTAGTTTATATATATACATGTATATTGGTTTGTTCGTGTCACGCACGTATTTATGATAACAAGGCGATATACTTGTATAGGATCGTAATGCGGTGTCTGTTCTGTTTCTCATATATTGCTGTGGCAGTCTGAATGCGTTTTCTGTTCTATTGATTCAGTTAAAACGTGTTGAATCCAAATTATGTTGTACGAATGTCCCCATCACAAAAATGAATGGTTGATAGACCTGAAAAGAACATATAAAAGGGTGAAAGTTCTTTATAACCTGTCATTACATATTCTTCGTCCGGAGGGTAGGAATCCGCCGGGGCCGAGTGGTTAGCGTATTGGATTAGGAAACGGGCGTCCCGGGTTCGGTTCCAATTCGCGGCACGACGGTCATGGTGGAGTGCCCTTGGGCAAGGCACATTTTCTAGCCTATTATTGTTTTGCTTACCCGGGGATTATGAATGAGTAAAATGTCGCCGTGATATAACTGGAATAATCTTGAAAACGACGTTAAAACCCCAATAGAACAAACAATCATCCAGAGAGTCCCAATAATGCAATGTTCGTGGCACAAAGGGATTAAGTTTAGTTCATTTATTTTTTCTATACATGAATTGCGAAATAAGCTTCAAGCTTATATTAATATATAAATAGGCTGTTTTCAAAAGACACATTCGTTCTAGTAAATGGTTCGAGATAAACGATATATTCGAATATTCCGATGTTCGAGCTATCACGCGTCAAACATACACTATTTAACCCATTGGTGTTAGTGGACTTCGAATGACGCTTATCACAATGACTTCAAACAGTCGAACAATACTGATTTTTGAAAAGCCGGACAATACCGATCTTTAAATAGCCGAACAATACCGATCTTTTAATAGCCGAACAATACTGAGCTTTAAATAGCCGAACAATACTGAGCTTTAAATAGCCGAACAATACCGATCTTTAAAAAGTCAAACAATACCGATCTTTAAAAAAGCCGAACAATACCGATCTTTAAATAGCCGGATAATACCGATCTTTAAAAAGTCAAACAATACCGATCTTTAAAAAAGTCGGACAGTACCGATCTTTAAAAAAGTCGGACAGTACCGATCTTTAAATAGCCGGACAATACCGATCTTTTAATAGCCGAACAATACCGATCTTTAAATAGCCGGACAATACCGATCTTTAAAAAGCCGGACAATACCGATCTTTAAATAGCCGAATAATACCGATCTTTAAATAGCCGAATAATACCGATCTCTAATGACCTCATATGAAAACCGCCTAACATTATCATAGGAGAAGTTATATACCTTTTCCATTACCCACGTACAGCACATCTGCAGGACAATATTTTAAATACATATTGAAACCCTTTAAACATTAAATAAAAATTGGTGCCCTTCTTGGATCTCAGGGTGGCGGGGTTAGCATATCGAATGATCTACTGGTGTCAGGATAAATGGACCAGTAGTACTGGTTACTTACCCAGGAAACGACGTGATATAACTGACCGTCCCTGGGAAATGGATACACATTGACATTACTAAACAGCTTGATCTGAATATACCGAGGGCTTGGTGTGATACGGTTGTAACTAAAATTTGTAATACTAAAATTTTACCAAGATTAATCAACTCGCTGTAAAGCCTTTATAATCGTTAAATCATTTTTCTTGGTAAACAGTGAAAAATTAGGTGCCATTGCTCGTTCTGAGCAATGGCACCTAAATTTGCAATGTTTACAAAGCGGTCAAAATTGCCCCTAAACCAGGGTTTTCAAAATAGTTCTTCAGTTACAACTGTTTCACGCCAAACCCTCGATACACTGTCATAGAAAATTAACTTGTTCTATCCGACTTTAAGACATTTCCAAAATAGAGAAGATAAGAGACTGAACTTCCCGGATTTGACCCCTGCTCTTTAACAAAATGGTAGTAATGGCTGCCATCCTTGACGTTCAGGGGTAGGCATTACGACATTACGACTGCCTGGCAGGTGTCAGAATAGATGGACCAGTAGTACTGGTAACTTTTCCAGGTAACGCCATGCTATTATTGAACAAATGTTGAAAACGGACCGAAAATTCAATCAATCGACCACTGCTCCGGGCAATCATTTCCTAGCCCGTAGGTGAGTCACGAAGAGTTACCGCGACTGGTCATTTCCTAGCCCGTAGGTGAGTCACGAAGAGTTACCGCGACTGGTCATTTCCTAGCCCGTAGGTGAGTCACGAAGAGTTACCGCGACTGGTCATTTCCTAGCCTAGTACTGGTTAAGCGCCAAGCTTTCACGGATAAGTGTACGCCGTGATATTGAAAAAACGTTTGAGAACAAAACCCGATGATCAACGTTTAAAGATGCTGAACTGCAGATTATAGATAGTTTTAAAACTGTTTAAAAGTTGTCTTGAAATATTAAATTAATAATTCTGGGATAAAATTAAAGTAGTGACTTCACTTTCCAATACAATAAACATCTAAATAGTGATTGATTATGCTTCATGTTTACACTTCGTACACATGCCCAGTAAGTCAAATTTTGTATATTTTCATGACTCTCAATTGACTGTCTTTCAACATTTACGGCCAAAATAGTTTTGAACTATTCATTACTTACTTTGTTGTCACTATTAGCAATATTTGCAGAAATTTCAACATTCTAAAATGTTGCTCTCCATCTGGAGTTTAGCACCTTTAAGAATAAATTGAACAACGTTAGTCTGCTTTATTACAACATACATCAAGCTTTGGTAGCTCATCGGTAGCGACGCTGGCTGTCAATCCAGAGGTTGCGAGTTCAAAACCCAGCTCGGCAAACTTTCTGTTCGACGTTTGACAAAAGTTAAGTTGACAGGCATCATTCGTCTTCTACCAATGACAGTTTGTGTATAAAAAAGCAGCCAGTCGCTTGTTAATACTTAAGTGTAGAATACTGGTTTCAGAAAGCTAGTAACTGATGTGTAGTTGAGCACGCCGACGTCATATGACTGAAACATTGTTATTAAACACGGTTTTAAACACGACGTTTAACACGTTTATATACTGTTATACTGATATACTGGTATACTGTTATACTGATATACTATACTGATATACTGGTTTACTGATATATTGATATACTGATATACTGTTATAGGTCTACTAATATACTGATATAATATACTGATATACTGGTATACTGATATACTGGTATACTGATATATACTGATATACTGATATACATGATATACCTGATATACTGGTATACTGGTATACTGATATACTGATAATCTGATATACTCATAATATACTGATATACTGACATACTCATAATATACTGATATACTGATATACTGACCAGTTGCCGCGGCTCTCTTTATTAACAGGTCTTGCTCACAAAGTGGAGACACGTCCAAAGTTGAATCGTAATGTAGCTTATAATTACACTGTGTGTTGGTCGTACTCGTCTGCAATAAAAACCACCTTATTATCCTCATTCCACTATTAACCCTTTCCCAAATACAACAAATATGCAGCAGACCATATTGAAAGCATCTAGGCACAGACATCCCCATAAATGAAGGTATAATTACTGGAAAATGTTGAAAACATTGTGACAAAAGAAGAAATTGCTCGTTTTGAGCAATTCCTTCTTTTGTCACATTGTTTTCAAAATTCGTCTGCTGCACAGGCGTCAGACAGCATCTATATGTGGGAAAGGGTTAACGAATTTAACCTGTTGCGACATACGACGAATATGCAGTAGACCCTATTTAAAGAATGTAGGCACTTCTATCAAGGACAGTATCATTATTGAATAGGGAAACTCTCTATTTATGAAAGTAAAACTTGAGTTGAGATGAAAACATTCTGACAAATTGAGAAACTGACCATTGTTGTTGAAATGAAACTGTAATTACTCACGCCGCGATATCACATGTTGTTGTAATGAAACGGTGATTACTCACGCCGCAATAACAAATGTTGTTGTAATGAAACGGTAATTACTCACGCCGCAATAACACGTGTTGTTGTAATGAAACGGTGATTACTCACGCCGCAATAACACATGTTGTTGTAATGAAACGGTAATTACTCACGCCGCAATAACACATGTTGTTGTAATGAAACGGTGATTACTCACGCCGCAATAACACGTGTTGTTGTTATGAAACGGTGATTACTCACGCCGCAATAACACGTGTTGTTGTAATGAAACGGTGATTACTCACGCCGCAATAACACATGTTGTTGTAATGAAACGGTGATTACTCACGCCGCAATAACACATGTTGTTGTAATGAAACGGTGATTATTCACGCCGCAATAACACATGTTGTTGTAATGAAACGGTGATTATTCACGCCGCAATAACAAATGTTGTTGAAATGAAACGGTGATTACTCACGCCGCAATAACACATGTTGTTGTAATGAAACGGTGATTACTCACGCCACAATAACACACGTTGTTGTTATGAAACGGTGATTACTTACGCCGCAATAACACATGTTGTTGTAATGAAACGGTGATTATTCACGCCGCAATAACACATGTTGTTGTAATGAAACGGCGATTATTCACGCCGCAATAACAAATGTTGTTGAAATGAAACGGTGATTACTCACGCCGCAATAACACATGTTGTTGTAATGAAACGGTGATTACTCACGCCACAATAACACACGTTGTTGTAATGAAACGGTGATTACTCACACCGCAATAAAAGTTGTTGTCGAAATGTATCGGTGATGACTCACGCCGTAATAAAAATTGTTGTAGAAATGAAAAGGGTAATAAGTCACGCCACAATACAAATTGTTGTCGAAATGAAAGGGTGATACACTCACGCCGCATTAAAAATCGTTTTCGAAATGAAAGTGTAGTACAATTTAAAGTAGACTTGTATTGACAGTACCGGAAGTGAGATTATAATCGGAACTGTATAGGATGTTTTATGCTTATGTTGGATCAATACGCAATTTAATTTCCCTCTCACTTTTTGTCTTTTTCGTTGTGTATAGCTAAAACTTGACACATCCTACATATAACCGACGTATATTTCTATTAATACTTTGGCATAAATAATGTTTTCAAAGTTTAGATCCACTTCCTTCTAAATATCTCTGTGCTTTTGTTTACCAAAGAAATAGAAATTCATGACAACTTCAAGTAACATTATAATATGTTGTAATGCCAAGCGAGATTCAGTACGAGCATGTAATATGGAATATTTCAATTAAAACAATGTTTGCTGGTATACCTATCTTGAACTCTTCCGAATTCAAATATTTAGTAGTAACCTTAGTGCTTACAAAAGACGTCTGCTGGTATAGCTACTTTATTGCTCTTTCGAATTAAAATATTTAGTAGTAACCTTAGTGCTTACAAAGGACGTCTGCTGGTATAGCTACTTTATTGCTCCTCCGAATTAAAATATTTAGTAGTAACCCTAGTACTTACAAAAGACGTCTGCTGGTATAGCTACTTTTTGCTCTTCCGAAATAGAATATTTAGTAGTAACCTTAGTGCTTACAAAAGACGTCTGCTGGTATAGCTACTTTATTGCTCTTTCGAATTAAAATATTTAGTAGTAACCTTAGTGCTTACAAAAGACATCTGCTGGTATAGCTACTTTATTGCTCTTCCAAATTAAAATATTTAGTAGTAACCTTAGTGCTTACAAAAGACATCTGCTGGTATAGCTACTTTATTGCTCTTCCAAATTAAAATATTTAGTAGTAACCTTAGTGCTTACAAAAGACGTCTGCTGGTATAGCTACTTTATTGCTCTTCCGAATTGAAATAAAATGGAAACCGTAGTGAAAGTGTAGTTTAAGTTGCAAAAGACGTCTGATGCAATGGCTTCAAATGTAGTCTGTTTCAATCATTAAATTGACCAGTATGTAATTGTACAGCCTCAGTGGTGTAGTCGTCGATCGTCCACCTAGGCCGGGTCATGACAAATACTTTTAAATGGTAGTAATGGTTTCCCCCCCGCTTTCCCCGCCTTGGCGCTAGCATAATGACTGACTCGCTTTCACGGTAAAGGAACCAGTAGTACTGGTAACTGACCCAGTGGTAAAACGCCGTTATAACACTAGAAACATGTTGAAATGCTGCGTAAAACACAATACAAACAAGTTTAAATAAACAACAGAAACAACAAGTTTGAACTTACGCTGGAAGACAAGACTAAGGATACGAAGTACATATCGGCCTGAAATATAAGATAGATAGATAGATAGATAGATATTTTATTGACTTAAACTATACATAGTTTTTCATCATACAATATATGTATTAATAAATATAAGTGTAAGAACAATGACATGTTCATCGATGTCCCCACGTACATCAAACATGGGCAGCACACGTTTAACCCTTTCCCTCATATAGACGCTTTCTGACGCCTCTGCTGCAGACGGCTTTTTGAAAACATAGTGACAAGAAGAAATTGCACAAAACGTGCAATTTCTCCTTTTGCCACAATGTTTTCCACTTTTTGTCATAGGTTATCCATTCAATTATAGAGATTTTCTATTTTATGACAAAATATGTTCAAAGTCGTCTGCTGCAGAATTGTCGTATGAGGGAAAGGGTTAGTTTAAACTTATTTATTTTAAATCGATTGCGAAACAAGCTTTAAGCTTATATTAATCACGCTCGATGTCTGCTTCCTGGATACTTAACCAGTACTCGCGCCGATTGTGTGGAAAAATCCCAAAGTCAGGACCCGCTCATCACGGGACTCGAACCAGGGACCTTTAATGTGAGAGGCCGACGCTCTACCTCTGCACCAATGTCTTCCACAGGGAAAGGGTTAAGAAAATATGTCGGCAAAAATATGAAAAATCTCCATAAATGAAAAAATAAATATTATTGAAGAGAGCCGAAAACAATCGAGCAAAAGGATAAATTGCTTATTATTGAGCAATTTCTCCTTTTGTCACAATGTTTCCGTGAGTGGTCTGCTGCAGAGGCATCAGAATGCATCTGTATGTGGGAAAGGGTTAAAGTGCCAACCTGTCATTGACGTGGGTGTTGTCAGTTAAATGTTTGCTCTAACGTTTTAATGTAACGGCATATTAAACCCTTTGCAAATCTGCAGCAGACGACTTTATAAACATCTAGACAAAACACACAGAAATTACCTATAAATGAAGGTATAACTACTGAATAAGGTTGAAAGCATTGTGGCAAAAGGAGAAATTGCTCGTTTTGAGCAGTTTCTAATTTTGCCACAATGTTTTCAAAAGTCGGCGGCTACAGATGCGTCAAAATGCGTCTGCAAGTGGAAAAAGGGTTAACTACTGAAGTGTATTTATACATGCAGCTGTCACATTTCACCCACACTCTGGTCGCACAGACAACACTATTAATGAACCGTCCTGCGAGAAAACAAACATTGTGGACTCAGCTTGTCAGCCTTAGCAATCTACCCGGATAGACACTTTTCGCCTCCTGTGGACTTTCTGTTTCAGGAATCATCCCTCTATACCTCTATCCCCCTGTGACGGAATGTGTCGACCCGGATCAGTCTGCGCGGACTGCGCAGGCTGATCTGGGTCGATACATTACGCAGAGGCGATAAGGTTGGTTTTAACGCGGGACGACTCATTTAAAGTAACGATGTGAAAGAATCTTAAATATCTATTGTTGACACTGTTTATTAATTGGCCCATTATGACACAAACAATTATAATTGACAACAACATTCATGAATATACGTAAGCAATGAATGTGTGTGTCCTGGGGGGCGGGGCCGTTGGGAGGGGGGCGGTGCCGTGGGGAGGGGGCGTGGGGCTTTTGATACAGGTTGTTTTATGCCACTGTAACTGAAGGCTTTCTTAATTTGCTACAAAAAAATCAAAATTGTAAACAAAACATGCAAGATCACCATTTCCTATTCTATTTTCTATTTCATCTCCGTAGTACTCGTAACTTACCCAGGAAAAGCAGCGATATTACTGAGCAATTATTGAATACCGCGTAAGACAACAATCAATCATCCCAGACCTTTATATTGATCTTTTCATACAATGTTTTATCACTATTTAACAGTGAACCTTTTGCCACGATGTTTTCAACCATTTCAATATCTGTAAATATTTTTAATTTATAGATACAGTATTTTCATATTTTGCCAGATGCTTTCAAAGACGTCTGCGGGTAAAGCGTTAGCCTCTCGTACCAAAGGTCCTGGGATCGAATCCTGTGACGAGTGGTTTCTGACTATTTCATTTTTCCACACAAATGGCGCGAGTACTAAAATAGGTTTCCATCATATAAATGTATAGCTTTATTAACACGTGTAAAACTTAAAAACCATGGTGCAGCGGTCATGGTGTATTGATTCATACGATGAACCTTATAATAATAATATGCTAACATAGATTTACTAAAACATATTTATTGTAAGGTATAAGGGAGGATGGCCACGACATTCACATATCTATGCACTAGACTTATAAAGTTATATATTAAAAAAAAAAAAAAAAAAAAAAAAATATATAGATAGGTTTCAAGGAAACAGACATAGAGCTTGATAGAGCTTGATAGGTTTAAGCTGAAAGCTTGTTTCGCATTCGACGTAAATTAAACAAGTTTAAACTAAGTCGTCTGTTTCAGATTTGCCTGTATGTGGGAAAGGGATAAAAAAAACTTACGCTGTTCGTTTTGAACGCTGTTGAAGCGTATGTCAATTGTGGAAAATCTGTCACGGCGAAAGCCTTCGCGTCTGTTTCAGCCCTGTTTAACAACTGTTGTTGGGCCTGTGTCTGTGCAGTTACAACACTTAGACATCCGGCAATTAAGAGACTCGTAACAAGCATCCAGCTCATGGTGATGGTTTAATGGCTGGGAGGCACCTCGAGTTTGAACTGTGTATTTCCTACGAGAAATGGAAATAAAATGACATGAACCCTTTCCCCATATACAGACGTTTTCTGACGTCTTTCTGCAGCCGACGACTTTTGAAAAATGTTTGGGCTAAATGAGAAATTGCTCACAATGAACAATTTCTCCGTTTGCTACAATGTTTATAGAGCTTTTCAACATTTTTTATAGAGCTTTTCAACATTTTTTTAACATTTTTTATAGAGCTTTTATAGAGATTTTTAAGTTTTTAATAGAGCTTTTCAACATTTTTGCCTAGATTTGCATTTAAGTCGTCTGCTTCAGATTGTTTGCGCCGAGCCCCGGTAGCTCAGTCGGTAGCGACGCGGGCTGTCAATCCAGGGGTTGTGAGTTCGAATCCCGGCTCGGCCAACTTTCTTTCCGACGATTGACAAAAGTCAATGCGACATGCGTCATTCGTCTTCCACCAATGGGCTAAGTCTATGTGAAAAAGCAGCCAGTTACTTGGCAAGAATGTTGTGTGGAGTACTGGTGTGAGAAAACCAGGAAATGCATGAGTAGGTGAACTGGCCGCCGTGATATAACTGAGAAATTGTTAAAAACGGCGTTAAACCCCAATCAATCAAACAGATTGTTTGCATGTAAGGAAGACACAACATATTTAAAACGTTTTGGAAAGAAATGAAATGTCTTATTTTAGGATTTGTTTTCATGAGATTACTACATGTACAGACAATAATTTAATCGGAATCTGATATAATCCGATAAAACAAAATCTTCAACGAAACATTGCTATTCACTAAATACAATTTCTATGTGTTTCCTTATTTTGACGGGTGTAAATTAAATGTACAGAGTCGTTTGTAAATGTGTATATAGCGTGACATGTAGGCCCAATATGGCCTGGCGTTGTGGAAGTTTGATCATTGTATGTATGTCTAAAACCGCTAACTTTCAAATACGTGAAAATGTTCACTTCTTACAGTAAACAAATAGATATATGTACAACAACATGTAAAACGAAACTGAAATTTCAAATCCGCAGAAATATGTACTTCTAATAAGAAACAAATAAAACTATGTTCTACAATTTCTTCTACAAACCAGAAATTTCAAATCCGCAGAAATATCTACTTCTAATAATAAACAAATAAAGCTATGTTCTACAATTTCTTCTACAAACCTGAAATTTCAAATCCGCAAAATATGTACTTCTAATAAGAAACAAATAAAACTATGTTCTACAATTTCTTCTACAAACCTGAAATTTCAAATCCGCAAAATATGTACTTCTAATAAGAAACAAATAAAACTATGTTCTACAATTTCTTCTACAAACCTGAAATTTCAAATCCGCAAAATATGTACTTCTAATAAGAAACAAATAAAGCTATGTTCTACAATTTCTTCTACAAACCTGAAATTTCAAATCCGCAGAAATATTCACATTTAATAACAAACAAATAAAGCTATGTTCTACAATTTCTACTACAAACCTTAAATTTCAAATCCGCAGAAATATGTAACTATAACTTAACTTTCATAAACATTGGCATTTAAATGTAAACTTTTCATGAATTAATTTGTAAAGAAAAATGATAGTGCTTCGTAAGCCTTTGAAGGCTGGCTATTATATTATAATATTGAATTGTATTGTATTTTGTTGTATGTATAGGTTGCACTTTAAATAATGAAATAGCTATCTATCTAATCACTTCTAATAATAAACAAATAAAGCTATTTTCTACAATTTCTACTACAAATCTGAAATTTCAAATCCGCAGAAATATTCACATCTAATAAGAAACAAATAAAAGCTATGTACTACAATTTCTAATACAAACCTGAAATTTCAAATCCGCAGAAATATTTACTTCTTATAATAAACAAATAAAGCAATGTACAACAATTTATAATACCAACCGGAAATTTCAAATCTGCAGAAATATTCACACCTTATAATAAACAAATAAACCAATGTACAACAATTTATAATACCAACCTGAAATTTCAAATCTGCAGAAATATTCACTCCTTATAATAAACAAATAAACCAATGTACAACGATTTATAATACCAACCGGAAATTTTAAATCTGCAGAAATATTCACTCCTTATAATAAACAAATAAACCAATGTACAACAATTTATAATACCAACCGGAAATTTCAAATCTGCAGAAATATTCACACCTTATAATAAACAAATAAACCAATGTACAACAATTTATAATACCAACCGGAAATTTCAAATCTGCAGAAATATTCACTCCTTATAATAAACAAATAAACCAATGTACAATAGTTTATAATACCAACCTGAAATTTCAAATCTGCAGAAATATTCACTCCTTATAATAAACAAATAAACCAATGTACAACAATTTATAATACCAACCGGAAATTTCAAATCTGCAGAAATATTCACTCCTTATAATAAACAAATAAACCAATGTACAACAAGTTATAATACCAACCTGAAATTTCAAATCTGCAGAAATATTCACATCTTATAATAAACAAATAAAGCAATGTACAACAAGTTATAATACCAACCTGAAATTTCAAATCTGCCGAAATATTCACTCCTTATGATAAACAAATAAACCAATGTACAACAAGTTATAATACCAACCTGAAATTTCAAATCTGCAGAAATATTCACACCTTATAATAAACAAATAAACCAATGTACAACAAGTTATAATACCAACCGGAAATTTCAAATCTGCAGAAATATTCACTCCTTATAATAAACAAATAAAGCAATGTACAACAAGTTATAATACCAACCGGAAATTTCAAATCTGCAGAAATATTCACTCCTTATAATAAACAAATAAACCAATGTACAACAATTTATAATACCAACCGGAAATTTCAAATCTGCAGAAATATTCACTCCTTATAATAAACAAATAAAGCAATGTACAACAAGTTATAATACCAACCTGAAATTTCAAATCTGCAGAAATATTCACTCCTTATAATAAACAAATAAACCAATGTACAACAAGTTATAATACCAACCGGAAATTTCAAATCTGCAGAAATATTCACTCTTTATAATAAACAAATAAACCAATGTACAACAAGTTATAATACCAACCGGAAATTTCAAATCTGCAGAAATATTCACTCCTTATAATAAACAAATAAACCAATGTACAACAATTTATAATACCAACCGGAAATTTCAAATCTGCAGAAATATTCACTCCTTATAATAAACAAATAAACCAATGTACAACAAGTTATAATACCAACCGAAAATTTCAAATCTGCAGAAATATTCACAACTTATAATAAACAAATAAACCAATGTACAACAATTTATAATACCAACCTGAAATTTCAAATCTGCAGAAATATTCACTCCTTATAATAAACAAATAAACCAATGTACAACAATTTATAATACCAACCTGAAATTTCAAATCTGCAGAAATATTCACTCCTTATAATAAACAAATAAACCAATGTACAACAATTTATAATACCAACCTGAAATTTCAAATCTGCAGAAATATTCACTCCTTATAATAAACAAATAAACCAATGTACAACAAGTTATAATAGCAACCTGAAATTTCAAATCTGCAGAAATATTCACACCTTATAATAAACAAATAAACCAATGTACAACAATTTATAATACCAACCTGAAATTTCAAATCTGCAGAAATATTCACTCCTTATAATAAACAAATAAAGCAATGTACAACAATTTATAATACAAACCTGAAATTTCAAATCCGCAGAAATATTCACTTCTAATAAGAAACAAATAAAGCTATGTACTACAATTTCTAATACAAACCTGAAATTTCAAATCCGCAGAAATATTTACTTCTTATAATAAACAAATAAAGCAATGTACAACAATTTATAATACCAACCGGAAATTTCAAATCTGCAGAAATATTCACACCTTATAATAAACAAATAAACCAACGTACAACAATTTATAATACCAACCTGAAATTTCAAATCTGCAGAAATATTCACTCCTTATAATAAACAAATAAACCAATGTACAACAATTTATAATACAAACCTGAAATTTCAAATCCGCAGAAATATTCACTTCTAATAAGAAACAAATAAAGCTATGTACTACAATTTCTAATACAAACCGGAAATTTCAAATCCGCAGAAATATTTACTTCTTATAATAAACAAATAAAGCAATGTACAACAAGTTATAATACCAACCTGAAATTTCAAATCTGCAGAAATATTCACACCTTATAATAAACAAATAAACCAATGTACAACAATTTATAATACCAACCTGAAATTTCAAATCTGCAGAAATATTCACTCCTTATAATAAACAAATAAAGCAATGTACAACAATTTATAATACAAACCTGAAATTTCAAATCCGCAGAAATATTCACTTCTAATAAGAGCAAATAAACCAATGTACAACAATTTATAATACAAACCTGAAATTTCAAATCCGCAGAAATATTTACTTCTTATAATAAACAAATAAAGCAATGTACAACAAGTTATAATACCAACCTGAAATTCAAGTACGCGCACGCCAATGCTATCCTTCGTTCTGAATCACACACAGTACAGTATATAGTCTTAACCCTTTCCCTCATACGATAATTCTGCAGCAGACGACTTTGAACATATTTTGTCAAAAAATAGAAAAATCTCTATAATTGAATGGATAACCTATGACAAAAAGTGGAAAACGTTGTGGCAAAAGGAGAAATTGCTCGTTCTGAGCAATTTCTTCTTTTGTCACTATGTTTTCAAAAAGCTGTCTGCTGCAAAGGCGTCAGAAAGCGTCTATATGAGGGAATAATCTTAAATAGGTCCGTCAGCGCGAAAAGGTACGATATGGCTTTTGTTTAATGGTGTATGTGTTCAGTTCGGATCACAGCGTGTTCACATACTCCCTCTACTCGAGTTCACAGAATCTTTCTAATATGTGTATGCAGGTAATTACGTGAACAGTGTAGATATTGATCAGACTGTGAGGATGCACGGGCGGATATGGGTCTACACTGTTCATAAAAAGTCAACGTGTAACCTTTCGTCCCGGACGGGCTGAAGTATAACATGTCTCCGCTTTATTAATAATGTAAATTGTGCGTGAAGACGTTTTCATAAATTGAGCCGAGACACGTGAAAATCGGCATTCCTGATTTTTGCGAAAAAGAGAAGACAATCCGGATCAGTCTAGACATCAGTGAAGTCAGATCAGGATATTCCCCGCGTGCCATGTAGACGAAATAGCATTACAAAAGCCTTTTTGATATCGTGCTATTAATTATTTTAGTGCTGCAATTTTGAAATCGGACTTGTCCAGCTTTTCATTTGGAACCTTTAAAAGATCATGAATGTGAAAATAAAATATTGAGTTGAGCATCCAACAATATAGAAGGAATCCGCTGTGGTCGAGTGTTTAGCGTCGGGGATTTCGAGACCGGGTGTCCCGGGTTCGATCCCCGGTCACGGCACTACGGTCATGGTGGAGTGCGCTTGGGAAAGGCACTTTTTCTAGCCTAGTACTGGTTTGTTTACCCAGGGATCATGAATAAGTGAACTGTCGCCGTGATATAACTGAAATAATGTTGAAAGCGGCGTAAAACCCCAATAAATAAATAAACCAACAGTGTAGAGCCTGGTTAGGCGGCATGAATACGCCGGTTTGCCTGACTCAATACTGCTCGCACATGCTTCTCAAAATATGCCCCAGTAGTGAAACGAGTACAGTCCAACCTGTGTTTAAAGACCACCCCATGGGAACAGAACAATCTGGTCGTAGTTCACAGGTGTTTTTTAATTAAAGAATCATTAATACGGAACATTAGTGTTTTGGAAACTAAAAGTATGGTCGCTTTAGACAGCAAATGGCTATTCGAAGGTGGTCTTTTAGCTCAGGTTCGACTGAAATGGCTATTTTCTATTCTTAAACTTTCGAAGTTGTATCGTCTCGTGACGGGGTTCAAATACATCTTAATTAATGATTCAATTAGTGCAAACGTTTCACTTTATAATAATTGTGTCCCTCCCGGTTAAATGACAGATTTGATAAATAGGTGACACATTTCTCGAGTACATTTACACGCCGATCAGTAATAAGCTGGTCCAGTCGTAAGATATCTTTCCCAAAATGCATCGTAGGATCTTTGACCTTCGACAGGGGCGTAGCTTTGCAATAATCAATGGGAAGGCCGTCTCGTGAGAAAATCAACATTGTGGACTCTGCGTAAAGTATCGACCCGGATCAGCCTAAGCATGCCACACAGGCCTACCCGGATAACCACTGTTCGCCTCCTGTGGATTTCACTACTCTATACATCTACCCCCCTAAGACGGAATGTGTCGGCCGGATCAGTCTGCGCGGACAGCGCAGGCTGATCCGGTCGATACATTACGCAGCTGTCTATCGCCGCAGCTGCATTTTGGGGCATTTCGATAAAAATGTGTAGGCACGTGCCTACAGTGCCTAAACGGAGCTACGCCCCTGTTCGATGATCAAACAGCAACAGTTATGACCGTATGCTATACAGTCAACCCTGTGTTTAAAGACCAACTATTGGTAGTAATAAATCTGGTCTTTGTTCACATTTGGTCTTTAGTTACAGGGGCATTTATTCAGAACAATAATAGTTATTTGGAAACTTAACATAATGAGCAAATTCTATATTTGCCACAATGTTTTCAACTTTATTCGATAATTATTCTTTTTACTCATTGAGATTAGCTATCCTTAGCTGTGTTTAAAGTTGTCTGTTGTAAAACTGTTGTATGTGGGAAAGGGTAAACTATTATCAAACAACGTATACTCGATGTCTACGCATCTGGGCTGTCTGATCTGGATCGACAATTAGTCATTCAAGGAATTCAATTGATTGGGGTTTAACGCCGTTTTTAACAATTTCTCAGTTATATCACGGCGGCCAGTTCACCTACTCATGCATTTCCTGGTTTTCTCACACCAGTACTCCACACAACAATATTCCCAAGCAACTGGCTGCTTTTCCACATAGACTTAGCCCATTGGTGGAAGACGAATGACGCAGGTCGCATTGACTTTAGTCAATCGTCGGAAAGAAAGTTGGCCGAGCCGGGATTCGAACTCACAACCCCTGGATTGACAGCCCGCGTCGCTAAGTCTATGTGGAAAAGCAGCCAGTTGCTTGGGAAGATTGTTGTGTGGAGTACTGGTGTGTGAAAACCAGGAAATGCATGAGTAGGTGAACTGGCCGCCGTGAGAAATTGTTAAAAACGGCGTTAAACCCCAATCAATCAATCAATCAGTAATGTAATTGCTGAGGCAACCGGCCCATACACATGATATAGCATACGTTCATAGCATGTGAAGTGAAAACAGTATTTACATACTAATAATACATACATATAATACGAAAACTTGGATATCCATTTTCCCACAAACAATAATGTTACTGACTGGCTATTATCAGGATAATAGGACATGGAGTACTGGTAACTTAACCAGGAAAAGCCGTGATATAACTGAAAAAGTGTAGCAGGCGGCGTAAAACACCAAACAAGCAATGCACAAGGTCAGGATCAGGTCAATATTGTCGAGCGATACCGCATACAATTTGATCGTATTATATTACAACTTTAACTTTTTTTTTATTTAAAGTAATATTTCAGGCTAATGGCCCATACACATGATACAGCATACGTACATAGCATGTGAAGTGAAAACAGTATTTACATAATAATAATACATACATATAATTCAAAAACTCGGATATCCATAATATAATATATTTCTAAAAGGTAAAGGATATGGCTGATGTTAGTTTAATTAATACGATATTCAGATAGACTAGGATCATGGGTTAAATGCAAAACTGAAAGAATATATTGTATGAGATATAACAATTGTAAATGCACTATTCATATAGACTCCCAGATATAATGAATCATCTAGCCTTCATTATATTAAAACCCTTTCCCACGTGTAGACGCATTTTAACGGATATGCAGTAGACAGCCTTTTAAATCATTTTGACAAAAGGAGAAATACTAGCGCACGATTCATGATGAGTTATATTGCCTTTTTCCCCACATTGTTTTCAAATCTATTCAATATTTATGTTTTCATTTATTGAGATTTTCCATAATTTGCCACGATGTTTTCAATGTCGTGTGCTTTTGATTTGTGTCGTAAATTAGAAAAGGGTGTGAATATGAAAATGTCTGCGGTTAGGCTGGCTATGATATATAGCGTTGTTTTTTAAAAACTGTTTTCACGTCAATTAACGCTTTACAAGGCGTGGTCGTTTACATTGTTCTCAAAACATGATTTATTGGTGGGGAGGGGGGGGGGGGGGGGGGGGGGTTGGGGGGGGGGGGGGGGGATTTTAAAACATGAGTTTTCTTCGAGAATTATGAAGAAAATATACAAGAACGTGACATTGGCTCAATAATCGAGAATATGGTTGGAAATGGATTAATATTAATATTCACAACAACGTATATTACTATTCTCAACAACGTATCTTAATATTCTCAACAACGTATATTAATATTCTCAACAACGTATATTACTATTGTCAACGCAATTCTAACCATTTCCAACATGCAGATGAATTTTGACGCATCTGCAACAGACGCATATTTCTAACATTGTGGCATAAGGAGAAATTGCTCATGATGGGCAATATCTCATTTAGTCACACGATTTTCAACTATAGTCAAATCCTCGGTGGCCCGAACTCGCAGGGCCCACATTAAAAAGTTCGACCTATCTATAGTTCGAAGCTTTCAATTTTGGACATAACGACGACGAAGAAGTGTTATCCTGACTATATGCATGTAGTTTGTGTTAGAAAAACGCATACTTATTAATACAAGTGTGTTGCCTGTTCATCGCAGACAAATTTATGCCGAGATTCTTGTAAAGTCGATTGCCGCATATGTGTTGCATGCGGGATAGGATAAATACTGTAAATCATATATGTAAATAACCACTTCATTACCACTTCATATTTCACGAAAACAGCTATATCTTTATTACTGTAAAACACTTTGAATTCCCGAGGTCAAAATTTAGCGAATCAGCTTTCTTTTTATTTTGCGTAATCATGAATTCGCTGACATCTGCTAAGTTAGAAAAAACTGAAACGATGCCACGTCGTCGATACCATGTTGTCAACACCCGAGGTAGAATACAGCCTATCCATTACAAGTGTAGATGATCGATGTTGAAGAAAAACAACAGTAGCGTAATTATTACACTTGTAGATGAGCAAAGCTCAAGAAAAACAACAGTAGCGTAATTATTACACGTGTAGATGAGCAATGCTCAAGAAAAACAACAGTAGCGTAATTATTACACGTGTAGATGAGCAAAGCTCAAGAAAAACAACAGTAGCGTAATTAGTACACGTGTAGATGAGCGATGTTAAAGAAAAACAACAGTAGCGTAATTATTACACTTGTAGATGAGCAAAGCTCAAGAAAAACAACAGTAGCGTAATTATTACACGTGTAGATGAGCAATGCTCAAGAAAAACAACAGTAGCGTAATTATTACACTTGTAGATGAGCAATGCTCAAGAAAAACAACAGTAGCGTAATTAGTACAAGTGTAGATGAGCAATGCTCAAGCAAACAACAGTAGCGTAATTAGTACAAGTGTACATGAGCAATGCTCACTTAAAACAACAGTAGCGTAAATATTACACGTGTAGATGAGCAATGCTCAAGCAAACAACAGTAGCGTAATTAGTACAAGTGTAGATGAGCAATACTCAAGAAAACAACAGTAGCGTAATTAGTACACTTGCAGATGAGCAATGCTCAAGAAAACAACAGTAGCGTTATTAGTACACTTGTAGATGAGCAATGCTCAAGAAAAACAGCAGTAGCGTAATTATAACACGTGAAGATGAGCAATGCTCAAGAAAAACAACAGTAACGTAATTATTACACTTGTAGATGAGCAATGCTCAAGAAAACAACAGTAGCGTTATTAGTACACTTGTAGATGAGCAATGCTCAAGAAAAACAGCAGTAGCGTAATTATAACACGTGAAGATGAGCAATGCTCAAGAAAAACAACAGTAACGTAATTATTACACGTGTAAATGAGCAATGCTCAAGAAAACAACAGTAACGTAATTATTACACGTGTAAATGACCAATGCTAAAGAAAAAACAACAGTAGCGTAACTATTACAAGTGTAGACAATATTAACGTAATTCATACAAATGTTGGTAATGTCCCACCAGCGCTTCCGTTATAATAGATCACCCGACCGGTCTTTATCCGCCGTCCGTCAACATTTCGCTTCAAATGACATCTCTTTCTAAACCGCTTGGCCAAAAGTCGGCTACATACGTATAAACGTGTTAACCTTTGTTCTGTTGAATTATAACAAATCTAATTGTTTGCTTATTTATGGAATATTCTTTACTGCGAACTTTTATAGCTCAAATTACGCCAAATACATCGGCGACCAAATTGATCTACAGCCAAAACCTTTGTTTGCGTAGAAATGAGTGTATACCTTCCCCAGAAAGCATTGAATAATTGCCATTGAGTTTAAATTAATTATAAATGTGTAAAGGAGATGCACTCAGTGACTGGAAATGATTTATTTGATCATTTCTAGTATTTTGACTTTGTTTGAAAGTGAAAGTTGAGTTTTTGAATAAAAAAACAGTTTCTTCCCAGCCCGACTTCGTCCAAAATGACTGTAGCCATTTTCGCAGGGTATATCGTTTCTTGCATAATACATGAACCCCCAATTTTCTTTTCATTATTTTAAAGTTAAGTGGTAACTCTTCTCAATGATATAGGGTATTATACCCGAGAAACGTTTAACAAATTTGACAATTGATGATTAAAACTGGTTGATTTACACGGAAACAAAGAAGGAATTTATTTGGTGTATGTTTTATGTGTAGCATTATTGTTAAGACCAACGTTAGACATGCAGGGATGGTCAGACTTATAAATATTTGTCTTCATTGTTGGCAAATAATTTTTTAATTTGTGTGTTGCATGATAAGTAAATGTTGTCTGATGTAAAGGAGAGCAAAATAAGAGTTAATATTTTCCGACTTACAACACATTTGCAGCGTACAACTTTAAAAACATCTTTGCAGATTAAAAAAAAACCTTTGTTTGCGTAAACATGAGTGTATACCATAACCAGAATGTATTGACTATATGCCATAGAGTTTAAATGCATTGTGAATGTGTATAGGATGCAATGGAAATGATTGATTTGATCACTTTTAGTATTTTGACCTTGTTTGAAAGTGAAAGTAGAGAATGCTAAACACCGGTTTTGTCCGGGTCCGATTTGGTCCAAAATGACGGTTACCATTTTCGCCTCGTGAGTTGTTTCTTGTATAATGCATGACCCGAAATTTCCTTTGGATTCTTTTAAAGCTAGAAGGTAACTCTTTTCAATGATATATGGTGTTCTGTATGAGAAACGCTTAGGAAGTGTGACAATTGAGGACTGAAACTGGTCGATTTACATGGAAACAAAGAAGGAGGTTTTTTGGTGTACCTATAAGCAATTTCTTCTTTTGCCACAAAGAGTTCAAGAGTCCTCTGTTGCAGATGCGTCTATATGTAATATTGACTTAAACTCGGTAATTAGCAACGGATCTGATTTCAATCAATTAATACCAAAAACTTCTTTTCAGGGTTGATACCGGAAACCAAATATGCCCTTCGATTGGCTGGAAAATTCAATCAAGTGACTGGTCCCTATTCTGATTGGTTGAAGGTTAAAACAGAAGCATTTAATGCAAACAAAACGACAATTCGGATATACCATATTACGTCTACAGAAGTTCTTATGGTGTGGAAACCGACAGAAGGATTTTCCTTTCGAGTAGTTGACATATTTAACACAGAGAACGCTTTACGCAGTAAGTCCGACGATTTATTACTTCATTTATGTGTTGGACTATGCCTCAATGAAACAAAATTATTAGAAAAGGAAGAAATTGGTGAAATCTGAAACTAAATTGATTGATTTATTGAGTGAGGTTTAACCCCGTTTTCAACTATCTTTTAGTCATATCACGACGGCCAGCTCACTCACTCGTATATTAATACCAGTTCTCCACTGGTCTCAAAGAATGTTGGCCGAGCTGGGGTTATATCCCTGGAATGACAGTTCTCGTCGCTACCGATTGAAGTACCGGGGGATTAGCCTGAAATAAGCCACACTCAGCTAAGTAAAATCCAGGTCAACATGAATTGCTATCATTCGGACTCGTATTATAAGCTTTTTAAGCAAGGTACACTCTTTCCCACTGTTAACTTTGCAGCAGACAGGCGCGTAGCTGGACCGAAAACGATGTGCAAGCCGGGATTGAGCGTAGAAGCCGTGAATATGCTAGGGGGGTCCGGGGGCATGCCCCCTCGGACAAATTTTGAAACCCTAGAATGCAGACCACTTACTGTGAAAACGATATGACAAAAATGTGGAAAATCACTATAAAATATAAGTATAATTATTACAAATTGCTGAAAACATTGTAGCAAAACGAGAAATTGCTCATCGTAAGCAATTCCAACTATTCTGTTATAATGTGATCAGAAATTGTCCGCAGCAGATAACATTCAACATACGTTTATATGTACGAAGGGTTAAACTTCAATCATACATAAGTCAGTATATGCTCACTGATATTATGTAAAATATTTATAGATCATTGTGGTTGATTAACAAAACAAGTGATTTGTTTATCCGGGATATTTATTTATTTGGAGTTTAACATCCGGGCTATGGTAACATTATATTACTTTCAACTTTTCAGGTCATTTCTATCACAAGGAATTATCGATCGAGACTGTACCAGAGTCAGCTGTATTTGTAAACGAACTCGACCCAGACACGGAGTATAAGTTTATCACAACTGAACATACGTCATCCGAACATTATCGAACTCAACTCTGTCCTAGACGACAAACTACATTTTTTACAACTCGAAAAGGTAAGTCAGAGAGTACGTTACGATACTCATTATTTGCCCATTCATCATTTTCACATTCCAGCTGATATTTATACTATATATGAATAAATTCATAGATTTATTCAAGTCAGAAAATAAAAAAAATCGTGAATAAGCTGCAAAATTCATATACAATAGCTTCATGAAAAGAAATTATCTATATTGCAACCACATTGTTCCTGTTGGTTTACTATAATAAGCAACATAATCTGTAATTTGTATTTATACGTGTTTGTTATAATCTTATATATTATTATTGTATTTCGGGAGGTGGACAATTAGATATCTCTCCCGAACTTCGGTCTCGCGAGATATTAATTGTCCACACTCCCCGTAGTACAATACTAAAACCTGTATCGGTAAGTACTGCAACATCATATTTCCTATACTTATGGACAGTTGACCTCCATACTTGAATAAATACTTGAACGTATCAAAGCAGGATACGATGACATATTGAATCAGGTAAACGCGAAAGGGTCCCTCCATACATAGATGCGGTTTCACATTTTGTGTCGATACATCAACGGTTTCAACATTTTGCGTCGATACATCAACGGTTTCAACATTTTTGTGTCGATACATAAACGGTTTCAACATTTTGTATCGATACATCAACGGTTTCAACATTTTGTATCGATAGATCAACGGTTTCAATGTTTTGTATCGATACATCAACGGTTTCAACATTTTGTGTCGATACATCAACGGTTTTAACTTTTTGTATCGATACATCAACGGTTTCAACATTTTGTGTCAATACATCAATGGTTTCAACATATTTTGTGTCGATACATCAACGGTTTCAACATTGTTACAGTCATATCGCATACTCATATGTTTCCTGACTTTTATCGCACCACTACATCACACAACATTCTTTCCAAGCAACATGCGATTTTTCCCCACATAGACTGTTTGTTAGCTCATTGGCTGTTGTCAAACGTCAGCAAGAATGTTGGTCGAGCTGGAGTTCGAACTCTCATTTAAAGTAATTTCTTCTTTTGTTACCATGTTTACCAAATGTCGTCTGCTGCAGAGACGTAACATGCTTCCATATGTGGGAAAGGGTTAATATCCCATCTCGCTGCATGCGGCATATTTTTATATTGACACATTTCAGGTAACTGCGGTTCAGTTTGTCAGAAGGACGATACACTTTTCAGTGCCGATATAAAAGGCGATTTCTATGATCCTTACCTCAGGTTATTACCACTTCCGGATCAAAATGCAAATGTGATCACGTGGTCAACATATAATGATTACGTCAGCAACGCAAGTTATTTTTACGTCATCAAAATTTTAGGTTTGTAACTTTTTATTATTTCTTTCTCAATGTTTTGATATCATTTATTTTGTTTCAGTTGTATAACAAAGTCCAACCGGAAGGTAGTCAGATTTTGAATTTCACTTTGTATATTTTTCATTTGTTTAAAACCTTTCCCAGATACAACAAATTTGTATTAGACGGCATTGATACTATATTAAATGGAAGACTTATGGAAATGGATTGACCGTGCACGTTTGAACAGATTCCGCAGACCACTGTATTCGAAAAGAGATAGAAACGATAAATGTGTATGTGTTCGAAAAAACCAAATCTTTTTTTTTTTTTTAATTTTGCAACATTATAACAGTTATATCAAGGCAAAAGTTCACTTATTCATGATACCTTGATAAACAAACCAGTACAAGGCTAGGAAATATGCCTTGGCCAAGTGAACTACAACATAACCGTTGAGCCGCAACTTGGGATCGAACCTGTGACGCCCGGTTCCAAAACCCCGACGCTAACCACTCGGCCACTGCGGATTTTACGTAAGTGGTCCGATTTATCTATGCAGCCAGCCGCAGTCAATTAATGTTCATACTGTAATTATTAATTGAGCCGTCCCGCGAGAAAACCAACAGTGTGAACTCTGCGTAAAGTATCGACCCGGATCAGCCTAAGCATGCCGCGCAGACTTACGTGAAAAGACACTTTTCGCCTCCTGTTTTTTTTTTTTCTGTTTCATGAATCATAACTCTATACCTCTATCCCTCCTGAGACGGAATGTGTTGACCCGGATCAGTCTATCGGACTGCGCAGGCTGATCTGGTTCGATACATTACGCAGGGGCCATAATGTTGATTTTTCTCTCGGGACGGCCCTTATCTCTGTTTACCACACCGTTTCGAGAAATCGTTTGCTTCAGATCCATTAAATACATTACTTTCAAAAATATATTTTTGTTTCAACAGGGGAACCATTTCTGTCCCACCTACACTCGTACTTCATTCCGATTGGACACACTTATCACGTGATCAGTGACCTTGACCCAGACAAGCCGTACTCTATCAGTCTGGTGGTCTTTGACACAGCTAATCAACTTCCTCTATTTACGTCAGAATATCTCATAGTGATGCCAACAAAAGGTATGCTGTTTTTCATTTTTCCCTTTGAGATTGCCAGCCGTTTGTGTGGCTATTGGTTTGCCACAATGCTAACAGAAACAACAACAACGAGACAATTTACATAGTCAGTATTGAACAGCCCGTTGACTTTTTATTCCTTACTGCAAACCAATTAACCTACATCCGTTAAACCGCCAAATATATATAGTTCTATCAGTGATGCAGAGATACGATTAATAATAATCATGTCAGTGCTACTTTGGTACCGGATTGATACTAAGATTGAGATACTGCTTGTTACTTTGCATGATTTTCCACACGATCGCCTCTACTGTGCCATCGGCGATTTGATTAATAATGTTTCAGTAACAGTTGGGTTATACCAGTGCCCTTCTCCATGGTTCACGTGGTCCACTTGAATACGAATAATGTATGCACTTTGAGAGAGAATAATTTTCTTAACCCATTTCGTTGTAATCATATAATTTATCGTTTTAAATCAACAACTCGTCTTAAAAAAATTGCATTGCCTTAGTTTATTTAAACTTATATATTTTACATCAATTGCGAACTAAGCTTTCATCTACATTTATTCCACTCGGTATCTGCTTCCTGGAATCTTAACCAAGACTCCCGCCGTTTTTGTCAAAAATGCTCAAAGGCAGAACCCGCTCATCGCTTGACTGGAACCCGGGATCTTTTGTACGAGAGGCCGTCGCTCTACCACTATACCACTGTCGTTCTTATTGTGCGAGTGTTGAAATAGACTAAAGGATCCACAAGGATACTGCAATTAATGTAAATTCATGAAACATTATATGAATAACGTCGAGCATTGTAGATGCGTTATGGTTGTTTTTTAACTCAACTTAGCAAGAGGCCAGCTATTGCGACCGGTCTTTGGCTTTACGATAGCCAATCTGGATCTTCACCGGTCGCAAAAGTATTATGTTTGGTTTTTTGCAGAGCGTCGCTCAAATACAGTTTGGATTATAAAGTGTGATTATGATACCAGTCGAAATATTTAAAGCAGTTAAAACTATTTCACGTGTTCAGATTGTCCATCGTCAAGGGTGTTTTTTTATTTTAGATATGCCCATATCATCTAAACAAGATGATTTCCAGACGAAAGGTAAAAAGTACGCCGTCAGCAGTATGGATTTGTACCGAAGCACCGCAAATATATCGGACGAAGAAGTGGCGATGTTGACCACGAACGAAGGTAAGTTAATTGGCTTTTTCCGGATATCAGTATTCGAAACTATTGACATGCTCCTGACTATTTTTTAAACTGTAATATATTTATTTGATGAGCGCATCGTCAGACAGCCATGGTTGTCGATTCCGCCATGCTCTAACATCTCCCATGGAGTTTTCGTTTCGCCGTTTTAATTGAACAGAATAGAACAGAATACCAATCAGAATGACATTTACATTTCCGATATTCTTTTCTTCGTGGAGACGCATATGAAAACGAGGGTTCTGATTGGCTGTTGGTTGCAGTACAACAGTGTGTTGCAACCAATGAGAGCTAATATTGCCTGTCTGTCAAAACGGCGAAACGGCAGTGAAATAGCGGAGTCAATAACCATGGGTGTCCGACGATGACATGAACGGTGCTTTGTGAAAACCAAACTGAGCGTAACACACGAGGAAATAGACCTTCCATGCTGAAGGATCCAAATAGATACTGCTTTACCGGAGTGTCTCTAACCATTCGGTGATCAAGTGGTGAAAAGTACGTAGCCGGATCGGACTTGTCGGATGCGTTGGCTGATCTGGTTATTCACTGATCGTAACGCTACCCCCCCCCCCCCCCCCCCCAATCCAGGGTCAGCATCCGCCTCTTGACTGTCGCTCTTTTCTTTGTCTTTACAGATATCGTACTACAGCAAATAGATGGGTTAAACACTACTCTTATATCCAAAGCATATCCAGAGGACAAATTCCATTTCTTTGAGACATTGACACCACAAAATGATACGGTGAAACCCATTGAATTCCTTCTACAAGGCGAGTAACGTCTAAAATATATATATATTGTAATAACAGTCAAACCTGTGCTAAAGACCACATTGGAATAGCAACTCCCTGTCTATAGCGACCATACGTTTAGTCTCTCAAATAACTCATTTTCTGCATAAAGGACCCTGCAAGTAAAGACCACCTGTGATCAAAGACCAGATTGTTCACTTACCATGGGTGGTTTAAAAACACAGCTTTGACTCTTTATATTATATTATACTCGTTCGTGTTTGCATCGCCTATTTTTAAGACAGCCTTACCTGAACGGTATGTTTTTATGTCATGTGTTCGTCATACTTTGTCTATATGTGTTCTATGAGCTGACTTTTGGCAGGCAACACATGTGTCTACACTGTCTACTTTTATAAGTGGAACCATCCGTTGGAACAAGGTACAAAGTGGCTTTTGTCCGAGTAACATAATTATTTAGGTATCAAACGTGTTTGATACTTTATTATGTGTTTGCTATAATAAATCGTTCACAACTCTGTTATTTATATATGAAACATTACAGACATAAGTATAAAGGTATATGTACACACGGTCAGCAGTTTTCTGCATTAATTAATGTGTTCGCTATCAGTTATTGTTCATAACGCAATTATTTCTAAAGGAAATATTACCAGCTGCGTAACAAATTATTTAGGTACCCCGTTCAGCTATTTGATGCAATACATTATTTATAAGCTATGAGTTATGTTCATAACGAAATTATTTCTATTAGAAATATTACAGACTGAGTAACAGATTTATATATGTACCAAAGGTCTGCCTATGCCACAATATATGATTTGTAAGCTTTCAGTTATGTTCATAACATTATTATATCTATAGGAAATATAACAGACTGAGTTACATATTTATATATGTACAAACGGTCAACTATTTGTCACACAATTGTTTTTATAAGCTATGAGTTATCGTTCATAACCCAATTATTTCTATAGGGAATATTACAGACTGGGTAACATAGTTATATAGGTACCAACATTTATAATTATAAATTGTAAGCTATGAGTTATCATCCATAACCAAATTACTTCTTTAGGAAGTATTACAGACTGAGTAACATAGTTATTTAGGTACCAACATTTATAATTATTTGTAAGCTATGAGTTATGGTTCATAACGCAATTATTTCTATAGGAAATAGTACAGACTAAGTAACATAGTTATATAGGTACCAACACTTATGATTTATAAGCTTTAAGTTTATCGTTCATAACGCAATTATTTCTATAGGAAATAATACAGACTGAGTAACATAGTTATATAGGTACCAACACTTATGATTTGTAAGCTATGATTTTTCGTTCATAACGCAATTATTTCTATAGGGAATAGTACAGACTGAGTAACATAGTTATATAGGTACCAACACTTATGATTTATAAGCTATAAGTTTATCGTTCATGACGCAATTATTTCTATAGGAAATAGTACAGACTGAGTGACATAGTTATTTAGGTACCAACAATTATAATTTGTAAGCTATAAGTTATCTCATAGCGCAATTATTTCTATAGGAAATAGTACAGACTGAGTAACATAGTTATATAGGTACCAACAATTATAATTTGTAAGCTATGAGTTATCTTTTGTACCGCAAATATTTCTATAGGAAATAGTACAGACTGAGTAACATAGTTATATAGGAGGTATCCACAGTCAGTTTTTTGACACAATACATCATTTGTAAGCTCACAGATATCGTTTTAATCGTTATCATTTCTATATGAAATATTACAGAAGAACCAGAAGTTTATACCATTGAAAATATAACAGCACGTGAAGGGGAAATGGTAGATATCACGTGTCTCTCACGTGGGGATCCATATCCAATCATAACGTGGATAAATCTTGCAACCAATGAAAGCATGTCTAACGTGAATTCAAGCAAAAGAGTGTTTGTGAGTTCATATTACTATATAGTTTTATATAATTTAACTGTAAATTATTTTTTGTATTTTATTTTGAAGTGAACATGCATCTCTATGTAATACCTTTAACGCTTTCAATGGCGAATTTTAAAAATAGGCTCGTTCATATTTTCTAATTGAAGAGCCCATTGTTAATTCTATGAATAGCATAATTCCTATGTTGAGTTTAACAGTCAACGGTTTAAAGCCTGGAAAGACGACCCGGGTGTTCCGGTTGACCTGGTTCTGCACTGGTGGCCCATATCTTTTGCACACAGTCGGTTCCATCAGTCAAAGGTTTAACTTTTTTGAAACGTTGTATTAAAAGGAAAAATTGCTCATAGCGAGCATTTGCCACAATGTTTTCGACGCTAACCAACAAGATATGTCCTTTCATTTGTAAAGATTTCCCATATTTCTTAAGCCGTCTGTTGCAGATTTGTTATTGGAAAGGCTTAATAACACGACCATATTGATTGCAAGTCTACTGTGGAGGCTCTGATCGATTAGATTGATTTTTTTTTTGCAGATTCTTCAAATTCTAACTCTTGTCGAATACAGCCTTCTATATCGGCATTCAGTGTTATTAACCATATCGCATTATATTCCAGACGACACTGTCAAAATATGTTGGGTCAACAAAGACGATGGACTTACGCGCTTTTCTTGGTGTCAAAAGCTTCCTCACCTTTCAAAATATCACACTCTTCGATTCCGGTCAGTACGCATGCGCAGCCGAAAACACAGCTGGAATAGACATGCGTATGTTTCAAGTAGTTATATTGCGTGAGTATTTTTGCCTATGACGACATGTTCAATACATATAAATATTTAGGCCACTAGGGCATGATAAAGTATACAGCAATGTAATACACGACAGTAAATATAACACAGGCATGTCACTATACGTTAACCTGTACTGATAAACATGTACAGGATCTCGCATTTGCAGCAGATAACATTTGATAATATAATGTTCAATGATTTATCCCAAATAATCTCAACACTTCGATGACATTTCGTTTGCGGAACACGGTCTTTGCGATGCAGACGGCTTTATAATTGTATTGTATACTGTCGGGGTAACAGATACATAACGGTATATTTACTAGATTTGTAACTACTAGAAATAAAGTGGCACGTTTTTTGTGTGTGTTTTTTGTGTGTTTTTTTTTCTTCGTTTGTTACGCTGAAGTTCAACAAAAGCGCATTTTGTTTCTATATTTAGACTTTTAACGATTCTGCAGTATATGAACATTTATAAATGTGCAAGATAACTTATATATACACACATCTAGTACAGCCTCAACCATTATAAGTCTCAGTATCTTGATATATGATGTTCTCATACTACAAGCAACACATGTGCTTTGAATGAACAACGCGGTACAGAACTTTTAAGTCTTTTTGCATGCAAATCTGTTTCATTTTTTTTTCATTTCTCCGGATAGATATATAGAACTTATCCGGTGAAAATTTCAATGTTTTACATTTATGCTCAGAAGATTGAGTCTTACTAGGCATTGTCTAGCATTTAAAATACCTTTCTCAACACAGCTGAGGCCCCGGGACCTGTTCAGAACTTAATATGCAGCGCTCCGACCCCATTTGAGATCCGGGTAACATGGCTGCCTCCACATCAGTCACATGACCGGAAGTCTAAAAGTCCCGTGACTGGTTATCGTCTAGCCCTACTGGATGAGTATGACGTCATGATGGCAGAAAACAATTCTACAGATACTCACAGCGTTTTTACAATGCTGCAACCTAATACAGTTTATAGAGTACGTATACTTATATATAGAAAACAGCCTCGATGGTGAGGTGGAAGAGCATCCACCTCAGGCGCGGGTTCGACCCATGGACAGGTCATACTAACGCTTTTAAAGTGGTAGTAGTGGCTTCCCTCCTTGGCGCTCTGGATTTCGGAGGATATCATTACGACGGAGAGATGCTGGTGTCAAGTTAAATAGGCCAGTAGTATTGGTAAACCAGAAAAGCCCCGATAAAAATGATTATCATAAAATCGACATATAACACCATACAAACACTCATTTGAATAGAACAACTCTTAAACCAAATAAAGTCAATTAAAAGATGAAAAGATTAGACCATTTTGAGATTAAAACGTGTTTTTACTGTTATTATCCCTCAGTAAAATGCTTTCTATTATAGGTCCTTGTCAGTGCCTACCATAAATATGGCGAAGGTACCCAACAAAAGTCGGAGACCAAAACACGACGTATACCAATACTGGGACCAGCGGAAAATGTCACGGTTGTTACTTTAAATAGCACGGTATGTTGACTAAATACTTTCTTCATTAAATGGTATTGTCATTGGGTGTAAATACAACTGTCACATAATGAATTAAAAGTGACAGTCTAGTGGTTACACGATCAACTGTCAATCAAGAGGTTTCGGGTTCTGGATGTTAAGTGCCTCTCACGCATCTCAACTGGGGTCGGAGGGCTGCATATTAAGCTCCCGGGGCCTCAGCTGTGTTGAGAAGATACTTTAAATGTTAGATAATGCCTAGTAAGACTCAATCTTCTGAGCATAAATGTAAAACATTGAAATTTTCACCGGATAAGTTCGATATATTTACAGATCTTTTTCCAGGAAAACAAGCTAAAAAGCTTATGTTCAATCAGAGCAATTGGTCTCTATAATCAAAGATTGAGAAAATTAATATATACATTACAAGGTCAGCTCACTTAATAGTTCTATGTAGACTGACTTGTTATGTTTTCACGATGTGACCGTTCAAATGTCAAAGGAGGAATCCGCTGTGGTCGAATCGTTAGCGTTGGGGATTTTGAAACCGGGTGTCCCGGGTTCGATCCCGAATCGCGGCACTACGGTCATGGTGGAGTGCCCTTGGGCAAGGCACATGTTCTAGCCTAGTACTGGTTTGTTTACCCAGGGATCATGAATAATTAAATTTAATTGCGCGCTAAATGACATTAGCTGTCGATGCGCCATAAAACAATATACATTCATTCAAATGTCAAAGGACACATATAAAAGCAACCGTAAGATGTATAAATTTGTAGCTAATGACCTGTTACTATAATAATCACGGTAAATGCATGTATACATGTGTAATCGGTTCTGGTTTTTGGCTAGCTGGCCAGACTGGTGTAGGGGTAGAAGCGGATGCATCAATATAACGAAAGAAGCGATGTATGAATGCTTAAAAAGTGTGACTGTTCTTTTACATGCGGGGAATTGATATGAATACATAACGTTTATTACATGACATTTCAAACTGAATTTGTTTAAGTGTCGCGTTTTATGTGACAACACATGTTACGAAAGATACAATCGAACCTATCCTTAAAAAGTCCACATTGAAACAGCAATTATATAGCAAGGAACATTGCACATTTCCAAATTACTCATGTTCTGCATACATGATTCTGATAAAGAAGACCACCTGTGAACAAAGATCAGAGTCTTGTCTTCCCATGAATGGTCTTTATACACAGGTTCCACTGTAGTTCGAACAGGACACACTGATATCATCAACAAAGATTATAGCCTCGACAATGAAAGGTTTGAATTTGGTTAAAAACTCTTCAAACTTGAAAAATGTTTAACGATCTTTAGAATACAGTTTCGTTTTTTGTTTATCGAGTGATTTTCATATGATCTATTTGTTTATTACATGACAATGCTTGTATCCGATCTAATATACCCATTACATATCTCTTTATATATGACACGTGTACTATAACATGACCGTGAATTCATGCACGAATGTTTACAAAATTGCTGAGAACGTGTATCCGGTAAACACAAACGTCACGATAGATGGACGAGGTAACGGGACCATAATCGGTCATGAAAATATCTTAGTGTGTGATGATTTAACAGTCTATTAAGTATATCATGTTGGGACTATTTTCTGACAGCGAAAAACCGATTTTCTTTTTGTGTTTCGTCATGCGAAAAAAAAAAGAATCTGACATTCGTTGTCATTTCATAAAGTGTTATTAAACTCCTCCTAGAAATTTATTATTAAGCTCGACAAAGGCTCGCTTAATAACACATTTCTTGAACTCGTTTAATAAAACTTTACATAAAATGACAACTCATGTCAGATACTATATATATCAATTGTATTCGTGTTTCACGTTTTACTATATTTAGATTGTTCATATAAACTGGGAGCATCCACTCGCTGTATCAACCAATCAAATTCGACTTCGAAACTACATCATTCATCTACGAAAAGATGGCGACCGGAAGTCCGAAGAACGTCTAAATGATCGAAACATAACTGAAGTTACTTTTAGAGGTACTTTTATATTTGAGCCAGTGCATGAGAGAAATGTAGAAAGTGGCATGTCTGACTAGTGTAACCTCAGAGCATATGTTACACTTGTACAGTCTTATCATAATCTTTGCAATTTGACAAAATATTATGATAAGCTTGTGTAATTAATTAATTATACATACAAGTTGTATTGAGAAATACAGTGGCCATGAGTATACAGTGAGTATACAGTATTAAACAATGTACATATTAACATAGGTAATACAAAAATTACAAATATTAGCGTACCCATATATTTTAATAAGTATTGTGCATACTACAGTATAAACTAGGAATACATATGAAATTTGTAGTGGTAAAGTGTGACGGGGTAAATATGCCTTTTATTTAAAATACAAAGTTTTACGCAATTCAAATGATTTAAAAACAATAACATAACTAGTACTTTTTTACTAGTCTTAATCGTTATTGCTAACAAAAACAATAGTTGATATATTGATGAGTGGTTCTGATCACAGAAGAAGGAAACAATTACTTTCGTGAACTTTTCTAAGGAAAATAAATTAAAAAATATTTGAAAGCATATTGCATTAACATATCGAGGGCTGGGTGTGAAACGGTTGTAACTAAAAAACTATTTTGAAAACCCTGGTTTAGGGGCCATTTTGACCCCTTCGTAAACAATGCAAATTTAGGTGCCATTGCTCAGAACGAGCAATTGGAATTGCCATTGTTTACCAAGCAAAATGATTTTAACGCTTATAAAGACTTTATGGCGAGGTGATTAACCTTGGAAAAAAATATATAAATTTCAGTTACAACCTTATCACGCCAAGTCCTCTATATGATATCTAGATTCTTCCAAATGGTTTTAAATATCTAAAGAAATATATATATTTGCAAAGGTGTTTTAAGTTATATGATTTGTGTATATGAGGATTGATACAATATTAACCCTTTCCCACATGCAACAAAACTGTTGCTGCAGCAGACGTTTACTTTGTAAACAGTATGGGAAGAATATGTACGATCTTTGTAAATGGAAGTATAACCATTAAATATAATTCAAAACATTATGATCAATTTCTCCTTTTGTAACAATGTATTCATCATTCGCCAGTTCAATTGACACGGACAATAATATAGCATCAGTCTCAGAACCAACACAATCCGGGCCGTCATATTCCGTATCAGGGGCATATAGGTATAGAATAATGAATCCTGAAACAGAAAATCCACAGGAGGCGAGAAATGTCTGTCCGGGTTAGCCTGCGCGGTATGCTTAAGCTTGATCTTGGTCGATACTATATGCAGAGTCCACAATGTTAGTTTTCTCGCGGGACGGCTCATATATATTTTGTTTTATATATCTTAACAGGTTTGACAGCTGAGCAACAATACGAGCTTCGAATAATAGGAATGTCCGAGGACGGTCAAGTGTCCTATTCTGAGTGGATGAAAGCGTCTACGTACAGGGAAGCGTATATGGAAGGTTATACTCATTGCTGTTTTAACGGCGTTTGTGCCGCTTTTAACATAATGTCATCTATATCACAATACAGTTTACCTATCAATGTTCCATTGTTTACGAAAAAGTTTAAGTCTGTGAACTGCGTCAGCGTATATGAAAGGTTATATAATATACTGCTGTTTAATCGGCGTTTGCACCGCTTTTAACATAATGTCATCTATATCACAATGAAGTATACTTATCAATGATCAGTTGTTAAAGAAAATGTTAAAGTCTATGAAGAGAGTCTAGCTTCAGAGCATTCCATCATAGCTACATCGGGCGGAATTAATGATTGCTTGGGGATTAACGCCGTTTTTTAACAATTTCTCAGTTATATCACGGCGGCCAGTTCACCTACTCATGCATTTCCTGGTGTTCTCACACCAGTACTCCACACAACAATATTTCCAAGCAACTGGCTGCTTATCCACATAGACTTAGCCCATTGGTGGAAGACGAATGACGCATGTCGCATTGACTTTTGTCAATCGTCGGAAAGAAAGTTGACCGAGCCGGGATTCGAACTCACAATCCCTGGATTGACAGCCCGCGTCGCTACCGACTGAGCTACCGGGGCTTAGCTCGGCAAAAATATTAAACCCGGATCACTAAGTCTCCAATTTCTCGCCCCAACCTATGCGCATTGATTTATTCTTGGACCAACGTTGGTATAAGCAAATAAGGCATATGAGGGTACAGTCGAACATATTCTCACCATACATAGGGGAAGAGACAGGCAATGGGTCTAACCCCTTTACATCATTTCGATCTGAATATTAATCTTTAACGTTCATATGTAGTATGGTTTAAATGAACAAACGTTAATATCGAGGGCTTGGCGTGAAACGGTTGTAACTTAAAACCTATTTTAAAAACTCTATTTTGGGGGGGAATTTTGACCCCTTTGTAAACAATGCAAATTTAGATGACATTGCTCAGAACGAGCAATGGCATCTAAATTTCCATTGTTTACCAAGGAAAATGATTTAACGCTTATAAAGACTTTATGGCGAGGTGATTAACCTTGGTACACAAATACCAATTTTAGTTATAACCGTTTCACGCCAAGCCCTCGATATGTTCTATATTGAGCTGTATATTTTGTCAATAACTTAGTTGATAATTTCTTTTGTCGAAAAGTTAGAGATTATGGAGATACACATATTTATCGTACATATTTATATACGAATTGCCATTTTTCCAAGTTTCTTAATCATTACTTCATTATATAATCGTAAATTATCATGTGTCATATCTACAGATAACAACTCGGTAAATAAGTCTTCATATTCGTTTCAATAGAAACCAGACCACCTCCCCCACCGTACAACGTGTATCTCCGTCCCGAGGGTGGTAACATCATTGTATCCTGGTTACCGCCCCGTAACGATGACAACATCATTGTAAGAGGATACGCTATTACGGTGTTAAACAACGGGACGAAACGTGAATCCATGGAAGTGGGCTATGAGGAGAGCAGTGTGATCATTTATGAAGTGGGTAAGTACATAGAGTTATGTCCCTTTAATCATTTCCAGTTTACAAAACAACTCTGCGGCAGACCTCACACATCTAGGCAGAACTATGCCCCGATCTCACACTTTTTATTGGAATTTGGAAAAGTTGAAAGGTGTCTCTTTTATGTGATGTATAAGGAATGATCCTGATTGTTAAAATTTCGACACAAATCGAACTTGTAGAAAATAAACTATTTCTATCAAAAGTCCAGATTTCTACGAGATACATGACACACATTTGTATAATTGGCTGATTCCCCCCACCCCCCATTTGATGTCAGTAACACGTGGCTGGGCCACCGTCTTAACGGCATTCTGATGTCACAGTTTGTAGCGGGGAAATAATGGTTTCAAAACGTGAATGAATATTTTATTAACAGTTATATCAACCAAATTGTTATTTTGGCATCAACCTCCCCAGTAGCAATTGCTTAAAGATATCCGATAACCACTGTTTACCGAAAATCTTAACATATAATGTGTAACAAATGACAATTCATTTATCAAATGACAATTCCGATTATGAAAAACGACACTGACACTGTTCCTTTAATCCTCAGAACTGAATCCTATGCAAGTGACATTAGTTTCCCACCGATATCTCCCCTTCAACTATGAAAAAGAAAATATATGTGTACATTTTTAGTGTTTGTTTGACTCCTAGTGAACTCCACTGAATCATTATTTTCATATGGATTTTTTTGGATTTTATCTACGTTGTGATATTATTTTACTATATATAGCAATTTGTCAATTTTACATTTGAAGTATTTCTTAATGTGACGCTCTTCTACTTAGTTTAGCAAGTTTACTATTATAAAAACTGGTACTTTCTTGAGGCCAGACTATGCCTCAAATCATTTCTACGAAAATGATTTATAGCTAAAAAAATGACAAAGTCGCCATACATTAGAGCAAAACAAATATACAAATGGTATGAGGTTCATCAATGTTTTTCGACTAAACCAAACGTTACTAAGAGAGTCCTATTACTTTTGGATCACCCCTCGTATGTGTTTCAGCTGGTAAAATGCATTGCAGTGTAATAAAGTAGCAGTGAAATATGTTGAATTACATTGAAATAAAGAATGAATGCATTTGGTATACTTTGGTATGAATACAATTAATTGATAATGAAGTTATTCTTTAAAAACTATGCTTTACATTACAGATATGGGGATTATATACCAAATATCCGTACAAACCACAAATCAAGCAGGTCTCAGCGTAGAACAATGGGCAGAACTATACATACCAGAAATACGTAAGATTTCTTTGTACACTTATGCATGATCTCTGTGTAACAAGCAGCCGGCACCAGGCAAGAAAAGGTGCCTCGCCAATGCGTACGTTTTTCCGCTTGCTTTCATAAAACGCACTTAATTCATGAGACCAGGAACATGTCGGTTGTGTAGTGGTAGAGCGTCCGCCTTGGCTACGGAAGGATCCCCGGCCGGGTCCTACCAAAGACGTTATAGTAGTAATGGCTGCCCTCCTGGGCGCATAGGATTGCGGGGTTAGCATTACATAGTACAGGTTGTTGTGAGGCTACATATGTAAATGGACCAGTAATACTGGTAACTTACCAAGGAAATGTCGAGATATTTTGAAAATTTGCTGAAAGCGGCGTAGATGTATAATGACCATTGTTATTTCATGTCTAAGAAATACTCCGTCGCCGAGTGGTTAGCGTCGGGGAAGTGAAATCGGGCGCCCGCTTCGATCCCCGTACGCGGCGTTTATGTTGCCCTTGTGCAGGGCATATTCTTAGCCTAATAATGGTGTGATTACGCAAAAGGATCATGAATGTTTAAACTGTCTCCTTGTTTTAGCTGAGTAGTGTCGTAAACGGCGTAAAAAACCCACCTATAAATGTTTCAGGTGTAACTGACCAGCCGGTCGAGAATTTCCGTGGCCGTGGTGTTAGTAGTACAAACGTACAGTTACAATGGGATCCGCCAGGGGACGGTACTTACTCCCACTTTCTTCTCGCCTATATCAATGCAGACGGGGAACTAGCCAGCTTGCCTGGAGGTGGAATCTTACCGGGTCACGTGAGAAGTTACATCGTCAGGTAAGAAATGCATCATGGGTAAGATCACTTTAACCCTTTTCCTCATATAGACGCTTTCTGACGCCTCTGCAGCAGACGGCTCTTTTGAAAACATAGTGACAAAAGAAGAAATTGCACAGAACGAGCAATTTCTACTTTTGCAACAATGTTTTCCACTTTTAGTCATAGGTTATCCATTCAACTAAAAAGATTTTCTATGTTTTGACAAAACATGTTCAAAGTCGTCTGCTGCAGATTTGTCGTATGAGGGAAAGGGTTAAACGGGTTTGCTTCTTACTCATCTATAAGTTGTTGTTTCTCTCTTGAATATGATATTGTCTATACTGATGTTATATAATGTACTATTTCGGATCAATTTATAAGATCGTATACATGAAACATATTCATGTTCAAATGTATTTATGCTATATTTGATTGTTTTTTGGCCGGATTGATCTAGCAATTCCGGTCTATAGATTCGCGATGTCCGTCCGTCTGTCCGTATGTCTGTCTGCCCGTCAACATTTTGGTTAAAGTTTCAGGTTCTCAAAATCTCAGCACTGGAAAGGGTTACAAACTTGAAAAGTTCATTATTCTAACCATTTACGGCTTTTAGCCAGTTTACTATCCGCGATTGTTTAATAATCGGTAAACTAGTCGGAAACTTACGGATATTGGCGAAATATTGCTTCCGAGCGCAGGTTAGCTTATGTTTTGGGTAAAGCCGAGTTACCGAAAATCATGAAATTGCTGTTTAATAATTGTCATTAGAAACTCTTGCTGAAATCTCTATTTACCAAATATATACCAAATTTCACAACCGAGTCCCGGTTGCTCAGTCGGTAGTGACACTGGCTGTCAATCGGAGGTTTGTGTGTTCGAACCCTAGCACTTACCTTCTGATGTTTAACCCAAGTCACTGCGACAAGCGTCAATCATCTTACACCAATGGGCTTACAGCCTTTGTTGAAAAGCAGCCAGTTGCTTGAACAGAATGTTGTGTTAGAATACTGGTGTAAGAAAGCCAGGAAATACATGGACTGGTGAACTAGCTCCCGTGATATGACTGACAACGTATTGAAAACGGCGTTAAACCTCAATCAATCAATCAATCAATCAATCCACCAAATATTACATGTTTATTTCTCTTGCAGGTCATTAACGCCCTTTACGGAGTATGTTTTCACCGTCACCCCATATTTTAAAAGAATGAAGGGAATACCGACAAACATTACGATGAAGACACTCTCAGATAGACCGGCCAATGCTCCTGAAAATGTCACCCTGAAAAGTTACAACTCAACGGTAATCTCGAATAGTTTAATCCTGACAATTTATATAAAGATGTAAAGCTTGTTTAATTTAAAGGTCGTGAGCAAATGTCGTCTTCTGCAGAGGCATCACACATCGTCTGTATGTGTGAAAGGCTAACATTATGCTTTTATCACGTTACTTTCTCAAACAACACAGAAGACGGTCGATTGATCAAAGGAGAGATAAAACAAAATCTTATGGATCCGTTTATCGGTGTCTTCACTGGTTGCACCATGTTTGTGACAGAGTCAATTGTCGACTCTGTCCTGGCAATGCTCATCTTTAGGCTTTAATTGAACTAAAGACTTAATTACATCTGACATGGTCAGGTCAGATTTTTTTGTTAGCAAGTTTGTGTTTGCCTTGTATAATTTTAGGCCAAGCCCCGGTAGCGACATGGGCTGTCAATCCAGGGGTAGTGAGTTCGAATCCTAGCTCGGCCAACATTCTTTCCGCCGTTTGACAAAAGTCATTGTGATATACGTTATTTACAGTCTATGTGGAAAAACATCCAGTTGCTTGGAAAGTATGTTGTGTGGAATACTGGAGTGAGAAAACCAGGAAACCTATTGAATAGGTGAACTGGCCGCCATGATATGTCTCAGCAAATGTTGAAAACGGTGTTTAACCCAAATCAATCAATAAATTAATGTGTTCTTTTCAGGCTATTCTGATAGAAGGACTACCTCCATCTACCGGTAAAAATGGCGTAATATTGACCTACAAAGTTTCATACAGAACGAAAAGGACATGGCGGAATGACGTCATTTATCCCGCAGAAGATGACGAAAGCCTCAATTCTTACGTCACAGGTAATTGTCACACGTCACCATTTTACGTTGACAATGAGGAGTCGTCATATGTGCTTTCCGACGAAAACGGTCAATATTTGGCACGTTTCACATAATATGTAAACTCGCATTGATGTCACATGTGATTAAATATTGATTATAGGTAATACTAGGTGATGTCACATAGTATTACCTATAATAAAGTATGGACTTGCTGTTTCTAAAAACCAAGGATTACAAATAGAAGGAATAAATTATTATAATGTGTTGGTAAGTCACTGTTAGTTATAAAACCGCATTGGTAGAATAAAATAAAACTGTTACATTATAAATACATTGTTAAGTGTTTGGGTGTATTAAAACTTGATGAATCAGTAGGATCTGGCGAAGGACTTCTGTTAAAATAAGCAAAAACTTCGTTAACTCTTCGCAAGCTATTTTTTCGCAAAATCTGAAATAGTATGGGAGTGTCCAGCAGTTTGAGTTTGGATATGGCGAGAGTGCAAACAGTTAGCACCATTCATTATGTCTAGTAATGTAAACATTATTTAAATATTTTGATTACAGGCCTCCTGCCCTCGACTACTTACGAGTTCCGGGTTCGAGCATTGACAGTTAATGGGTCTGGGCCATGGTCTCACTGGCAGCAAATACGGACTCGTTCACCTGGTATTTATCTCATCCTTATCGTCATCAAAAACATCATCTTATTCTTTATCAACACGAGTACTATCATCAATAACAACATCATCGTCTTATTCTTCATTATCACCATTAGGCTATAGTCACCAACACAATTACTATCATCATCGTTAATTCCAATGACTTCATCAACACCGTTATCATCAATAACAACATCATCGTCTTATTCTTCATTATCACCATTACGCTAAATTATCATTAACACGAATACTATTATCATCAAAAATAAAATCATCTGATTCTTCATTATCACCATTACCCTATAGTTACCAACACAGTTACTATCATCATCGTTAATTCCAATGACTTCATCAACACCGTTATCATCATCATCATCAACATCATCATCTTATTATTCTTTATCACCATTACTCTATAACCATCCACACGATCACTATCATCATCAAAAATTCAAATAGCATCATCAATATCGTTTTCTCCGTCGTCATAATCAAAATTTTAATCATCGTCGTCATCAAGATCGCTATTTTCATCATCGTCGACGAGCTCCGGTAGCTCAGTCGGTTGCAACACGGGCTGTTAATCCAGGGGTTGTGAGTTCGAATCCCAGCTCGGCCAACATTGTTTCCAACGTTTGACACATATCGATATGACAAGCGTAATGCGTCTTCCACCAATGCTTGGAATGTCTGTTGTGTGTCGTACTGGTGTGAGAAAGCCATTTAACGTATGCGTAGGTAAACTGGCCACCGTAATATAAATAGAACAATGATTAAAACGGCGTTAACCCCCCCCCCCCCCCCCCCCCATCAATAAATCTTCGTCGTTGTCATAATCAGAATTAAGATCATCTTATTGAATCAGAATTAGATCATCATTTTATTGAATGTTCATTAGATCATCATCTTATTGAATCAGAATTAAATCATCATCATCTTATTGAATCAGAATTAAGATCATCATCTTATTGAATCAGAATTAGATCATCATCTTATTGAATCAGAATTAAGATCATTATCTTATTGAATCAGAATTAGATCATCATCTTATTGAATCAGAATTAGATCATCATCTTATTGAATCAGAATTAGATCATCATCGTATTGAATCTTCATTAGATCATCATCTTATTGAATCAGAATTAGATCATCATCTTATTGAATCTTCATTAGATCATCATCGTATTGAATCTTAAAATTACCATCATTAAATAACGATATTTTCATTAAATATTTAATATGTCTGATTCAAGGATTTGTAGCCAGTTCCATAATGAGATACGAGTTTTAACACTTCTATCAGTATAATTACAAACTAAATAGGCCTATGAATGCATAGTATGCGATTTAACTCAGTTAGTGTTAAAATTGAAAAATGAATATCCGCGATGTCGTGTGAATGGAATAAATTTTAGAAGATTATTACAAAATTGTGGCAACTACGCCCGAAATGGTGTCGCCTCAAATTAATTTAGACGAAACTTTAAAGGGATTGTCTGACGAATTTTGTTTTTTAAAATAAATAATAATAAAAGTACTTATAATAATTTCAAAGAGATATACGCAAAACTTGTATTATTGGAATATATATTATTGTATTGTAAAGCAAAATGTCAAAATCATTTGATTGATCAATAGTAGTATGTTACATGGCTCGAATTCCACCAACTTTACTTAGCCCAGAGTAATACTGAAATACTTAAAAGCATATTTCCACCTTTTTGTTTCTCTAATATTTTGTAAAACATGAGTGGTGGAATGTAATGAAGTAATGAACTAAGATGACATAAATACTTACATTGCTGACGAACATTACTTGTTAAAATTTATAATCATTTGTCATTTTTAAGATGAATATTATTTTAAGTATTTAAGTATAACTTTTCGCCAAGTAAAGTTAGTGGAATTGGACCGAGATAAATTTATTAAGTTGTTTGTGAATTATGTTTCAAGCAATTTGAAACTATTCCTTTAAATATTTATGGCATTATAAGTGTTATGCTTATTCATTTTTCAGATCCAATTATTCCTAAGGTTCCACGTAACTTAATGTCAAATTCGACGCAAACATTTATTAAAGTGTCCTGGGATCCACCGGATCAAGATATCGGTCACATTACCGGATATGTAGTGGGTTATGGGAAATTTATACCGGAAGTGTATCGGGCGAGTGTAACAAAGGAAACCAACTGGTATATCATTGACAATTTAGGTAAAATATGTATTCACAATCAGTATTGTATAACAGCTCATTGTTTAAGATTAGTATTGGACACTAAATCAATAATATACGTTCAAGTTGAATGCAGGAACCAGCCGTGGCTGGTAAACGTCGGGGATTTGGAACCGGGCGTTCCGGGTTCGATCTCCAGTCGCGGCGCTACGGTCATGATGGAGTGCCCTTGTGCAAGGCACGTTTCCTAGTCTAGTACTGGTTTGTTTACCCAGGGATCATGAATACGTGAATTGTCGCCGTGATATCAATGAATTAATGTTGAAAACGGCGTAAAACACTCATAAAACAAAACAATGAAACAAGTTAAATTCATTTTACGTCAATTGCGAAACAAGCGTTCATTTTATATTTATCACGCCCGATGTCTGCTTCATGGAAACTTAACCAGTACTCACGCCATTTGTGTGGAATAATCCAAAAGCAAGAACCCGTTATCATGGGTACAAGAGGCCGACGCTCTACCACTGCACCACTGTCTTCCACAAGCTTATTATTGACAGTACTTCCAGTGCTTTGTTTTTGCTTGTTTCTATTCTAGTACCTGGTTCGATGTATATAATCAGTATTCGGTCGTTTAACGAGTATGGTGAGAGCGTGGCCATATTTGATGTCATTTCAACACAAGGAGAGAAATAAGGTAGTTAATGTTCAATAAAATAAGTATATATAACGGAACGCCATTAACATAAGGATATATTACCGACCATCGGATATGGAACGCCACAGTTTTTTTATGTTGAAATATGTCATGTTAGTATGTGTAACTGACATGTTATCATGTCCAACTTACATGTTATAAAGTGTGACTGACATGGCATCATGTAAAAGTACATGCTTGTATGTTATTATGTATAACTGACATGTTATAATGTCCAAATATCATGTTATTATGTGTAACTGTTATGTTAATATGTGTAACTGTTATGTTATTATGTGTAACTGGCATGTTATTATGTGTAACTGTTATGTTAGTATGTGTAACTGGCATGTTATTATGTGTAACTGTTATGTTAGTATGTGTAACTGGCATGTTAGTATGTGTAACTGTTATGTTATTATGTGTAACTGGCATGTTATTATGTGTAACTGTTATGTTAGTATGTGTAACTGGCATGGTATTATGTGTAACTGTTATGTTAGTATGTGTAACTGTTATGTTATTATGCGTAACTGGCATGTTAGTATGTGTAACTGTTATGTTAGTATGTGTAACTGTTATGTTATTATGTGTAACTGGCATGTTAGTATGTGTAACTGTTTTGTTATTATGTGTAACTGGCATGTTATTATGTGTAACTGTTATGTTAGTATGTGTAACTGTTATGTTAGTATGTGTAACTGTTATGTTAGTATGTGTAACTGTTATGTTAGTATGTGTAACTGGCATGTTATTATGTGTAACTGTTATGTTAGTATGTGTAACTGGCATGTTATTATGTGTAACTGTTATGTTAGTATGTGTAACTGGCATGGTATTATGTGTAACTGTTATGTTATTATGTGTAACTGTTATGTTATTATGCGTAACTGGCATGTTATTATTTACAAATGGCATGTATTTATGTTTATCGGGCATGATATTTTGTTACACATAATAACATATAAGTTAGACATAATAGCATATAAGTTAGACGTGTAAGTTAGACATACTAACATGACAGGTACACACAATAACACATACGCTATACAACTTATGATGTAAGTTAAACATAATAAAATGACATATCACAACGTAAGACAGCTGTGGCGTTCTAAATTCGGAGGTTTTGAAACTAATGGCAATTGATTTACATGCTTGTGGACTTTTTGTTCTTGTTGAACTAGTTCTCTAGAATATTACATGATGCTACAACGACTAAAGCGCATATCTTCGTAAGAATTCATGGACGTTGACTTTAATTACACTGGCCCATATATTGGATCATATTGCTATTTACATTTTTTTTAAATTATCGTTCCAATATTTTTTAATGGTTTCCACATGTATCAAAAGAAAAGGATTAGTAATACTTCAATATAGGAATTGAGGACGTTTAATTTTCATTTTCATTTTCATTTTCATTTTATTCTTGCTCATTTACATGTACCAGGTTCTTATGTTTCTTAATATATGTTCCATATTCTCTCTATGTATGTATGTTAATATTGTAAAGGACATGCGAACGTATATATTATAAAAAGGATGCTATATAAATGTGGTATAATAATAATAATATTAATTGCATATATGGGTCCGACTTGATATCCCTTCCGTGAGATGGAGTTTGAATGTTTTAATCCCAGCGGCGAAAGAGTTTATCTACTCCTAAATCTTGTTGAAAGACAAATAAGCGGTACTCTGCACAAACCAACCTTCAGTCTTTCAGCGCCGAATTATTTAAAATAGACTCTTCCATATTCAAACTCGGGCATCTTCATTTCTCATGTTATGAAAGTTTTGGACTATTCTGATAACTAAAAGGCAAACAATGCTGATTTCAGGTGAGACAGCTCGTTACGAGCTGTCTCATCTGAAATCAGGATTGTTTGCAAAAACAACAATATTGCATTTGGCGCTGAAAGAGTTAACGTTTTTTCTACACCCCTGTGAAAGAACATGCTTGCAGTTTCATCCGAATGGATCTAAATGAGTACAGGTTTACAGTAATGTCTTGACGACTTCTATGAATATCAAGATAACAATAGGGAAAGCTGGATCAGATTGCACGGATGAAAATTCCGAACGGTTGGTTTTTCGCAGAACGACATCTAGGTATTATCGAGGCGTGTTTACTGTTTCAGGTATGTGATAGAAACAGACGTTGTGAGAGTCCAGCAGCTTCAAGAACACAACTAACTCTAGAACATATGTACATACTTGTTTGTAAATGACAGAGAATATACTTGTGAACATTCAAAGGACGTACTTGTAAATATAAAAAAGAATATACTTGTTGTAAACATAAGATTTTTTATCCTGTTGTGTACATAAGGAGAAGTTACTTGTTGTAAACATATATAAAAAATTGTTGTAAACAAAAAGGGAACATTCGTGTTGTAAACAAAAGGGGATCATTCTTGTTTGAAAACAAAAGGGGAACAAACTTGTTGGGAACATAAGGTAAACTTACTTGGAAACATACAACAAACATTCTTGATGTAATAAAAAAGAGAACAAACATGTAAACAAACTTTTCTGGGACGTAAAGAGAACTGACTTTGAAACATTTATAAAACATTCTTGTTGTGATCAAAAAGAGAACAAACGTGTTCACACATGAGGAGGACAAATTAACTTGGAAACTTATAAAGTGTATTCTATCGTAAGAAAGGGAACACACTTGTTGTAAACGTGATGAGAATATATTTATTTATCAAAAGCATAACAATAAAATATTCTTAAACAATTAAAGAATATCACTGTTGTAAATATAAAGAAGATAACGAAAAGCCGTTGTACGTTAGTTGAGATCTCACGTCTCAAAAAAACCACACAGAATAATTGAGCGTTGCCCAAAGAAGACTAACCTTAGCATAATTATTACATCAGTAAACAAACATCTGCCTTTGCACCCATGCTATTTGACCAAACACCACACTGTTTGTCGGGACTTCTTGAAATGTTATATCATTTATTGGCGATCAGTGCAGATCCAGATTGGACTGTACGGATGCTCATAGTGATCTGGTTCCACACTTGTCGCAACACCTTAATGGTGGTTTTCGCAGATCACCGCTGAAATGTTTAATTGTTTTAAAGTAACTTATCAATGCTATCCATCAATGTTGCATTATACGAGTCACTTCATGTTTGTTTGAATCATTTGTTTACGCCGCTTACAACAGTAATTATATAACGGCGTTTATCTGGACAAGTTTCCAGTAATACCATTTATCCCGACATCCATGCATCAGTCGTAATGCTATCTCCTGAACCCTGGGCGCCAAAGATAGAAGCCATTACTATTACTATAACAGTTTCCTACTTGAATTCAGAATCCGGCGCATTCAGACGCATCTGCAGCAGATGACCTTTGAAAAAAAAAAAAACACATTGTGGCAAAACAAGAATCTTAGTCTTTGGTATGGCTTTGCAGGGGATAGAACTATGATATCCCATCTTCCATGGCGGACGCGCTCTTCTCACTTCACTACGGATCCGGCTAATTTCTAAGATTAATAGCGGCTCAAATCCGATTGCATTCCTATATCGTCATAATTCGCCGTTTTACAGATCTATACTTCCTGCATGGTTGTAGGACAAGATGGCATAAACAAAGATTGATTTATTGTTCTGTGTTTTACAGATCTATACTTCCTGCATGGTTGTAGGACAAAATGGCATAAACAAAGATTGATTTATTGTTCTGTGTTTTACAGATACTTCCTGCATGGTTGTAGGACAAAATGGCATAAACAAAGATTTATTTATTGTTCTGTGTTTTACAGATACTTCCTGCATGGTTGTAGGACAAAATGGCATAAACAAAGATTGATTTATTGTTCTGTGATTTACGCCACTTTCAACACTTTTTCAGTTAAAGCACGGCATTTCCTGGGTAAGTTACCAGTACTACTGGTCAATTTATCCTGACACCAGCCAGTTAGTCGTAATGCTAGCCCCGCAACCCTGAGCGTCAAGGAGTTTTGCCCTAACTACTATAAAAGTATTCGCTATGTCTCGACCGAGGATTGCACCCGTGACCTCACGCACCAAGGCGATTAACCGTTTCCCCCCATACGACAATTCTGTAGCAGAAGACTGAACATATTTTGTCAACAAATAGAAAATCTCTATAATTGAATGGATAACCTATGACGAAAAGCGGAAAACATTGTGTCAAAAGGAGAAATTGCTCGTTTTGAGCAATTTCTTCTTTTGTCACTATGTTTTCAAAAAGCCGTCTGCTGCAGAGGCGTCAGAAAGCGTCTATATGAGGGAAAGGGTTAAGGAATATTCAATTGTGTATTAAAACAAATGATGATTTGGTTAATAACTGATGACAGAGTCTCGAACATGGTATTGCTTAATTACATTCGTGCCTAACATTAACAGACATTAACAGATATCAAACTTATCAGATGCCATTGTCAACTCACGTGTTGTTAGTGTGTCTTATTTCGACGTGGTCAAGTAACTAATTGAAAGTTAGTAAAAATGTCAAATAAAGTGAATTTTCATAATTTGTCTTTTTTTTTTTTAATGTTTATAATGATACCAAATTTGTGCAAAATTATGTTTTTTATTGATTGGCATAGCGTTGATCTAGTGCTTAGATATGGTACTGGCTAGCGCAAGTGAACCAAGTGATCCTAAAGGTAATGCAAGAGCGATAACTGTTGGAATAGCTGATTTGTCTTAATTCGGGAAATTAGCTGTCAGTTCTTCGGTAAATTAAATAACAACACGTTTTATCGTTTGCTTTTTGTTTAACACCGCTGTCAACAATGTTTCAGTTATACGACTGAGTTTCCATGATAAATTACAAGTAATGCTGGTAAGATTATTCTAACGAACGGGAATCAGTCGTGATTCTATCAAAGCAACCCTGAGCGCAATGGCGGAAAGTCATTACTAACATATTTGAGATGACTTGAATACGCTGATAGGGGACAAACTATATATTACGAATACAAACGAGAATGTCATCTGAGGCTTTTTTTGTAAATGAATTGAAACGATGTTAGTCAAAAAAGGAACAGGATTATACCAGTGAAAATGTTGACTGGAGACATCGTTAACGTGTTTATTCACCCATCTTGAATACAAGAACAACTGTGGCGGGTGAGCATACGGCGTCCATTATGTCCGTCTTCTAACTTAACGATACAAAGAGTGTTCTCTTTTTAGCGGTAAGGGCCTTTTCTTATCTACCGTGCATTAACTTTAAGGATCATTATGCATCTCAAAAGAGACTTTTCTGTCCGCCTATATGTAATGTTATTATATAGGGAAATATATTTTGCCAAAGTAATACGTAAAATTGTGGATTTTACTGCGAGGCACTTGGAAAAATTGGTACTTCGTGAGACTGAAGGTCGAGAGAAATGTCAATTTTCCACGCCCTCAGTACCTAAATACAATGCCACGTAATGCAATTGCAACACATGTTCCCTGTTATTATATCATTTAAGACAGAAATATACCATTTACATTTATATTTAAACGTTTTCAATAGTGAAATATCAGATATTGTTCTTATAAAGGAAGCATGAATTAAATCATACAACCTCATATTGAATGCCATGACTTCATGTTTCAATGACGTCACATTTCAATATTTAGATATATATATATGTTCAAACCTCCGTGTTGTTTTTGCGCCGGAAAATGTGCAGGTATATACTATACACAAATCGTACTATACATACACATCATACTATACACAAATCGTATTCTACATACAAATCATACTATACATACACATCATACTATACACAAATCGTACTATACATACACATCATACTATACACAAATCATACTATACATACACATCATACTATACACAAATCATACTATACATACACATCATACTATACACAAAGACACACATAAACGTTATTGTCCGATGTCGTAAAGACACACATAAACGTTATTGTCCGATGTCGTTAAGACACACATAAACGTTATTGACCGATGTCGTAAAGACACACATAAACGTTATTGTCCGATGTCGTAAAGACGCACATAAACGTTATTGTCCGATATCGTAAAGACGCACATAAACGTTATTGTCCGATGTCGTTAAGACACACATAAACGTTATTGACCGATGTCGTAAAGACACACATAAACGTTATTGTCCGATGTCGTAAAGACACACATAAACGTTATTGACCGATGTCGTTAAGACACACATAAACGTTATTGTCCGATGTCGTAAAGACACACATAAACGTTATTGACCGATGTCGTTAAGACACACATAAACGTTATTGACCGATGTCGTAAAGACGCACATAAACGTTATTGTCCGATGTCGTAAAGACGCACATAAACGTTATTGACCGATATCGTAAAGACGTACATAAACGTTATTGTCCGATATCGTAAAGACGCTCATAAACGTTATTGTCCGATGTCGTAAAGACGCACATAAACGTTATTGTCCGATATCGTAAAGACGCACATAAACGTTATTGACCGATGTCGTAAAGACGCAGTTAAACCTCTTAACGCAGACCTCATCCGCCGAGTTCCAATCTGTCACTAAGTGTTTCGCCCCGTTTCTGTGAACACCATCTAGATGGCGGGGCATATAGTGTTGTCACTATCTCGTCTACGTCGGCTGCCAAGTTGGTTCACTGCGTCGTAGCAAGAGTCAACTACTACATGCTTTCTCTGCAGCTTTACCAATAGCGTCGACTGCAGTCTTGCGGACTCTTCCGTTTATGCCCAATGCTCCCAGAATTCTCCACGCCGTCATGGATGGAACTTCTCTACACCAAAATCTCTACCGGGAAGACCTATGTCTTCCAAGCGCTCTGTCTCTACAAGTATCAGTCAAGTCCGATGCAGTTCCTGTACGCGTCAGTACGTGCACAAATGTGCTATTGAGCATGCATTTATTAACAGTTTTTGAATGTTTATAGATTGTTTGGTGTTTTACGCCGCTTTCAACAATGTCTCAACAATATCAAGGCTCTTCCATGTGTAAGTTACCAGTACAACTGGTCCATTTATCCTGACACCAGCCAGTCAGTCGTAATGTTAATCCCGCAACATTGAGTGCACTGGAGGGCAGCCATAACTACCCGAGGCGGACGCTCTACCACTACACCGCCGAAGCATTTTTAAAGACTTCGGTACGACCCGACCGGGGATCGAACCTGCGAACCCCGCACTCTTGGCGGGACAGTTTAGATTCATATGACTATTCAAAACTGTTATCAGAATATACATTATGTAAGTGATAAATATGATGCCGATTGCGAAAAACTGTTGATGATAACGATTTTGATGACAGTGATACTTATGATATACATTATGTTGTTGTTGATAATGATGACGACGAGGCGTATGAGATGATGATAATGAAATATATACAAGGTGAGACAGTCTGTTAATGCTGCCAGTCGGACCATGGTCCAGATCCGTAATGATTTAAAGGCTCCAGCCCGAAGGCAGGACACCTATTATAAAAATGGCTATTTTTCCATAAACAGCGCTATATGAGACCCTTCGTGGAAAAAAGGTCCAAATTGGCATTTCTAAACGGTGCACCAGCCTATGCTCTGTCTTGTCAGGATCTACAAATGAACCGTCCCGTGAGAAAACCAACATTATGGCCTCTGCGTAATGTATCGACCCAGATCAGCCTGTGCAGACCGATCCGGGCCGACACAATCCGCCTCAGGGGGATATATGTATACAGTAATTATTCCTGAAACAGAAAATTCACTGGAGTCGAAAGATGTCTTTCTGGGTTAGCATGCACGGCATGCTAAGGCTCATCCGGGTCGATACTTTACGGAGAGTCCACAGTGTTGCTTTTTTGGGTTATTATTCCTGAAACAGAAAATCCACAGGAGGTGAAAAGTGTATTTCTGGTTTAGACAGCACAGCATGCTTAGACTGATCCGGTACGATACTTTACGCAGAGTCCACAATGTTGGTTTTCTCGCGGGACGGCTCGCATGTTAACAGAAGCTTGAGTAAATAACATCCGGACAGAGTTAATCTTGGCTTGACCGTGTGGTTGCTAATACCGATCAGGTTCTACACTGTTCCCAAAAACAAACCTGTACCTTTTCACATGGACTGGCTCGTATACAATTCATTTTATTAATTCGGTCGTATGATGCATTTGCATAAATACGCGGTCCAGTCCCACAACTCGGACCAACACATACAACGGGTCAAAATCGAGTTTCTCATTCTCCTAAATGTGTCAAATTATTAGAAGTATTCAGTCTCAGGAAGTATCATTTTTTCCAATTATTTATTATAAGGAGAGCGGTATAGTTTTAAAGGGTAGTTAACGATTAGGGCCCGTATTCACCAAACTTACAATATTTGACTTCGAATTAAACCTAAATCCCCGCATTCGTAATTTTCCACCTAATTTTCACCCAAAATTTTGGATTTGCATTAATTTAAAAGTCCAATTGAAATTTCGAAGCGTTGAGCATTGATCTGTCGCCATTTTTTTTTTTTTTTTTTTTTTCAATTTAGTCCGATAATTGAGAAAAGAGAATTAAATATTCAGACCGAAAATCCTAAAATTTAGTTCGATTCTCAAAGTAGTCGGATTGGAGAATGCGTACTAAATTCTCAAAAGACGTATTTGAGTCCGATAATTTAGATTGAGTCCGTTATTCGAGCTTGAGACGGGTTGGTGAATACGGCCCCAGGTATAATCATAAGAGCCGACCCGCGAGAAAACCAACATTATGGCCTCTGCGTAATGTATTGACCAAGATCAGCCTGCGCAGTCCTCGCAGACTGATCCGGACTGACACGTCCCGTCTCAGGGGGATATAGGTATAGAGTAAAGATCCCTGAAACAGAAAATTCACAGGAGGTGAAAAAGTGTATATCCGGGTAAGCCTGCGCGGCATGCTTTAGGCTGATCCGGGTCGATACTTTTATCCGGGTCCACAATGTTGGTTTTCTCGCGGCTCCTTATTCATTAAGACCCTATATTACTTGACGCGTCTCCCATTTAATCATACTACAAACAACCACATGACTTCAGCTTTAATGAGGAAGTTTTTTGATTGGCTCTTCATACGATTGTTTGATAATATATATCGTTCAATTTCAACCTAATTAAACAATAAAACAATACAAGGATAATCTAATCGGGACGATAACATTCGTGTTATCACAAAGTAGGATTACAACCCATGTTCTCTACAAGCCCGTACGCTGGTATACGCACGTACACCACCAGTACGTACAATTCGTCAGGAAATTTAAAAAAAAAAAGGCCTTATAACCTGAATTCTGAAAGTGTTAATTGATTGATTGTTTGGTGTTTAACACCGCTCTCAACATGTTTTTCAGTTATATCACGGCTTTTTTTCTGGAAAGTGGTTAGCGTCGGGGATTTCGAAACCGGGCGTCCCGGGTTTGATCCCCAGTCGCGGCACTACGGTCATGGTGGAGTGCCCTTGGGAAAGGCACAATTTCTAGCCTAGTACTGGTTAGTTTACCCAGGGATCATGATGAATAAGTAAACTGTCGCCGTGATATAACTGAAATAATGTTGAAAGCGACGAAAAGTTACCAATACCACTGGTCCATTTATCCTGACACCAGCGAGTCAGTTGTAATGCTAACTTAATCCTGAGCGTCTAGGAGGGCAGCCATTAATTCCATTATTAAAGTCTTTGGTATGACCCGGCCGGGGATCGAACCCGCGACCTCCCGCACCCGACACAGACGCTCTACCACAACACCATTGAGCATTTGCTGAGAATGGTAAAGGTTAATTTCGTCCGAAAATGTCGGTTAATCTACATGTGACTATAGTTAGTTTGTGTTTTCGGTATGACTAAAGTGACCACTTGAGTGCATGAAATTGCAATGTATGATTTCAAAATGTTCCCTACGTGCAAAAGCAATTTTTACGAAGTAACACAAACCCCTGTTCTCTCTTTATTTTCAGATCTAGATAATGTGAAAACAGGAAATGAAAAATAATAATAAAAACAGAATAATTGATTTTTTTGGTGATTTAAGCCGCTTTCAATATTTGTTTCAGTTTTGTCACGGCGTTTCCTGGGTAATATCTATTTTTCTTAAATGAAGATAACTTCAGAATCATATAAACCAGTTAAAATTGTATATACTTCAAATATTTCCCCACGTATTCTTCTATATGACACGGTCGTTAAATTCAATTTTCGCAGTCTTACTTCGTGAAACATATTTACAAATCCGGGTATAAGAAGCGCATTATCGACAGCATCAATACGAGTAATTTTGGGGAAAGTTTCTTTCACAGAACAACCGAGCTTTCTGCGAATTTAATGTTAGACCGAGTATCTTCAAAATAGGCTTTTCGTTTTGCAATCATTTGTTGCAGCATTGGTCAACCACCGCCTAAATTGAACTGCGAAAAACCCTCCACAAAACGGTTATTGATTGGATACTGCGAGCCCCGGTAGGTCAATCGGTAGCGGAGCAGGCTGTCAATTCGAGGGGTTGTGTGTTCGAACCCGAGTTCGGCCCACATTCTTTCTGACGTTTGACAAATATCACTGTGATCTCGTCATTCGTCTTCCACCAATATGCTAAGAGTCTATGTGGGAAAAAAACAACAGTCAGATGCTGGGAAAGTCTGTTGTATGGAGATCTCGTGCGAGATAAACCAAGAAACACATGAGTAGGTGAATTGGCCGTCGTGATATGACTAAACAATTGTTGATTGTTGTAACCATTCGTGGAAGGCAATTGACGCATGTCGCATTGACTTTTGTAAAACATCGGAAAAAATGTTGAAACAATTGCTTACCGGCGTGGAAGCGAACCCGCCCCTCAGTTGATAAATAACAGGGGCTAAATAACAGGGGCTATTATTTTGCATTTAAAACACACATGTGCAATTTTAAAAGGTCTATCTTTAATCGTGGGTCTCATGCAAAACGGTTGTAACTGTATACTGTCAACATATGCAGGTACACTTGTTGGGCATAAACACATCGATAAGTAGTTAGTGACGAATGGATGTTAAAGAGATAACGATGATTTAATCTATTACCCCTTTTCATAAACTTAGCACTCTTTCGTATGCATTGTTTGATGGTTGTATGTGTTTACAGCCGCTTTCAACATTGTTTCAGTTATATCACGGGTGTCCTGTGTAAGTTACCAGTACTACTGGTCCATTTATACTGACACCAGCCAGTCAGTCATTTATATCACAGCTTTTCCTGTGTAAGTTAACAGCTGTACTACTGGTCCATTTATACTGACACCAGCCAGCCAGTCAGTCATTTATATCACGGGTGTCCTGTGTAAGTTACCAGTACTATTGGTTCATTTATACTGACACCAGCCAGTCAGTCATTTATATCACGGCTTTTCCTGTGTAAGTTAACAGCTGTACTACTGGTCCATTTATACTGACACCAGCCAGTCAGTCATTTATACCACGGCTTTTCCTGTGTAAGTTACCAGTACCACTGGTCCATTTATACTGACACCAGCCAGTCAGTCATTTATATCACGGCTTTTCCTGTGTAAGTTAACAGCTGTACTACTGGTCCATTTATACTGACACCAGCCAGTCAGTCAGTTATATCACGGCTTTTCCTGTGTAAGTTACCAGTACCACTGGTCCATTTATACTGACACCAGCCAGTCAGTCATTTATACCACGGCTTTTCCTGTGTAAGTTACCAGTACTACTGGTCCATTTATTAAACAACATTTAAGTATACTATAGTATACGGCTTTTAACAACATTAACGCATACCGTAATACATAGCTTAGAACTAAATATACCAACATTACAGACCAATATCTGCAGGCACATAGGAGCAGGTCAATCTCTGTCTACATTGTTCGCTATTTAAATGCATGTATACATAGATGTAGCAAAAACTACAATATACTTGTGTGAGATCATAAGTATAATAAACAACGGTGAATGTATCAGTGTGTAGGAAGTACGTGGGATAAGGGTTAATAGAGGGCGTAGTAACCCTTTCCCTCATACGACAATTCTGCAGCAGACGACTTTGAACATATTTTGTCAAAAAAATAGAAAATCTCTATAATTGAATGGATAACCTATGACTAAAAGTGGGAAAACATTGTGGCAAAAGGGGAAATTGCTCGTTTTGAGCAATTTCTTCTTTTGTCACTATGTTTTCAAAAAGTCATCTGCTGCAGAGTCGTCAGAAAGCGTCTATTTGAGGGAAAGAGTTAATAGATGTCGTACTTATACATAGGGAATATTGTGTTGCATCGGCGATACTGGGTATAGTATTGTTCTTATGAGGGGCGTCGAAACTTGATATCTCGCGAGACCGGAAGCTCGAGAGAGATGTCGAATTTCCCACGCCCAGAGTATAAAATACAAAGGCAAATGTCTCTTCTGCAACTAAAGTTTCCTTTTAGTACATACCTAGAATAACTTTTAAGACCGAATAAAGAAAACATATACACATTTCTATATTTCAATTTAAGAAATAACTCAATTTACTCATAAGTTGAAATACACGTATATGATTGGCGTGTGAACCACGGCCCACTTCCACATTTTGATTGACGTAAAAGCATATTTCGATGACGTCACATCACATTTCAGTGACGTAGCATTACCACATCTGAACATCGAGACTAAACATGTTTGTTCTAGACTGTTCCTAAATATCCAATGGCGTGTGAACCACGGTCCACTTCCACATTTAGAGTGACGTGAAAGCATATTTCGATGACGTCACACCATATTTCAGTGACGTAGCATTACCATATCTGAACATCGAGACTTAAATTATTTTGGTTTGATTTGGTTATAAACTATTCCCAAATATGCAAAGACTCAATTATACTTTTTGGTTTGATGTAGATCTACCATGTTCCCAAATGTCACAAGTTATTTTTCCCTACATCTAACATCTATATGTTAAGGTCTGGTCTGGATCTACACTTTTCCCAAAAATGACTCAAGTAATAGTTACCTGTCCTATATTGAGACTCAAAAGTTTTTGGTCTGATCTTGATCTACTCTGTTCACAAATGTCAACAGCTAAAGTAACCAACATCGAGAGTAAGACGTTTTGGTCCGATCTGTATCTACACTATTCCCAAATGTCATTGAGACTCAATTGTTTTTGGTCTGATCTTGATCTACACTCTTCACAAAGGTCCGGTTATTTTACGACGTCGTGGCCATAACGATACCTGCATCGAGATTAAATAGTGTTTTTTTTTGGACTGATCCGGATCGACACTGTTCCCAAATGTCCCAAGTCATAGTAACCAACATCGAGACTCAATAGTTTCGGGGCTGATCTGGATCTACAATGTTCCCAAATGTCCGAATGTTTATTTTCCATTGTCGTGGCCATAGTGATTATTAAGCGTTAATCGAAAACGCGCCATTCGAAAAAACAATGCTCCTTTGTTATCCTCGCTATCCCGGAAGAAACGGACTCGTGCACGCATTGTTTATTTCTTGTAGTAAAAGATAAACATCTCTACTTTCGTTTTATGGTTGTATAGACGCATGCTCGATACCCAGGCTATTTATACAATCATATATGTTATGATTTTGTTTATTTATTGGGGTTTTACGCCGCTTTCAACAATGTTTCAGTTATATCACGGCGACAGTTCACTTATTCATGATCCCTGGGTAAACAAACTAGTACTATGCTAAAAATGTGCCTTGCCCAAGGGCACACCACCATGACCGTAGTGCCGCGACTAGGAGTCGAACCCGGGACACCCGGTTTCGAAATCCCCGACGCTAACCACTCGACCACAGCGTATTCTTTATATGTTATGAATAGCCTGGATACCGAGGATGGTATAGACGGACGGTCCACAGGAGCGTAGCTTGGCAATAATCAATGTGTAGGCCGTCTCGTGATGAGAAAATCAACATTGTGGACTCTGCGTAAAGTATCGACCCGGATTGCCTAGGCATGCCACACAGGCGTACCCGGATAGACACTTTTCGCCTACTGTGGATTTTCTGTTTCAGGAATAACTACTCTATACATAGACCCCCCCCCCCCCCCCCACCCTAAGACGGAATGTGTCGGCCGGATCAGTCTGCGCGGACAGCGCAGGCTGATCTGGTCGATACATTACGCAGATGTCTATCAACGCAGATGCATTTTGGGGCATTTTGAGAAAAAATGTGTAGGCACTGCTTAAGGGAGCTACGACCCTGGTCCAAATACATACATCAACAGGCTGATTGATTGATTAGGGCTTAACCCTTTCCCTCATACGACAATTCTGCAGCAGACGACTTTAAACATATTTTATCAAAAAAATAGAAAATCTCTATAATTGAATGGATAACCTATGACTAAAATACGAAAACATTGTGGCTAAAGGAGAAATTGCTCGTTTTGAGCGATTTCTTCTTTTGTCACTATGTTTTCAAAAAGCCGTCCGCTGCAGAGGCGTCAGAAAGCGTCTATATGGGGGAAAGGGTTAACGCCGTATTCAACAATTGTTCAGTCATATCACGCCAGTCAGTTTATCCACGCATGCGTTTCCTACATGTAGCTTTCTCACACCAGTACTCACACACAACAAACTTTCCAAGCCACTGGCTACTTTTCCACACAGAGTGTTAGCTCATAGGTGATAGAGGAATGGCGCTTGTCACAGTGATTTTTGTCAAACGTCGGAAAGATTGTTGGCCGAGCTAGGATTCGAACTTACAACCCCTGGATTGACAGCCCGCATTGTTGCCGACTGAGCTACCGAGGATCTGCCCTGTAAATACTCATGTATATGGGACTCATGTATAGGGGACTCATGTATATTGGACTCATGTATATGGGACTCATGTATAGGGGACTCATGTATATGGGACTCATGTATATGGGACTCATGTATCATGTATACGGGACTCATGTATAGGGGACTCATGTATAGGGGACTCATGTATATGAGACTCATGTATATGGGACTCATGTATATGGGACTCATGTATATGGGACGCATGTATAGGGGACTCATGTATATGGGACTCATGTATATGGGACTCATATATACGGGACTCATGTATATGGGACTCATGTATATGGGACTTATGTATATGGTACTCATGTATATGTGACTCATATATATAGGACTCATGTATATGGGACTCATGTATATGGGACTCATGTATATAGGACTCATGTATAGGGGACTCGTGTATATTGGACTCGTGTATATAGGACTCATGTATACGGTACTCATGTATATAGGACTCATGCATATATGACTAATGTATATACTCGTTTATATGGGACTCATGCATATGGGACTCATGTATATGGGACTCATGTATATATGACTCATGTATATACTCGTGTATATGGGACTCATGTATATAGGACTCATGTATAGGGGACTCATGTATATAGGACTCATGTATATGGGACTCATGTATAGGGGACTCATGTTTACAGGACTCATGTATATGGGACTCATGTGTACGGAACTCATGTATATGGGACTCGTGTATATAGGACTCATGTATATAGGACTCATGTATATGGGACTCATGTATATAGGAATCATGTATAGGGGACTAGTGTATATATGACTCATGTATATGGGACTCATGTATACGGGACTCATGTATATAGGACTCATGTATATAGGACTCCTGTATATAGGACTCCTGTATATAGGACTCATGTATAGGGGACGCGTGTATATAGGACTCATGTATATATGACTCATGTATATAGGACTCGTGTATATAGGACTCATGTATATAGGACTCATGTATATGGGACGCATGTATTCGGGACTCATGTATATATGACACATGTATATAGGAATCATGTATAGGGGACTAGTGTATATATGACTCATGTATATGGGACTCATGTATATAGGACTCATGTATATAGGACTCATGTATATAGGACTCATGTATATAGGACTCATATATATAGGACTCCTGTATATAGGACTCATGTATAGGGGACGCGTGTATATAGGACTCATGTATATAGGACTCATGTATATAGGACTCATGTATAGGGGACGCGTGTATATAGGACTCATGTATATAGGACTCATGTATATAGGACTCATGTATATGGGACTCATGTATATAGGACTCGTGTATATGGGACTCATATATATAGGACTCATGTATATGGGACTCATGTGTATGGGACGCATGTATGGGACTCATGTATATTGGACTCATGTATATTGGACTCATGTATATGGGACTTTAGTGGTTGTGGTTATCTCGATAGTGAACATCTCTGCGGTCCCTGTTCACTAAGTTGACGTTTTAACTTCGAACTCTTTACAGCATACAATATTTCTGAAAACATACAACTTTGAAAAAGTCTAGGCTTAATAAGAATAAAAAATGTTTTTTTTTTTTTTTATAAAAATGAAAATATAATTATTAAGTAGAGTTAAAAACAGTGTGGCAACAGGAGAAATGTCTGCTTTTTTTTCAAGATGTTTTCCAAATGCATCAGCTGCAAATAAGTAAAACTATGTTTGTTTGTGGGAAAGTGTTAGCGTGATATCACTTTAATAGATATGATTTACACTGATAATATTTATCACTCAGCTGATATGGATTTTTAACTGTCGTCTACCTTGAATACATCTGAAGAGAAGTAAATGTTAGATTTTTGAATGAGGGACTGTGTGAGTTACCATTTCCTTAAACTGTCTCGAAAACATTGTGGGAAGAAAAGGAAGAACACGATGTTCTTATTTCGTCAATTTCTTCTTTTTTTTTCACCACAACGTTTTCAAGTTTTCGAGTGGTGCAAATGTATCAAATATCGTCCAGCGTTCTAGATAAGGGGCGTTCTACATGTTCTAAAATCCTTAATTGGTCCTTTAACCCTATGTTGTGGGTACTCAAAAGAATCGTCTCAGTGAGACGATTCTTTTGAGTACCCACAACATAGGGCTGGTTTGATAATAAGAGAGAAATTGTGGGGAAAAAGAGCTGAATAGGCTACCCATTTCTTATCTGGAACTCTGGTCGTCTGTATCAGGGGCAAGGGTGAAATCCAACACTATGTACATGTCGGTTTGCCTATAAAACACGTGAACAATTGTACAAGTAAACACACTGACTATTACGTTACGTAACTTAAAACGGTTTTCATTTCAACAACAGAACAGAATAGAGATCTCTATTACATGAGCCCATCACGGGTATATACGAGTAGATATAACTAGTTAAACTTATTTAAACATACGTGATATAGGAGCGTTTTGTGTGTGTGTATTTTTGTTATACTTAATATCGGTATATATACCTGATAAAGGACGATGGTTTAGCAATAAATGGACATTTTGGTTTATTTTTAAGAGAAGATCAGCAAACAGGTATGTTCTTTCACTTATTTCTTATACGTGGATGTAATTTGACCACTTTTGAAGACATTGTGGCAAAACGAGAACTTGCTTGTAATGAGCTATTGTTCGTTTTTGTTACAATTTTTAAACCCTTTTTAAATTATAATACAATGAACATTTATTTATAGAGATGTCTATGTGTTTTCTAGATGTTTAGAAACTCGTCTTTCGCAGAGGTTGAACAAGGTTAAGCCGAGCCCCGGTAGCTCAGTCGGTATCGACACGGGCTGTCAATCCAGGGTTTATGAGTTCGAATCCCGGCTCGGCCAACTTTCTTTCCCACGATTGAAAAAAGTCATTGCGTCTTCCACCAATGGGCTAAGTCTGTGCGGAAAAGCAGCCAGTTTGGAAAAGCAGCCAGTTGCTTGGGAAGATTGTTGTGTGGAGTACTGGTGTGAGAAAACCAGGAAATGCATGAGTAGGTGAACTGGCCGCCGTGATATAACTGAGAAATTGTTAAGAACGGCGTTAAACCCCAATCAATCAATCAATGAACAAGGTTAAATGGTGTTTATGCACATTTTAACACAATTTTGAATTAAAAGGTCTTGATGAAAATAATATTATAATATAACATATCAGAAACATTATGAAAAAATGAAAAAGAAAGAAAATGCTTATACTGAAGATGTATTACTTCACAGACAATATTTCAAAACCAGAGATACGATGTAGCAGTATAAATATCAGACAAATTGAAAATTGATTGATTGGAGTTTTAACACCGTTTTCAACAATTTGTTTAGTCATATCACGGCTGCCAGTTTACTTACTGAAGTGTTTCCTGACTTCCTCAGACCAGTTCTTAACACAACATACTTTCCAAGCAACTGGCTGCTTTTTCACATAGACAGTTAGTCCATTTAGTGAAAGACGAATGTCGCTTGTCACAGTGACTTTTGTGACACGTCGGAAAGAATGCAGACCGAACTGGGTTTCAAACTCGAAATCCGTAAATTGACAGCCCACGTCGCTACCGACTGAGCTTCCAAGCTCGGCTTAATTTAAAAATAAAACAATTAATAGAATAAAATACATCCTTACCCGAAATCATCGTATTTAACAAGTATGTCTCGGTAGGATAAAACAAAGGTAGTTCTACATGTTTATGAGTCAGATTACATATTGAGGGGGGAAGAAACGACTGTGTATCTAGATAAGACAGACGTCTATTTTCGTCATTATACATGTATATTTATAGAGGATATTACATGAGTTGTCATTCAATACGACATTTTATTAAACGAGTTTAATAAAATTTTGTATTGAATGACCACGAATGTTATATCCTATTTGTATCATAAATTCCAATTCGACGAGTATTAGCGCAACATATATATAACATCGCTATATAGCGCGGTCATTTTCAATGCTTTTCATTATGACGTCACGTAGCATTGTTATTACACTAGTTGAATACGCAATTTATACAATGGCGTTATTACATTCCCGGCGACGTCATTTATGATATAAGTAATCTTATTATATGCCTGAACATTTTCCGGTGGAAATACATGCAGATTGACATGCGCAAATACACCACGACAGATTAAAATTCCGTATCTACATGCGGTGTAAATACAAGATTGTGACGTCAGACAGTGCGCGGAATACTTTCAGCGAGGTATCCCCAATACACAATGTATTGAATCTGTATATTTAATAGTTTTTTCGCTCTTCATCGATCGTAGGTATATAATAAAAGGAATATTACGTTGCGGGAGCGATAAATGGGTACGTATTGCACGACTCGTAGCGTGGGAAAATCCATATCTTACTCGACCTTCGGTCTCGTAAGATATCGATTTTTCCACGCTACTTGTCGTGCAATACAAACCCTTTTATCGCTCCCGCAACGTAATATTCCGTATTTATTAACTCTTTCACAGCCGAATTTCAAAGTCGACTCTACCATGTTAACCCTTTACCTCATACGACAATTCTGCAGCAGACGACTTTGAACGTTTTTTGTCAAAAAAATAGAAAATCTCTATAATTGAATGGATAACCTATGACTAAAAATGAAAAACATTGTGGCAAAAGGAGAAATTGCTCGTTTTGAATAATTTCTTCTTCTGTCACTATGTTTTCAAAAAGCCGTCTGCTGTAGAGGCGTCAGAAAGCGTCTACATGAGGGAAAGCGTTAAAACTTATCCATTCAATCATAGAGATTTTCTAATTTTTTGTCATGGTCAAAGTCGTCTGCTGCAGTTTTGCTGTATGTGGGAAAGGGTTAAAGAATATTATAATGGAAAGAACCAACGAAACTAAATGCGAATATTTATTGGTAATATATAAATATTAAGAATATGGAAAAGAAAGTAAATGCTCGAATTGTGCATTTTTTATCATAGCTTAGTAAGCTTTGATAACATTGTTTGTATGGTGTTTTACACCGATTTAAACAATGGTTCAATTACATTACGGCGTTTCGTGGGTAGTTCTTCTTGTCAATGTATCCTGATGCTAATGCGAATACTTATTGGAAATGTATAATTATAAAGAATATGGAAAAGAAAGAAAATGCTCGAATTGTGCATGTTTTATCATAGCTTAGTAAGATTTTATAACAATCTGTGTACAGTGTTTTACGCCGATTCAAACAATTGTTCAATTACATCTTGGCATTTCTTGGGTAAGTTACTAGTTGTTCTTGTCAATGTATCATGATGCTAGCGAGTCAGTCGTTACGCTAACCGAACACTCATGAACTTACATCACGGAGTTTCATGGGTAAGTTACTAGTTGTTCTTGTCAATGTATCATGATGCTAGCGAGTCAGTCGTTGCGCTAACCGAACACTCATGAACTTACATCACGGAGTTTCATGGGTAAGTTACTAGTTGTTCTTGTCAATGTATCATGATGCTAGCGAGTCAGTCGTTACGCTAACCGAACACTCATGAACTTACATCACGGAGTTTCATGGGTAAGTTACTAGTTGTTCTTGTCAATGTATCATGATGCTAGCGAGTCAGTCGTTACGCTAACCGAACACTCATGAACTTACATCACGGAGTTTCATGGGTAAGTTACTAGTTGTTCTTGTCAATGTATCATGATGCTAGCGAGTCAGTCGTTGCGCTAACCGAACACTCATGAACTTACATCACGGAGTTTCATGGGTAAGTTACTAGTTGTTCTTGTCAATGTATCATGATGCTAGCGAGTCAGTCGTTACGCTAACCGAACACTCATGAACTTACATCACGGAGTTTCATGGGTAAGTTACTAGTTGTTCTTGTCAATGTATCATGATGCTAGCGAGTCAGTCGTTACGCTAACCGAACACTCATGAACTTACATCACGGAGTTTCATGGGTAAGTTACTAGTTGTTCTTGTCAATGTATCATGATGCTAGCGAGTCAGTCGTTACGCTAACCGAACACTCATGAACTTACATCACGGAGTTTCATGGGTAAGTTACTAGTTGTTCTTGTCAATGTATCATGATGCTAGCGAGTCAGTCGTTGCGCTAACCGAACACTCATGAACTTACATCACGGAGTTTCATGGGTAAGTTACTAGTTGTTCTTGTCAATGTATCATGATGCTAGCGAGTCAGTCGTTACGCTAACCGAACACTCATGAACTTACATCACGGAGTTTCATGGGTAAGTTACTAGTTGTTCTTGTCAATGTATCATGATGCTAGCGAGTCAGTCGTTACGCTCACCGCACTTTCATGAACACCAAGGAGGGAAATGCCATAACTGTCATGTGTAATGTATTTGTTTATGACCCAACCGGGGATTGATCCAACGACCTCCCACATCAACCGAGGCTGACGTTCTACCGCTACAACACCGAGAAGGTCCGAGTTATAAAAGAGTTCAGCTTTCGTCACCCCATTCATATGTTATAATTGATTGATTGATCGATTTTAACCCTCTCAGCGCCGAATTGTTTCAAGTAGACTCTTCGATGTTCAAACTCAGACGACTCTATTTTCATGTTATATGATTTTCCGAATATTTTTTTTAACTCACAGCGAAACAATGCAGATTTCAGGTGAGACATCTTGTTACGAGCTGAATCACATGAATCTGCATTGTTTGCAAAAAAGCTCAATGTTGCCTTTGGCGCTGAAAGAGTTAAGGATTAAAACCGTTTTCTACAATTGTCCAGTCATATAACGGCGGCCAGTTCACATATTCACAGACATTTCTGCGTTTTAATTCCGTTTCCCGACTATTTAACCGGTACTCCACATGACCGTCTCATCCAAAACAACTGGCTGCTTTTCCACATAATATATTGTTAGCCTATTGGTGGAAGACGATTGACAGGCGTCGATTAATCTGTCCTCAAATATCGTGAGCTTCTTCACCTAGCTTGATGTCGAACTCCGAGACTACACCTGCATCAAAAGCCCGCGTCCCTTTCGAATGACCTATCGGGGCTCGATCCTATCACTTTAGGGGTAAACTATTGATTGATTTGAGTTGAGCGCCGTTTTCAACGTTATTTCAGTTATATATATATATTTTATTATGCAAAAAAGATGTATAATCCATCAGCATACATGTATGAATGCATTTGACAATTTAACAATTTAACAATTTCCGGCCGAATAACAGAATAAATCATGGTGGCCAGTTCACACACAGGGACGTGCTCCTCTAAAAATAGATATGACCCTATGCATATAATATGTATGCATAGGGTCACATCTATTTTTAGAGGAGCACGTCCCTGTGGTTCACATATCAGGTGTTTCCTGGATTCCTCGCACAAGTATTCCACACACATTTTTACCAAGGCAACTAGAAACAACAAGACATATCAGTTCGCTTGGATAATATTCTCCCACATTGTTTTCAAATTTAATTCACACCAATGATAGTGTAGTAGTAGAGCGTCCGCCTCAAGTCCCAGCCGGATCATACCAAATACTCTAAAATTGTAGTAATGGCTTTCCCTACGTGGCTTTTACGGTTATGGGGTTTGCATTACGACTGAATCCCCGGTGTCAGGAAAAACGGACCAGTATTACTGGTAGATTACCAAGGAAACGCCGGGATATAACTTTAAAGTTGCCTAGTGTCCGGATAAACGGACCAGTATTACTGGTAGATTACCAAGGAAACGCCGGGATATAACTTTAAAGTTGCCTAGTGTCAGGATAAACGGACCAGTATTACTGGTAGATTACCAAGGAAACGCCGGAATATAACTTTAAAGTTGCCTAGTGTCAGGATAAACGGACCAGTATTACTGGTAGATTACCAAGGAAACGCCGGGATATAACTTTAAAGTTGCCTAGTGTCAGGATAAACGGACCAGTATTACTGGTAGATTACCAAGGAAACGCCGGGATATAACTTTAAAGTTGCCTAGTGTCAGGAAAAACGGACCAGTATTACTGGTAGATTACCAAGGAAACGCCGGGATATTACTTTAAAGTTGCCTAGTGTCAGGATAAACGGACCAGTATTACTGGTATATTACCAAGGAAACGCCGGGATATAACTTTAAAGTTGCCTAGTGTCAGGATAAACGGACCAGTATTACTGGTAGATTACCAAGGAAACGCCGGGATATAACTTTAAAGTTGCCTAGTGTCAGGATAAACGGACCAGTATTACTGGTAGATTACCAAGGAAACGCCGGGATATAACTTTAAAGTTGCCTAGTATCAGGATAAACGGACCAGTATTACTGGTAGATTACCAAGGAAACGCCGGGATATAACTTTAAAGTTGCCTAGTGTCAGGATAAACGGACCAGTATTACCGGGTAGATTATCAAGGAAACGCCGGGATATAACTTTAAAGTTGTTGAAAGCGGCGGAAAACACTTTAAACAATTAGTCAATCTATCTCCATTCAGACGCGTGTAACTTCGACATTATTCGGAAAACAAGTTTTGAAAAATTCGATGCAATAAGTTTAAACAGAAATAAGTCACAGTATCTGGCATTATGTCTTTGTTGATGTGTTCCTTGTTTAATTGAATCCGGTAACTCAGTCGGTAACGACGCGGGCTGTTAATACAGGGGTTGTGAGTTCGAATCCCGGCTCGGCCAACATTTATTCCGACATTTGACAAAAGTCATTGTGACCTGCGTCATGCGCCTTTCACCAATGGGCTGTTTAACAGTCTAAGTGGAAATGCAGCCAGTTGCTTGGAAAGTATGTTGTGTGGTGTACTGGAGTGGGAAAACCAGGAAACGCATGAGTAGGTGAACTGGTCGCCGTGATATGACTGAAAAATTGTTTAACGCTTAACCTCTACACTATCTCAGCGGTCGAAAAGTCGAATGCTGCCGATGCGTTAAAAATGCGTCTGCAGGTTTATTGTGGAAAAGGTTTATTGTGGTAAAGGTTTATTGTGGAAAAGGTTTATTGTAGGAAAGGTTTATTGTAGAAAAGGTTTATTATAGGAAAGGTTTATTGTAGGAAAGGTTTATTGTAGAAAAGGTTTAGTTTAGGAAAGGTTTATTTTAGGAAAGGTTTATTGTAGAAAAGGTTTATTGTAGGAAAGGTTTATTGTAGGAAAGGTTTATTGTAGAAAAGGTTTATTATAGGAAAGGTTTATTGTGGAAAAGGTTTATTGTAGAAAAGGTTTATTATAGGAAAGGTTTATTGTAGGAAAGGTTTATTGTAGAAAAGGTTTATTGTTGGAAAGGTTTATTGTAGGAAAGGTTTATTGTAGAAAAGGTTTATTGTAGGAAAGGTTTATTGTAGGAAAGGTTTATTGTAGGAAAGGTTTATTATAGGAAAGGTTTATTGTGGAAAAGGTTTATTGTAGAAAAGATTTATTGTGGGAAAGGTCAATTGTGGTAAAGGTTTATTGTGGAAAAGGTTTATTGTAGGAAAGGTTTATTGTGTGAAAGGTTTATTGTAGGAAAGGTTTATTGTGTGAAAGGTTTATTGTAGGAAATGTTTATTGTAGGGGAAAGGTTTATTGTAGGAAAGGTTTATTGTAGGAAAGGTTTATTGTAGGAAAGGTTTATTGTGTGAAAGGTTTATTGTAGAAAAGGTTTATTGTAGGAAAGGTTTATTGTGAGAAAGGTTTATTGTAGGAAAGGTTTATTGTGAGAAAGGTTTATTGTGGGAAAGGTTTATTGTGTGTAAGGTTTATTGTGTGAAAGGTTTATTGTAGGAAAGGTTTATTGTGGGAAAGGTTTATTGAAGGAAAGGTTTATTGTAGGAAAGGTTTATTGTAGGAAAGGTTTATTGTGTGAAAGGTTTATTGTAGGAAAGGTTTATTGTAGGAAATGTTTATTATAGGGGAAAAGTTTATTGTATGAAAGGTTTATTGTAGGAAAGGTTTATTGTGTGAAAGGTTTATTGTGTGAAAGGTTTATTGTGTGAAAGGTTTATTGTGTGAAAGGTTTATTGTAGGAAAGGTTTATTGTGTGAAAGGTTTATTGTAGGAAAGGTTTATTGTAGGAAAGGTTTATTGTAGGAAAGGTTTATTGTGTGAAAGGTTTATTGTGTGAAAGGTTTATTGTAGGAAAGGTTTATTGTGGGAAAGGTTTATTGTGGGAAAGGTTTATTGTAGGAAAGGTTTATTGTGTGAAAGGTTTATTGTGGAAAAGGTTTATTGTGGGAAAGGTTTATTGTAGGAAAGGTTTATTGTGTGGAAGGTTTATTGTGGGAAAGGTTTATTGTAGGAAAGGTTTATTGTGTGAAAGGTTTATTGTGGAAAAGGTTTATTGTAGGAAAGGTTTATTGTGTGAAAGGTTTATTGTGTGAAAGGTTTATTGTGTGAAAGGTTTATTGTAGGAAAGGTTTATTGTGTGAAAGGTTTATTGTATGAACGGCTTATTGTGTGAAAGGTTTATTGTAGGAAAGGTTTATTGTGGGAAAGGTTTATTGTGGAAAAGGTTTATTGTGGAAAAGGTTTATTGTAGGAAAGGTTTATTATGTGTAAGGTTTATTGTAGGAAAGGTTTATTGTGTGAAAGGTTTATTGTAGGAAAGGTTTATTGTAGGAAAGGTTTATTGTGGGAAAGGTTTATTGTAGGAAAGGTTTATTGTAGGAAAGGTTTATTATAGGGGAAAGGTTTATTGTAGGAAAGGTTTATTGTAGGAAAGGTTTATTATAGGAAAGGTTTATTGTAGAAAAGGTTTATGGTAGGAAAGGTTTATTATAGGAAAGGTTTATTGTAGGAAAGGTTTAGTGCGGGTAAGGTTTATTGTAGGAAAGGTTTATTATAGGAAATGTTTATTGTAGGAAAGGTTTAGTGTGGGTAAGGTTTATTGTAGGAAAGGTTTATTGTGGGAAAGGTTTTATTATAGGAAAGGTTTATTGTAGGAAAGGTTTATTGTAGGAAAGGTTTAGTGTGGGTAAGGTTTATTGTAGGAAAGGTTTATTGTGGGAAAGGTTTATTATAGGAAAGGTTTATTGTAGGAAAGGTTCATTGTAGGAAAGGTTTATCGTAGGAAAGGTTTATTGTAGGAAAGGTTTAGTGTGGGTAAGGTTTATTATAGGAAAGGTTTATTATAGGAAAGGTTTATTGTAGGAAAGGTTTATTGTAGGAAAGGTTTATTGTAGGAAAGGTTTATTGTAGGAAAGGTTTAGTGTGGGTAAGGTTTATTATAGGAAAGGTTTATTATAGGAAAGGTTTATTATAGGACAGGTTTATTGTAGGAAAGGTTTATTGTAGGAAAGGTTTATTGTAGGAAAGGTTTAGTGTGGGAAAGGTTTTTTATAGGAAAGGTTTATTATAGGAAAGGTTTATTGTAGGAAAGGTTTAGTGTGGGTACGGTTTATTGTAGGAAAGGTTTATTGTGGGAAAGGTTTATTATAGGAAAGGTTTATTGTAGGAAAGGTTTATTGTAGGAAAGGTTTATTGTACGGAAACAAGGTTTATTGTAGAAAAGGTTTATTGTGGAAAAGGTTTATTGTGGGAAAGGTTTATTGTGTATATATGTTCATCTGAAGCTACTTTACATGGCTCTGGTAACTGTTGGCCAGCAATAGTATTGGCTCCTTTTTGCTTTTACTATTCTTACATGCATTTGTGCCAAAATCAGCTTTAATATATCTTTGTACCTTTTCCCTCATGTAGACGCATTCTGACGTATCTGCAGACGACATTTGCATTAACGTTTTCAGCTCTATTTATACAGACTGTTTAGAGAACTAATAACGACAACAACTAACATTCTACCAAAGCTCAAGACATAAGGAGTAACAATAACAATATCAAAAGATGGCCGATAATTACACACAGGGCACACTGGGAGCGACGACGTCAACAAGTGAGTTTGTTTATACTCTATTTATAGAAAGTTTGTTTATACTCTAAATATAGAAAGTTTGTTTATACTCTAATTATAGAAAGTTTGTTTATACTCTAATTATAGAAAGTTCCAATTTCTAAAATAATTTCTTCTTTCATTTAAAGACATTTTCCAAATGTCTGCCTAGATGTTTTCGAAGTCCAATGCAGATTCATCAAGATATATGCAGTCCGCGCATGCTAATCAGGACCGACACATTCCGTCTCAGGAGGGGTTAGAGGTATATAGTAATGATTCCTGAAAGAGAAAATCCACAGGATGGGAACAGTGTCTGTCCGCGTTGACCTGCACGGCATGCTTACGCTGATCCGGGTATATATTTTACGCAGAGTCCACAATGTTAGTTTTATCGTGGAACGGCGCATATCGTAAGCCACACGTAGGGCATTATGCTCTGAAACAACTCCAAGTATAAACAAAATTCGATAATGGTTTACATTTTCAGAAGCATAATCAATCTTCAGCGTAAATTCAAAAACACAATTTTCAGCATTAATTCAAAAAATACAATTTTCAGCATAAATTCAAAAATACAATTTTCAGCATAAATTCAAAAGAACAATCTTCAGCATAATTTCAAAAATATGTGTATCATCAATACTCTTTAATTATCAAATTTTCGACCACTTGGTCTTTCTTAAGATTCAAAAGAATTCTTGTGTCGAAGAGATCAAATTGTGATATGAAGACGTCGTCAGGACATCGTGACGTCATTTCCGTCGAGGCGTCATATAATTCCCGTTCTTTACAATCTGTTGAAAAAGCGCTTTTCCGTGAATGAATGTATACCCCCTTCCTGCAATTGTATGTCAGGACTTTGTGACGTCAATCCCGTCGAGGCGTCATATAATTCCCGTTCTTTACAATCAGTTGAAAAGCGCTTTTCCGTGAATGAATGTATACCCCCTTCCTGCAATTGTATGTCAGGACTGTGTGACGTCAGTTCCGTCGAGGCGTCATATTATTCCCGTTCTTTACAATCAGTTGAAAAGCGCTTTTCCGTGAATGAATGTATACCCCCTTCCTGCAATTTTATGTCATGACTGTGTGACGTCAGTTCCGTCGAGGCGTCATATAATTCCCGTTATTTACAATCTGTTGAAAAGCGGCTTTCTATGAATGAATGTATCCCCCCTTCCTGTGAGTGTATGCGCGTTTTAGTATCACTAAGGACCGTCCCGTAGGAAGAGTCATCCAGCATATGAAAATAATTGAAGATATCAGGCAGAAGTGTGTACAGAAACCTACAATTAATACTATACTACCGTATATCATTAGCAAACATTGTAATAGCAATAACAACAACGATATATGAGCCGTCCCGCGAGACAACAAACATTATGGCATCTGCGTAATGTATCGATCCAGATCAGTCTGCGCAGTCCGCGCAGACTGATCCGGACCGACACATTCCGTCTCAAGAGGAAAGAGGTACAGAGTAATGATTCTTGAAACAGAAAACCCACAGGAGGCGAACAGTGTCTGTCAAAGTTAGCCTGCGCGGCACGCTTAGGCTGATCCGGGTCGCTACATATGTTTGAAATGAGTGTATCGAAATGTGAGTGTGCTCCGATTCCCTTTTTGGTATACGCCTGATTGAACCCCACTGTTTATTCAAATAGATTGAACCTGCGAGCAAAAAACTTATTTTATCTATAATCACGCTGTCTACGGTTATGTGTGTGTTTTTTTTCAGTTGTGTTCATATACATATATCTCGATAATGTTAACATTATCAAAAATGTTATCTTTAATATAAATAAGTTGCAACGATATCAATTTCACTCATACATACCTTTTCTGACGCCTTTGCAGCAGACGACTTTTGAAAACAGTGTGGCAAAAGGAGACACTGCTCAACACGTGCTCATTTCTCCTTTTACCACAATATTTTCAAAACGATTCAATTATTCTTTACTGCCATTTAAATAGGTTTTTCATATATCTAGTAAAGTTTTTTCAAAGTCGTCTGCTGCAGTTTTATTGCGTGTGGGGAAAGACTGAAGGAGCAATGTCATGATGAAGTTGACCTTTCACATCGTTTTCTCGCACCTTTTACGTTTGACAATGTAAGCAAAACAGCTTTTTATCTATACATACTATGTATTGTTTTTAATTTAGATTAAAAACGTTACGAAATACCCTCTGTGTACTTATTTAGTTCAAAGATATGAGCCGTTCCACGAGAATACCATCATTGTTGACTCAGCGTAACTTATCGTTCCAGATCAGCATAAGCATGCCGTGCATGCTAACCCGGACAGACACGTTTCGCCTCCTGTGGATTTTCTGTTTCAGGAAGCATTACTCTATAACTCTATCGCCCTGAGACGGAATGTGTCGTCCCGTATTAGCCTGTGCAGAGTCCATAATGTTGGTTTTCACCTTGATCGGCTCATATATGCTGATGGACTCTGTATTCCCGTCAACACAAACCTGCACTAGTCATACATAAGGGAGCATCATCACTTATGCCATGATGGGCATATCACTGCTTAAAATTGCATTCCATACTTAAGGGTTTAATTTATCTATTACTTTTGATTGGACAATGCCTACGAATACTTGAAAACAGCAACATATTTCGGTCTCAGTATCATCTTATTCAATTAACGCTTTTTATTAAATTAGGGCTTTCAACATTATTTCAGTTATATATCGGCGACAATTCGTGTATTCATGATCGCCGAGAAAATGAAACCAGTACAAGGCTAGGACATGTGCCTTGACCAATTGGTCATCCAGCATGAGCACCGTTGAACTAGAAGAAATGCTTGTTGTTTAATAGATTAATTTCTACGTTTCGTTCAACTCGAAAGACAAAATGATAATAACAAAGGTTCAACATAACATGAAGGTTTTGGTGAATCAAACATAATTAAGGATATGCCCCGTTGGAGCCTCGACCACTACCACTTGTTTTAAAATTAAGCAAAAATAAACGTGATTCTCTTTACACTTGAAATTTCTCTTCTCGTTAGAAATCGTATATTAAATTTTAAATTTTAAATTGTCAAAGAAACTTCTTATGTAATGTGGTATATTTCGAACCAATATTCCTACCCCTAAAACCAACAACTCTGATATAGATGTGTGTCAATGATGTAGAAATCATACGTCCTCATTGATTTGATTGGTTCGAAAGTCAACAGGTGACTGAGAGAAATTATATAAATTTATTTTCTATGATATGAAATGTCGTTGTAAATAGTGTATAAAAGTGTTAATAGTGTAAAAGTGTAAATAGTGTATAAAAAGTGTAAATAGTGTATAACAGTGTAAATAGTGTATAACAGTGTAGTGTAAATAGTGTATAAAAGTGTAAATAGTGTATAACAGTGTAAATAGTGTATAAAAGTGTAGTGTAAATAGTGTATAAAAGTGTAAATAGTGTATGAAAGTGTAAAAGTGTAAATATAGTAAAAAAGTGTAAATAGTGTATAAAAGTGTAAAAGTGTATAAAAGTGTAAATAATGCAATCAAGAGTAAATAGTGTATAAAAGTGTAAATAGTGTAGTGTATAAAAGTGTAAATAGTGTACGTGTAGTATAAAAGTGTAAATTGTTTATAAAAGTGTAAATAGTGTATACAAGTGTAAATAGTGTATAAAAGTGTAAATAGTGTATAAAAGTGTAAATAGTGTATGTGTAATATAAAAGTGTAAATAGTGTATAAAAGTGCAAATAGTGTATAAAAGTGTAAATAGTGTATAAAAGTATAGTATAAAAGTGTCAATAGTGTATAAAAGTGTAGTATAAAAGTGTAAATAGTGTATATATGTGTAAATAGTGACAAGTGTAAAAAGTGTATACAAGTGTAAATAGTGTATACAAGTGTAAAAAGTGTATACAAATGTAAATAGTGTATACAAGTGTAAAAAGGGTATACAAATGTAAGTAGTGTATACAAGTGTAAAAAGTGTATACAAATGTAAATAGTTTATACAAATGTAAATAGTGTATACAAATGTAAATAGATCAAGTGTAAATAGTGTATACAAATGTAAATAGTGTATACAAATGTAAATAGTGTATACAAGTGTAAATAGTGTATACAAATGTTAATAGTGTATACAAGTGTAAATAGTGTATACAAGTGTAAATAGTGTATACAAATGTAAATAGTGTATAAAAGTGTAAATAGTGTATACAAATGTAAAAAGTGTATAAAAGTGTAAATAGTGTATACAAGTGTAAATAGTGCATACATGTGTAAATAGTGTATAAAAGTGTAAATAGTGTATACAAGTGTAAATAGTGTATACAAGTGTAAATACTGTATAAAAGTGTAATATAAATGTGGTGTCAATAATCCGCCCTGTCCGACTGATAAGCGTCGGGTATTTGGATCCGGGCTTTACGAGTTTGATCCCCAGTAAAGGCTGGGGCGTTCATGGTGGAATGCCTTTTGTGACGGCACATTTCCTGGCCTAGTACTGGTGTGTTTATCATGATGATAAGTGATCTGACGCCGTGATATAACCTAAATAATATTGTAGATGGCGTAAAACTCCAATAAAAAAGACAAAAAGTAATCAAGCCAAGACTGTGGAAGACAGTGGTGCAGAGGTAGAGAGTCGGCTTCTGGTATCAAAGGTCTCTGGTTCGAGTCCCGTGATGAGCGGTCCTGACTTTGGGATATTTCCACACAAACGGCGCGAGTACTGGTTTTAAAAGTGTCCAGGAAGCAGACATCGAGCGTGATTAATATAAGCTGAAAGCTTGCTTCGCAATCGATGTAAACTAAATAATGTTTAAATAATCAAGGCAACTTCAAAATATAATTATTATTTTATAAGATTCCACGATGCGATCTCCTACGATGCCGAGGAAAAGAAAGCTGATCGTAGAAGAGAAATCAAAGATTGAGCGAGAGCTTGATAACTCTCAGAGACAGTACAGTAACCGACCGTCGACTGGCGTTGTTATAGTCAAATGGATCTCCACCGCGATCCTCGGGGCATTGCTGCTGGCATGTTTAACGCTGAGTAAAGTGTCCGTCATTGCTCTGTCCTATAAAATGAACAGTAACATGACCGCCGAATTTCCTGCTACACCAACGCCGCCTGGTGAGACAAACCCGGAAGTGAAGTACATAGGTCAGCTGTTTGTGATGTTGCTGATCATACTGTTGGTGCCAAACGTGATCAATCTGATCAGGGGTTTGTTCTCCGGGCTGTTCAGGGAGGATATTCCGTGGCCGACTAAAAAGGGGTTTGCCTTGGTGAGTTATCGAATCGTATTTGCAATTTTAAACTATTCCAATTGGTAGGCATAACGAGGGCTTGGCGTGAAAACGGTTGTAACTAAAATTGGTATTTTTTTACCAAGATTAATCACCTCGCCATGAAGTCTTTATAAGCGTTAAAATCGTTTTTCTTGGTAAACAATGGAAATTTAGGTGCCATTGCTCGTTCTGAGCAATGGCACCTAAATTTGCATTGTTTACAAAAGGGTCAAAATTACCCCTAAACCAGGGTTTTCAAAAAAGGTTTTTAGTTACAACTGTTTCACGCCAAGCCCTCGATAAGACATATCATAATTCTCATTCTGGATGAACGTTCCTTTATTTGAATGGTGTTTTACGACGCGTTCAACAGTGTGCACGTTATGTAACGGCGTTTCTTGGATAAATTAGGAATCCGCTGTGGTCGAGTGGTTAGCGTCGGGGATTTCGAAACCGGGTGTCCTGGGTTCGATCCTCAGTCGCAGCACCTCGGTCATGGTTGAGTGCCCTTGGGCAAGGCACATTTTCTAGCCTAGTACTGGTTTGTTTACCCAGGGATCATGAGTAAGTGAACTGTCGCCGTGATATAACTGAAATTATGTTGAAAGCGGCGTAAAACCCCAAAAAAAATAATAATAAATAAATAATTCTTGGATAAATTACCAGCAATGCTGGTTTATTTATCCCGACACCAGCCAGAGTGCACGTTATGTAACGACGTTTCTTGGGTAAATTACCAGCACTGCTGGTTTATTTATGCCGACACCAGCGAGGATGCACGTTATGTACCGACGTTTCTTGGATAAATTACCAGCACTGCTGGTTTATTTATCCCGACACCAGCCAGTGTGTGTATACCACGTGACTTTGACGTCACAAATGCTACGGCGGACAGAAATATTTTACTTCGGTTTAAAAGTAAAAACAAAGGTAACTTTTTTATTTCTTCATCATTTTTAATGAAACATGGCGCAGTCTACGCCGCCTACAGAGTCCTATCTCCGTTTTTTCAACGGAGTTTGATTAGTGGTTTAGTTTCTTCAAACACTTCGATGAACCTTTTCTCAAAATTTATTAATATCGCCGACAGCCGGAGCATTATCAAAACTGGATTTTGAGAACAGGTTCGTCGAAGTGTTTGAAAAAACTAGACCACCAATCAAACTCCTGTAAAAGACGGGAGATAGGACATTGCAGCATGTCTCATTAAAAAGCGTGAAGAAATAACAAAGTTACCATTGTATTTACATTCTTAACAAGAGCAATTATTGCTCTCTGATCATGCAAATATGACGTCAAAAGTCACGTGGTATACACACACTGACCAGCGAGTGACCGGATTTGTTCAAGTGAACTTTCGAGCCTTCGTTGTTATGTATACCTCTTAGGCTCTTTCAACTATAGTTAACAAATACAATTAAATCATGGTATAGAGTACCCGTATTATCGCGCCGAGCCCCGGTAGCTCAGTCGGTAGCGACGCAGACTCTCAATCCAGGAGTTGTGAGTTCGAAATCCACAACCCGACCAACGTTATGTCATAAGTTTGACAAAGGTCACTGCTACGAGCGTCTTTCGTCTTCCACCAATGTGATTTATAACAGTTTATGTGGAAAATCAGCCAGTTGTTTGGAAAGTATGATGTGTGGAGTAATGGTGTGTAATGGGGGCGGGAAAGCCATAAAAAACACGTGATTAGACTGACAAATTGTAGAAAAGGTTGTTAAAGCAAAAATAATCAATCAATGGGACCGTACTATCCCGACCTATGGGCACGTGTATAAGGAAACTGATGAATCTTTTGTAACATTATCCATGCAATCCTGAGTACTATCATTTGCTCATTCTTAAGTCCGATAAAGTGTTAATATTTCCTACAATGTTGATCTCTTATTTGGAAGGCGTTTGATTGATTGTTGATTGATTGGGGTTTAACGCCGTTTTTAACAATTTCTCAGTTATATCACGGCGGCCAGTTCACCTACTCATGCATTTCCTGGTTTTCTCACACCAGTACTCCACACAACAATCTTCCCAAGCAACTGGCTGCTTTTCCACATAGACTTAGTCCATTGGTGGAAGACGAATGACGCATGTCGCATTGACTTTTGTCAATCCTCGGAAAGAAAGTTGGCCGAGCCGGGATTCGAACTCACAACCCCTGGATTGACAGCCCGCGTCGCTACCGACTGAGCTACCGGGACTCGGCAGTTTAGTTTGGAAAGTCTGATGTGTGGAGTAATGGTGTGTAATGGTGTGGGAAAAACATAGGTGAACTCGTCGTCGTGATGAGACTAACACATTGTAGAAAAGGTCGTTAAACCCAAACTAATCAATCCATGGGACCGTACTATCCCGACCTATTGGCACTGATGATTCTTTTGTAACATTATCCGTGCAATCCTGAGTACTGTCATTTGCTTCTTCTTAATAAGTCCGATCAAGTGTTAATATTTCCTTCAAGTTTGATCTCTTATTTGGAAGGCGTTTGAAGTTATATTAAACTATGTGTTAGCTTTGTATTTTCTATCAATTGTTTACATCACCGATAAATAGAGAATAACTAACTGCATGTTTTTGATATAGAATTTATGTCACAAGGGAAAAAAGGGGTAATTTGGTTAAAATCACGAAACCGTAGGTTGAGTGATTTTACACCAAATTACCCCTTTTTTCCCGAGTGACATAAATTCTATATCAAAAACATGCAGTTAGTTATGCTATTTATTATATATCTGGAATAAATCTCCCCTTTATTTTAAAGAAACATATAAAAAAAATAACTTGGCCTTAGGCGTATGAATGTTACGTAACCAATGACTGCATCCTTTTAAGACGTTCCATGGCTGTTCCATTAATGTTTACGCCGCACGTTTAAATCAATGTTTTATGTCATTCTTTATATTTTCTTTTGTAAGTTTCTTAAGATGTCTCTTAGGATGACATCTTAAAATATAATTGAAACACATTTTTATCTTATTTTCACTTAAATAATGATCAAAAATCATACTATCAACATTTTAAGTAAACATAAAGAAAGTAGTTCCGGCAAAAATGATATCATCACTAGTGATGATATAAAAAAACTAAAAGGGTTATCGTCCTAGTGTTAGTTATCATTTTTTTAAATATTGATATTGATTTTATGTCACTTAAATTTCAATGCAAAATTTGGATAGGTATGTAATAAATATCGATATCACACACATGAACATTGTTGTATTTATTAAACACGACTCTAAGAAAGGTTATATCAATATGTCGTTTGAAGATGTTTTTTATGTCTTGAAAAAATAAATTTCTTCATCAGGAAAAGATCACCATGGTCAAATCCTACAGCACATAATGCGTCATTTGTATACATTGCTTCAAAACGACAATCCTCATGTTATAAAAAAAAAAAAATCATATTTCATATATATGTTAATGAAAACATGATAAGGACGTCATACTCAGTGAGTGTATGTCAAAATCCCCTCACTCTGAAAATGGCATAGTAGTCAAAATCCCCTCGACCAAACTGATATGGTAGTCAAAATCCCCTCTATGGGTATTCTTAATCCGCTCAATCTAAGATCATATATTTTTTTGTAAAACTAAATGTAAATTTAAATATAGTACATCATTTCCGTTTATAGTCATCTTAGTGATCAGTCAATTACATGTTAATTCTTTTAAAAAGAATTTCATGTATTGGTAAATTGTTATGCTAAAATAATGCTGTGCAAAATTCAATATATCTCTATTAATATAATATAGATCACTGTTAGATAGTTTATCATGGAGTTGATGAAAATGTTTGTGTCAAAACCCATACGGTCCATTTTTGTAATAATTGTCAAAACCAATATGGTTGAAAACAAATGTGTAGTCAAAATTACTCGTTGAAAATGCATAGTATTCAAACCCCATATGATTGAAAATGCAGGGTATCCTAACTCATATGACTGAAAATGTAGAGAAGACAAAATGCTTCTTTGAAAATGCAGAGTATACAAAACCCCAATGATTGGTGATAATTCAGTCACATGTTATAAATGAATTGAGGTGATAATTGCTTTAATCCTGTTTGTCACAACCATAAGTCCCTTCAGGAATTATTGTCCGTGATTGGACAACTTATAAGAATAAGATAAACACATGAGTGTCTAAATATGGTAGAAAGTGGTTAGTTAAACTGTGAAAATATAAAATGTCCTAGAAAACAGTGCGCTGAATATTTATTAAAATGATTAAATTACTTACTGTGTTATGTATGTAAAACATTAAAATGATTTAAAATACTTACTATGTTATTAGTCTTTTTAGTGCAATGTTATTTTAGGATTTTGAGTGTCTCCCTTCTCAGTTATATACTATTTGTTAAATATAATGCTTTGTACTATGGGCCGGTGGCCTAATTACTTTCAATAAAATATTTGTAATTGTCATTGTCATTGAGTTGGATACCATTCCAAGGTGTTGGTATTTCATGGCTTTGCATTCAATAACATTCTATATTTGTTTATATCTCACAGGCGTTTGTTGTGAGTTTATTGGAGTCGGTTGGCACGTGTTTTTTCGTGTTTAAAGTTTCCGATCTGAACAAAGACGATCCGTATCTACTGGTTCTCGCGATGCAAACCGTGTTCGTGGTTCCAGTATTCACGTACCTGATCGACGGGATACAGAACACTCGCAATGATAAGCGGTTGGTTGGTCTCTTTGTGTGTGCGGCCATCCTGGAATCGGCGGGCGTCGGTTTGACATTTTATTTATTGTTTCAAGGTAGGTGATAATTGAGCCGTCCCGCGAGACAACCAACATTGTGGACTTTTCGTAAAGTATTGATCCGGATCAGTCTAAGCATGCCGCGCAGGCTTTCCCGGATAGACACTTTTCGCCTCCTGTGGATTTTCTGTTTCAGGAATCATTACCCTATACCTCTATCCCCCTGATACGGAATGTGTCGGCCCGGATCAGTCTACTCGGACGGCATAGGAGGATCTGGGTCGATACATTACGCAGAGGCAATAACGTTGGTTTTCTCGCGAGACGGCTCATATTGCTTTTGATATACAATATATTACAATCTTGATTTTACACTATTGGTCATCCTCGGTACCCAGGCTATTCATAAAATATATGATACCCTGGGCAAATTGGCTGTACAAATCTCGTACTCATGAATAATTTATCAGGTGAAATGCAGCCTTTTGATTGGCCGCATGACACAAACCTTTTGCGATACTAAAATGACAGTGTTGTTACGGAGGAAATCGTGGCGCATGCTTTACGAAATTTCGCTAGCCAATTTGCCCAGGGTATCATATATGTTATGAATAGCCTGGGTACCGAGGATGACTATTGGTATGTCCATGTATATATTAAGCATTTTATGTCCACATTTAAAACAATCCATTTTACCTCTTTCCCACTTGAAGCATTTTGACGGATCTGCAGCAGACGAATTTTGAAAGCACTGTGTCAAAAAGGCGAAATTGCTCATTATGAACAATACCACCTTTAGTCACGATGTTTTCAACTATATTTAATAATTCAGCTCTCATTTATGGAGTTTTTCACTTTTTTGTTCAGGTGTTTTTTTTTTTTAAAGTTGTCTGCATCAGATGTGTTGTATGTGGGAAAGGGTTAAACTATGTTACTTGTTTAATGTACGTTTTATTGATTGTTTATGCAAGGTGTAATTGTTTATTACAAATATCGAACTCTTGATTTACTACAGAAAATAGTCCCAACATGTTATACTGAATAGACTGTTAACTAATCACATACAAAAATATTTCTATGATCGATAATGGTCCCGTTACCTCGTCCATCAATCGTGACGTTTATATTGACCGGAAACACGTTCTCAGCCATTGTGTAAACATTCGCGGATGAATACTCAAATAGAGATTCGGTCATGTTATATTACACGTGTCATATAAAGAAATACGTAATGGGTATATATCATCGGATACAAGCATTGCCATGTGATAAATATCTTTATAAGCAGTATGACCATAGTTTAAACAATCCGTTAAGTGTTTCGAAATAGGTCAGCTGCATATTTTGTGTATGTTGGAAATGGTTAAGAAAAACACTCCAAATGTTTCTTTTCAATTTCTTTTAAAGATGCGTCAACAACAACCATGATCTACACCATAGTCGCCGTGGTGTGTTTGTCCGTGGCCTGGTCGCCGGTGGTCCAAAGGAATTTACTGAAAACACCTAAACGATATACATCTGATGACCAGTTTAATGGTGAGTAAAGGTCGGCGTCAATTAAACTGTCACATACTGCCGATTTAAAAGTTCTATTTCACAGGGTATAAAATATATATATAAAAAAAACACTCTTCCATTCAATGACTGCCTCAATAGTGTAATGGTAGAGAGTCCGCATCGGGTGTGTGTAGTCGAGGGTTCGATTCCCGAATGGATCATACCAACCACTGGCAGTAGTGGCTGCTGACGGGTGCGGGGTTAGCATTACGATTGACTGACTGGTGTCAGGATAAATGGACCATTAGTACTGGTTACTTACCGGGGAAACGCCGTAATATAGCTGATAAATGTTTGCCGTAAACACCAAACAATTTTTGATTTATTTTTCGGCCCTCTTTCCTTCTTCAGGACTTCACAAAGAGCTCAACAGACTATAATGATGTTCCCATCTCATTTTGTCTCAAAATAAAAACAACGTAGTTTGTAGAGATATGTGTGACATCCCGACGAAGCCATAGGTCCGAATATCGAATCATAGAGTAACTTTATTGACGTCACCTAATAAATACATAACGAGGTCAGATAACATAGACATATGTGTAGAATTTACGAACATGTCCGTCACGTGATTTCGCTAGTTTAAAACTTTTAGCAATGTGATTTGAAACATATATGAGCCTGGAATTGGAAAAAGCATCATCGGACACCTCCGCTCAACATCACCCATGGGATTTTTCACTATCGAATTGCCGTTTTGACAGAAATATAGAATATACATGAACCAAACGAAATGACGCGTACATTTCCAATACTCTACTACATTTGGAAGATGGATCTGATTGGCTGATTGGTGCAGTACAACATTGTGCTGCATCCAATAAGAAACAATACAGGCTATCCGAGGCGGTCTCGTTGACTTTTGAAATGATTAACAGGCCTTATTACCTCCCTTTATCTATACAGATTCATCTTTCTACGACCAAGACCAGACGCATGTGATGACTGTGGGTTCATCAACATCCTTCGGTGGGACTGCATCGACTGGTAGAACGCATTCTTATCAATCCGAGGTAAGCAAAATAATATAAATAACGTTGAATTAGGTATTATATCATGTATACATATAACATTTAACAATACGAATATTCTCGCGACGCGGGCTGTCAATCCAGGGGTTGTGGGTTCGAATCCCGGCTCGGCCAACTTTCTTTCCGACGATTGACAAAAGTCAATACGACATGCGTCATTCGTCTTCCACTAATGGGCTAAGTCTATGTGGAAAAGCAGCCAGTTGCTTGGGAAGATTGTTGTGTGGAGTACTGGTGTGAGAAAACCAGGAAATGCATGAGTAGGATAACTGGCCGCCGTGATATAACTGAGAAATTGTTAAAAATGGCGTTAAACCCAAATCAATCAATTGGAGTTTTATTACGAGAAAGCCGAGCCCCGGTAGCTCAATCAGTAGCGACACAGGCTGTCAATCCAGGGTATGTGACATCGAACCCCAGCTCGGCGGCCGACATTCTTTCGGACGTTTGACAACAGTCACCGTGACAAGCATCATTTGTCATCCACTAATGGGATAAGAGTCTATGTAGAAAAGTAGTCAATTGATTGGATAGACTGTTGTGTGGAGAACTGGTGTGAGAAAGTCAAGAAACATATGAGTAGGTAAACTGACCGCCGTGATATGAAAATTGCTGAAAACGGTGTTAAACTCCAATCAATCAATCTTCAGCAGACGACTTTTGAAACATTGTGTCAAAAGTTAAAATTGCTTTAAAACATGTGATTACTCCCGTTGCCACAACTTTTTCAACAATATATTCGATAAAAATATTCTATAAAAAATACTTTTATTCAAAGAGATTTACTTCATTTGTTGACAGATATTTATAAAGACGTCTACTTCAGATGCATAAAAATGTGTCTGTAGTTGGGAAAGTGCTAATTAACCCTTTCCCACTTACAAATGCATGTTGGTGCTTCTTCAGAAGATGACCTTTGAAACATTGTATCAAATGTACAAATTGATTGGACAGACTGTTGTGAGAATAACTGGTGCGAGAAAGTCAGGAAACATATGAGTAGGTGAACTTGTTGAAAACGATGCTAGACTGCCATCAATCAGTCAATGGTACGAGACAGTCAGGAAACATATGAGTAGGTGAACTTGTTGAAAACGGTGATTGACTGCCATCAATCAGTCAATGGTACGAGAAAGTCAGGAAACGTATGTGTAAGTGAACTTGTTGAAAACGATGCTAGACTGCCATCAACCAGTCAATGGTACGAGAAAATCAGGAAACATATGAGTAGGTGAACTTGTTGAAAACAATTATAGACTGCTACCAATCAGTCAATGGTACGAGAAAGTCAGGAAACATATGAGTAGGTGAACTTGTTGAAAACGATGCTAGACTGCTACCAATCAGTCAATGGTACGAGAAAGTCAGAAAGCATATGAGTAGGTGAATTTGTTGAAAACGGTGCTTGACTGCCATCAATCAGTCAATGGTACGAGAAAGTCAGGAAACATATGAGTAGGTGAACTTGTTGAAAACGATGCTAGACTGCCATCAATCAGTCAATGGAACGAGAAAGTGAGGAAACACATGGTTAGGTGAATTTCCCGCCATAATATAACTGTCTTTCTGAATCAATTTCTCACGCAATGCTTTTTATCTGTTTCTGAAAGCAACAATTCACACCATAGTTAGGTGAATTTCCCGCCGTAATATAACTGTCTTTCTCAATCAATTTCTCACGTAATGGTTTCCATCCGTTTCTTAAAGCAGCAGTTCACACAGAGTTACAGAATGAAAAATCTAGGAAGATCGGAAGAACCCAGACAGGAAATCAAGGATTTGCCGCCCACATGGAAGCTCACCATCTTTATGTCAAGTCTAAAAATAGTTTTCACAATCGCAACGTCTCTGATCTATTACCACTATGTTCTGTTCAAATCGAAATTCAAAGACGTCAGCATTAGCTTCGATGACTTTTGGGAAGCTTGGAACTGGGGTGACGATATAAACCATTCCGGTGCTCACTACGAAGTGTATTACTTCGTAGCTAATATGGTCGCTGGAGCATTAGGTAAGTGTTAAAACGACTGCAACCCAGATGGCACGATGAAGGGGTTTCCTATTTAAAAATACTTACCCCGTTACTGACAGGGTAGAATTTGCGATGGAAAAAGTATCGAAAACAAGAAAATCTCACCGATTATAGGGGTATGTAATATGTCAGTTATCATATTTTAATGCCCCAAATACAAAAATAACACTTATTTTCTTAAAATTGGAAATTTTATTTTTTTTCGACAGTTGGGTATCTGGAGTTCAGTCGCTTTAAAACGCTCAGTTAATAGTGTAACGTGTACCGGCGTTACGCCATTGCGGGTCACCCATCCAGGTACTAACCGCGATGAACGTTGCTTAACTTTTGAAAAAAGGTCAACCACTCTACCAACGTCGCTATAAAAGCCGGCTTCTACGACAAGGCCGTATTAGTAATATGTATACCTATCACCCGTTCCCGTTACATTCCCTCTTTTATCTTGACTTCGACCCGAAGTCACATAACTGAGCACAAGCAGTACACCGAAGTGGAGTCTATGTAACATCGCTAGGAACAACCGGGGTCCGGGGATGATGGTGATATCAATCCAAAAGGACGTAGAAGTTGTATTTACACCTATACCCCGTTCCCGTTACAATAGATATGAGAGGCAATCTCCGAACAAAACAACAGTTGGGCATTAGCGATTATTGTAAATCTGGATCAGACAGCACAACCTCGCAATCTGATCTGGATCTGCAATGGTATCACAATAAGTCACATAATCTTTCAAAAAGATTTATGTAGAGTAGGATACATGTTAATCTTTTAGCATGAGCGCGCATGTTAGTGGTTCTTCCACTTGTGTATTACTTACAGTTGGTTCTGTTTGCATGCATCACCGCTCTCACATCCCAAACGGAGTGATACCTGTGCCGTTTTGGGCAATGGTCAAAGGGAAGGAATTCATTTTCCATAGGCGACCATTACAGCATTATGGGTTATGGTTCGTTAATATCAAATGAATTAACACATACACCTGTATCAAATTAAAGTTTATTCTTAGAAATACAAAAAAAAAAAAAAAAAAAAAAAATCCCATGATCACCGACTGTTGAGGGAGGTCAAATCAAAGGTCACCCTTATCCCGCACTGAATTTTACTTTCAATTTCAGAAAATACAGCATGTTATGAAAATTCTATTAGAGTGTCAATATAGCTAAAAGCAAACACTATTTTGGTTCAGTCAGAGGTTGTTATTCAATTTCATAAAAATAACTTTCAACTTTTAACAAAATCATTATTGTCCAATGGGAGCCAACCGGAAACACTTCAAAACTCACGTGCTCGGTTTCTATGTCCGATGTAATCGCAAGATACAATCAAACGCCCGTGCTATACAATCGGAACACTCGATAATCACCGCCTGTCGTTATCATTTATTTATACGGGTTATCTTACCTGTTTTATACCGAGATATTAATTAAGCAACATTTCGATTGGCTGACGCAAAGGTTAATCTGATGTGACCCGTATTAGGCAGTCATCAGATCTAACTAAGAGCTTGCGAATTTTAGGTTTGGAATAAATCAGATTGTTTTAAGGTCAATTAGGGTTGGTATTTTACTGCATTTTCCTTAGTTGAAGATTATTATGATAAAAACCTCAAACATATTCAAAAGACATTACAATTTAGTATAAACAGTTCCAACTTTCATGGTGTATGCAGTTAATGTGACAATGTAATAACATCGATAATTATTTCACTGAATATTTACTCTTATCATTATCTGTGTTTTCGTTGTGCATTCATCGTCTTTCGGTGTTCATGAGAGCCCGACTTTTATTAGTACTCTTAGACCTGTGATTATTTATTTTTAAGGATACATCGCTGGATATATAGCTTGTACAACCTGCATGCAGAGAGGGGCATTTTCACTTCCACTCATTCTGTCGACGCCCCTCTCTCTAGTTCTGTTAACCATAAACTCATGCCGGTTCTACATACCGCACATACCGATTGGATCTGGTAAGTTCTATTCCGTGTCCATCCTGAACATAGGTATAAGATTTTGTATATTTGTTACGGATGTTTCATCAATTATAAGTTATACCACGGTGTTTCCTGTGTAATCTACCAGAAATATTGGCCCATTTATCCTGACACCAGCGAATCAATCGTAATGCTAACTTCACAACCCTGAGCGCCAAGGATGGAAAACCCATTACAAGCAGCGTTAAAGTCTTAATTATTACCTGGCCGCGGAACAACAACAATAAACAACAACATTTTTTATTTCGATGCTAAGTATGTAAATAATACATAAATGAGAGCTGTGCAATATATTATACAACGTGATCAGAGGGCAACAACAGGCGTAGTAATTAAATCAATATGAGATAGAAATTGAGAATAAGAGAAAAAAGAATGAAGTATATAGAGGGAGAAAAAAGAAAGAAGGTACAGAATGGAGGATAGAAGCATGTTTTGTAGTTTAAATATGTTTATTTGAAAGCTCAATAAGCTTGTTTTCGTCATGTTTCCATATTTAATTATTTTCCCTTTTTGAAACAAAATAAAAAGAAAATGGTTATGGAAACATTTATATTCCTATAATTAGAAGGTACAGAATGTTAGCGGTGTGTTACTAAACAGTAACAGAGAAAAGGATCTTATGAGACTCGTGTCGCTGTTGTAGGAACAGACCCGAGACCTCCCTCCACCGAGGCGGCTGCTCCTACCACTACACAACCTAAGCCCTCTACCTATTTGATAACCGTCTGTTATGATCCATACAATACATATATAGTAACATTTCGGATCAAGTGTTTCTTTTTTATTTTAAACTTTTCGTCTGCTATATTTTGGCATAATCTATTGGCTATTTAATGCAAATCAAGTACAATTTCAGATCGAGTGTTTGGGTTTTACTTTTAGCGTTTTCTTTTGATATATATTGGCATAACTTTTCAAAGCTTATCTAGTACAATTTGAACATTTGAACGTTTAATACGAGATATTATCACGCGTGATTTAACAGCTAAATTCGTGCGTACGCACTCGTTTATGAATAGAATTTCAGTTTCAGAAGATTAATTGATGGTAAATTTACTCCATATATTTCACCTATTCATATTATAAGTTTGGCCGATGGATCTAATTTACACTAATTGTTTTGTATTATATTGTGAAATTGCGCTTCATATTTCAGAGGATGGAATAACCCAGTACCCAAAAGATTTGTGCAACATCAGCACAGTAGATAATGACGATGCTCTTTTCATAGCGGCAGCCTCGTGCCTCTGTTTGGCCCAAATTTGTTGTTACGGATGGGTCCTGTTTAAAAGTCAATTCCTCGTACTACTTCAGGAAATACAGGTAAACGAGATTTACATACTCCTCTTCGATTCAGTTCCTACCGCCTCGGTGGTGTAGTGGAAGAGCGGGAGGTCGTGGGTCCAATCCCCGGCCGGGTCATACCAACAACCTTAACATGGAAATAATGGCTGCCCTCCTTTCGGCTTAGGTTTGCAGGGTTAGCATTTCGACTGACTAGCAGGTGTCAGGATAAATTGACCAGTAGTACTGGTAAATAACCAAGGAAACGCCCTGATATAGTTGAACAAATGTTGAAAGCGGCTAAAACACCAAACAATCAATCAATGAATTCTTACTTTTTGTAACCAATAAATCAATATATATGGAAATATGAAACAGTAATGTATCGCTGGGGAAAGCATACACAGTTTATTATTGAAATCATACTATAGGTCATTGTCCATAGTTTTCACCACGTCGGATTAGTTTAAACTTATTTATTTTACATCGATTGCGAAACATGTTTTCAGCTTATATTAATCACACTGTCTGCTTCCTGGAGACTTAACCAGAACTCGCGCTGTATGTGGAAAAATCCAAAAGTCAGAACCCGCTCATCACGGGACTCGAACCCGGGACCCTTGGTACGAGAAGCTGACGCTCTACCTCTGCACCACTGTCTTCGTCAGGTTGGGACGTGGTAATGAATTCTGAATCAACGTTGCTTTTTTAAGACTGGTTTAAATTAAATAAATATTGCTGTAACCGATTGTAAAAGTTAAAACAACAGAAAGCATGTGAACATTTACGGGAGTCTACCACCAATGCATTTAAAACCCATATACAGAGATCCGTATCAAGTCCTTAACTGACGTGTCGAATAATCAGCGATTAGCTTTATGTTTATATCTTTGTTATTCCGGACTTTTCATAAACCTTACATTTATATTCTTTAGTTACTCGTTAAAGATAGAATGGAAAAAAAACACAATAATACACACATCTGGTGGAAACGTATATCATTTTTTTTTTTTTTAGAAAATACAAGTTTTAATTAGTTAAATCAAGTCTTATTATGTTTAAATTTTAGTAATTTGAGAAGGTTGATAAACACCGTGTTTATTTCGTAGTTATCTCTTGGTAGGAAGTAAATGTAATGTAATGTAATTATAGAGATCAATTGCTCTGGTCGAGCATAAGCTTTCTAGCTTCTATAGGCCCATTTGGTAATGTACACTATATAGTGTACACACATCTGACAGGTGCAGATACATTCAAGAGACAGAATTAGATACAAGGGATTCCGGGTGCGATACCCTAGCTTTTTCCGAAAAGACCCTTTGGTTCTTTAACGTGCTCAGTGTAAAGCACCGATACACGATAGGCATTTTTTCCTGGAATGGACCAGTACTTGACCTCTAGTTGAGTGGGAGCCACTTAAAGCACCTCAGAAAAAAAATCCAGAACCCGTACCGGGCGGGATTTAAACCCCCAGACCTCTGGATTGACAGTCCAGCGTGTTAACCACTAGACCACCATGCCACTCTAAAAATGAAATAAATAGTGGATATTACATGAGTGGTAATTCAATGCGAAATGTTATTAAACGAGTTTAATAAAATTTTGTATTGAATAACCACGAATGTTATGTTCTATTTATATCATAAATTCCAATTCGACGATTATTAGCGCAAAATATATATAACGTCGCTATATAGCCCGGTCATTTTCAATGCTTTTCATTATGACGTTAGTAGCATTGTTATTACACTAGTTATACATATACCAAAATATATAGATTGACATTATTTCACGCTGGCGACGTCATTTATGATATAAAACAATGTGTTTAAATGTTTAGTTATTCTGGACGCCGATGTATAATTCCGTCCTGCTGGAACAGTGGTTGATGCTTGTCTATGTTTATATTTTAGTAGTTAGTAAATAAACAATGTGTTTAAATGTTTAGTTATTCTGGACGCCGATGTACAATTCCGTCCTGCTGGAACAGTGGTTGATGCTCGTCCGCAAAAACGAAGTCATTGATGCGGATTATGAAGACCCTGCAGAGAAAATAAAGAAATCGAAGATCGTGATTTGTACAACCATGTACCGTCAACACTATTGACCTGGCTCTAATTCCACCAACTTTGCTTAGCGCTAAGTTATACTTAAATACTTAAAAGCATGTTTCATCATTTAAGTTTCCCTTATAAAATTGCCAAAATATTTAATTTCTTAACAACTATAGACCTGGGTTTAATTCCAACAACCATCGCTAAGTAATTCTTTAACAGAGGTCCATATAAGGATAGGTATTTAGCTGTTTTTCCCTCAATGTTTCTCTTATTATTAAAGGAGCCCTATGTTGTGGGTACTCAAAAGAATCGTCTCACTGAGACGATTCTTTTGAGTACCCACAGCATAGGGTTACAGGGCCAAATAAGGATTTTAGAACATGCAAAACGCTCCTTATTTAGAGCGCTGATACTTATATACTTAAAAGCACATGTCATTTTAGTTTCCATTATAAAATTGCCAAAAATATTTTATTTCTTAACAACTTTTGTTAAACAGCTAGGTAACATTTTGTGTTAGTCATTTACTTAAATACATTCAACCAGTCATGTTTTACAGAATTTTAGGAAAACAAAAATGGTTAAATATGCTTTTAAGTAGTTAAATTTTACTTAGCGCTAAGTAATGTTGTTGGAATTAGACCCTGATCATAACCCGTGTACAAGGACGTGTATTATAATGGCGTAAACATACTCGAATTTGAAGAAAGTGTGTCATTTATCCGTTTTAAAATCAAATCAAATTACAAGGTCGATGAAAATGCATGTATGTCAAAACCGCTTTGGTGGTGTCGTTGTAGAGCGTCCGCATGGGGTCACGATTTGCGATCCCCGGTCGGTTCGTACCAACTAATTCAACAATAAATAGTAATGGCTTTGCTCCCTTGGTGCTTAGGATTGTAGGGTTGGGCATAACGACTGACTCGCTGGTCTCTGAATAAATGAACACATACCGAGGGCTTGGCGTGAAACGATTGTAACTAAAATTGGTATTTTTCTACCAAGGTTAATCACCTCGCCATAAAGTCTTTATAAGCGTTAAAGCATTTTTCTTGGTAAACAATAGACATTTAGGTGCCATTGCTCGTCAAAATTGCCCCTAAACCAGGGTTTTTAAAATAGGTTTTTAGTTACAACCGTTTCACACCAAGCCATCGATACATGCTATATGTATACATGCCTCATCGGGCGTGTATAATTCGACATCTCTTTTGACATCGGTCTCACGAGATATCAATTGTCCATGCCCTCGTATTATGATACTAAAAGCAGTATCGCTACTGAAACATAATGTTCCTATTGTATTATAATTAATTATTATATGGTTAAAGGCTGACTACGAGATGCGACAGCTACTGGAGTCGATACAAAGGGTGAATCGTGCCCAAAGTCAGGGCAAGAGATCCTTCGAGGCTCATGTGTTTTTCGATGGCGCGGTCAAGGACAGGAAGCCACAGGAATTCGTACTACAACTAGTATCTCTTGCCGAAAGCACTCTAGGTTGGTTTACATTATTATTTCAGGAGTAGGTTCTAACTTAACATAGTTAATCTCATAATTAGGTACATAAATAACAGCCAAGTGCTTGAAAAGTCGGTTGTGTGAAGTAATGGTTTGAGAAAGTCAAGAAACACATGTGTATGTGAACTGGCCGCCGCGATATGACTGAAAAACAATTTATCAATCAAGCATTGTATTGTCATTTCTGTACGTGGTAGGATCTGATAACACTGTCTGACTACACCGCATGAAAGGTCGTCTCTAACTGACATAATTCACTTAACAAACTTATGAACACGTGCTCGACCCTTATGTCCAATATAATCGCACGATACTACAAACGCTCGTGCTATACAATCGGATCACTGAACAATTTCTGCTTCGCTGTATCGCTTATTTGTATGGGTCATATTATCTTTTTTATATCGTAAGCGACAATTTGATTGGCTGACGCAACGGTCAATCTGAGACGACCTGTATAGGACAGTCATCAGATCTATATACGCGCTATCAAGGTTTAGGTCCGGTTTTAATGCGATTCCGCAAAGAAGGGGAAAGCCATACTTCTTTACAAACACTTTACTCTATGTGTTTAGATGTGAAGGCGGTGAAGTGTACCAAGAACTTGACACCTTATGGGATGACACTGAGTTGGATGTTAGGCGAGGGCGGAATGCTGTTTGTCGTACATCTGAAAGACAATTTTAAGGTAGGCGGTTATTAGATGAAGTAGATGGCGAGCTCTTTTTTCGATATTTTCTTTTGGTAACAAAAAAGTTTCTTTTACACATTTATATTGTATGTAGTTCTATGACTGGTTTTGTTTGAGTTTTGAAATCTATACAATTTATCAAGACATATCATTATTAGCCAGTGCATGGGAAAAGGTACAAGTCGGCATTTCTAAACAATAGCTGTTATATGATGTGTCGTCAATGAAATATGATTTAATGCGGAAGTGGGAAGTGATTCATCAATCTTATTATAAGTGTAAGAAGTGTTTTTTTCTCATTGAAAATACGGAAATTTGTATATTTTTCTTTCGTCTTATCTTCAAGTAATACTGTTTCAATTATGATTTGAAAATTATGCTGCATTAACACTAGATGACTTTGTATTGTCTCCTCGGATCGTGGTACAATTCACATCTCTCGACGTTCTGTCTCGCGAGATATCCTTTTTCAAACGCATTTCGAAGTACTATATAAAGCCAGGTATCGCTTCTTCAACATAATATTTCCCCTTTTTATTTTTCTGCATGTTATATTACATTTCATAATTTATTGCTCTGCATTTTATACAACATAACACTTCATGACATTGTATTACTTATTGTTTTGCATGTTTTAAAACATAACACTTCATTACATAACATTATTAATTGTGCTGCGTGTTATATAACATTACATTACATTGCTTTACATTACATTACATTACATAACATTATTAATTGTGCTGCGTGTTAAATAACATTACATTACATTACATTATTAATTGTGCTGCGTGTTATATAACATTACATTATTAATTGTGCTGCGTGTTATATAACATTACATTATTAATTGTGTTGCGTGCATTATTAATTGTGCTGCGTGTTATATAACATTATATTACATTATTAATTGTGCGGCGTGTTATATAACATTACATTATTAATTGTGCTGCGTGTTATATAACATTACATTACATTATTAATTGTGCTGCGTGTTATATAACATTACATTACATTATTAATTGTGCTGCGTGTTATATAACATTATATTACATTATTAATTGTGCTGCGTGTTATATAACATTACATTACATAACATTACATTATAATTTGTTTTGCCTAGGTGAAGAACAAGAAACGCTGGAGCCAGGTAATGTACATGTCGTACGTTATGGATTATCTCATGAACGTATCCGGCGACGGTAATGAACATTTTTGATAAACTTTTGTTGTTTCGGAATCCCCTTTCCCACATACTACTGGTCTTCAAAAGCAAAAGCCAGCGATCGAACCCGCCACGTCCCACACGTCCCGCACCCAAGGCGGACGCCGAGCCCCGGTAGCTTAGTTGGTAACGACGCGGGTTTTCAATCCAGAGGTTGTCAGAGGAATCCCAGCTCGACCAACATTCTTTCCGACGTTTGACAAAAGTCGTTGTGACCTGCGTCATTTATCTTTCACCAATGGGCTGTTTAATAGCCTATGTGGAAAAGCAGCCAGTTGCTTGGAAAGTATGTTGTGTGATGTACTGGTGTGGGAAAACCAGGAAACGCATGAGTAGGTGAACTGGTCGCCGTGATATGACTGAAAAATTGTTGAAAACGGCGTTAAACCCCAATCAATCAATCAATCAATCCAAGGCGAACGCTTTACCACTACATCATCGAGGCGATACTACATATACAGAGAGGGAGTCAACGTGATACTAGGGAATAGGCTTAAGTAATACAATTTATTTCAAGGTCTGAATGTTTTCGTTTTACCGACTTGGATTATTACTGTTTCCCAACATACAAAAGTCTTAAACAATACGATATAAATATGGACAATCTGTAACAATTAATGTTTATCTATTTAATCGAGTTGAAAATATTGTGACAAAAAGTGAAATTGCTCATTATGAGCAATTTCACCTTTTGTCACAATATTTTCAAAAAGTGTTCTGCTTCAGAGTTGCCAGAAAAGCTTCTGGTGTGGGGCAAGGTTTTAAGTATTTGTTTCTCTGTTAGGTACTTTAATGGACACATACATACTCACCACGGATGCTGACGTCAAGTTCACTGCCGACTCAGTAGAGGCGTTACTCGATCTAATGTCACGTGACCATTCTGTGGGCGCGGTTTGTGCTAGGACACACCCACTTGGTAGTGGACCATTGGTATGGTATCAGGTATTTGAATACGCAATCGGACACTGGTTTCAGAAGGTGATTACTGTTTGTTATTCCTTAATTTGTGTCGGATATAAATCATAGATAATTTACACCCCTAACATTTCACATTTTGAGACCTATCATATCTTGCAAAACATATTTGTAAAAAAAATAAATAAGAATAAATTATCCAAAAAATGTGATACTACACTCCAGCCAAAATTGCTTTCATATTATTTTTAATATTTTATTCTCAAAATCGAAGTTTTGACCCAGCCTGCAACTACGCCTATAATTGGGTACATTTTATAAATTCGTTAACAGGTTATTAACCTGACCAGTTGATACGCATGCTTGTTTATATCATTTTCTTATAAACAAAATAAGTAAATATTTTATTTTGTAAATCACTATAGATACGATTTTGTTAAACAACAAATTCATAAGAATAAAATAGACATTTTGTACAAAGATGTGCAATTTACCTTCGAAAACAGTTCATTGCACTGGCGAGTTAATATGCAAGAATTAATCTTAATAAGGATCTCTCAATATCGATTGTCGATAAGAAGGTCTTTGATTGATTGATTTGATTGTTTGGTGTCCGCTTTCAACATTTGTTCAGTTATATCATGGCGTTACATGAGTAAGTTACCAGTACTACTGGTCCGTTTATCCTGACACCAGTCAATTAGTCAGTCGTAATGCTAACCCCGCAACCTTGAGGAGTCATTGCTACCATTTTTAAAACGAAAGGTGTTGAAATAGACACGAACTATAAACAAACTGTTAATGGGAAATTGTACAAGACCTTAAACTCTGATCAAGATCTCATATCACTTACATAATTGTGTTAGAAGCTTCTGCTGCATCAAGAAACATGTACATGTACATCTTAATGATATGATGCATGGTCCATAACAAGAACATGTACATCTGAATGCTATGATGCATGGTACATTACAAGAACATGTACATATAAATGCTATGATGCATGGTACATTACAGGAGCATGTACATCTGAATGCTATGATGCATGGTCCATAACTAGAACATGTACATCTGAATGCTGTGATGCATGGTACATAATTAGAACATGTTTATAAATATGGAATGTGGTCGTAGAACTACAATGTACTGTCCATCTACTGAAAAACTAAAATACTAACTTTTGTATCCAATTTAATCATTTTATTTTGTTGAATAATAGAGCCTATATAATTAAACCCTTTTCCCAGTGCATACAGACACTGTTTTAGGTATCTCCAGCAGACGTCTTTTGAAAACACTGTGCCAAAAGTTGAAATTGCTGATGATGAGCCTTTTTACCACAAAGTTTTCATCTCTGTTCAATATTTATACTTTCATTTATAAAAAGTGTTTGTATATTGTGCCTTGTTGTTTTCAAAGACGTCTGCTGCTGATTTGTCATATGTTAGAAAGGGTGATGATTTTGATAAGACGAAGCAGATGTATAGGATGATCTGAATCTACCTGTAACTTTTCTCGCTGACAAAACGAACAAAGAATAATTGAGCCGTCTCGTGAGAAAACCAACATTCTGGACATTGCGTAAAGTATCGACCCGGATCAGCATAAGCATGCAGCGCAGGCTTACCCGGATAGACACTTTTCGCCTCATGTTGGTTTTTCTGTTTCAGGAAACATTACTCTATGTCTCTATCCCCCTGAGACTTAATGTGTCGGCCCGGGTCTGTCTGTGCGGACTGCGCGGGATGATCTGGGTCGATACATTACGCAGAGACCATAGTGTTGGTTTTCACGCGGGACGGCTCTTACTAACCATCCAACGCTTATGTTTAATTACATTCATTGTATTACTCCGCGTGTAAAAAACAAGTGTTAATATCTTATCAAATGACCCAGTGCACGAGAAAGGTAGAAGTTGGCAAGTCTAAGTAGTGAGGGTACATCTTGTCCTGTTGCTCAGTCTTATCAGGATCTACACAAGTTGACAGAATCTTCTGACGCGATTGTGCAAGTTATATGTGAACAGTGTATATCTTGATCAGACTGTGCGGATGCACAAGGCTGATCTGGATATAAACCTTTCACAAAAGCCAACTTTCACATGTTCCCATTTACTGCTCTATTCTGATTGGTGCAGGCTGCCGAACACGTGATCGGTTGTTTTCTCCGGGATGTACAGGCTGATCTGGATGTATTCCGTTCACAAAAGCCAACTAGAAACTTTACTCATCGAATGGCTCAAATAATTGTTTTCCTCTATTCTTATTGGTGCAGGCTGCCGAACACGTGATCGGATCTGTGTTGTGTTCTCCGGGATGCTTCAGTGTGTATCGATGTAATGCGTTGAAGGATATTCTGCCTCGTTATGCGTCGAATGTTGAACACGCTTTTGACTTCCTCACCATGGATATGGGCGAAGATAGATGGCTGTGTACATTGATGGTTTGGCTTATTATTATTTTTTATTTTTCTGTCAGAATATTTCATCATTTTCTTTTGCGATTTCAACGGTTCTAAAGTCGTCTGGAGAAGTGACGTCAGAAATCGTCTCTAAGTCGGATAGTCATTAAGCACATAATTAAGCAGTATATGAACTGTAATATAATTGCCATTTTGCTAAAGGTTGGATTGATCTCAAAATCAATAGACCTTCAGGCTGATCATAATCTACATCGTACGTAAATGGAGTGTTAAAGCCGTAAACATACGTAAATGGAGTGTTAAAGTCGTAAACATACGTTAATGTTTTGTTAAAGGCGTAAACATACGTAAATGGAGTGTTAAAGTCGTAATTATACGTAAATGGAGTGTTAAAGTCGGAAACATAAGTCAATGCTCTTTAAAATCCCTTATGAACGATTCGGTACATACATAAGAAATGTAATATAATCACTGTTTGGTTGAAAGTGTGACTAAACCCCACATCGATGTATATATTCCAGGTACAGAGTGGATGGAGGATCGAGTACTGCGCAGCAGCAGAAAACAGCACGCACTGCCCCGAAGAGTTTGATGAGTTCTATAAACAGAGACGTCGATGGGTGGCCTCTACCCTCGCCAACATCATGCTACTGCTGAAAGAATGGAATATAGGTATGTTGACGATGTTAGTGTGGCGTTGCTAACATCATGGTTCCATTGATGCTTTTTATACATTGCTTCAAAACGACATTCCTGATATCATAAAAAAACTTTCATATTTCATATATATGTTAATGAAAACACGATAAGGACATCATTCTCAGTTATATACTATTTGTTAAATAGAATGCTTTGTACTATGGGCCGCTGACCTAATTACTTTCAATAAAATATTTGGCATTGTCATTGTCATATTGGAGGAAAGGACCATATGTATGTTAATGTTGTTTATGTAAAACTTAAAGTAGAGTGAAAGGTCGGTATGTTTACTAAATGGATTATGTTACTGTCGAAATAATGATATGCTAACGATGTTATTCAAAAAGAAGAGCGTAATTAGTTGGCTTCAATTCATCGATAGCATCATGCTATTGTTGAAATAATGGAACATATGTATGCTTATGATGCAAAAGAGTAGGGAGATGTTGGTATGGTAACGACGATGGACTTAATTCTCACTGCTACAGAGTTGCTGTAGACATTGTAGGTCATAAATATGTAAACGATGTAAAGATAGTTAGTTAGAGCGAAAGCTTGGTATGTTTACGTAATTGGTTGGCCAAAACCCTCGCTAGTTTCATATGACCATGTGTTGATGTTGACCATAATGGGTCAAAGCTATGTTAAAAATGTTACAAAAGTAGAGTGATACCTTGGAATGTTAACGAAGTCGGTTTGCCACAAACCGTGCTAGAATTATATAAGTGATGAAAGAATGGAACAAGGCTAGGACATGTGCCTTGCCCAAAAGGACACTCTACATGAATGTTGTCCCGCGACTTGGAACCGAACCCGGGACGCCCTACATTCCTACATAATTATGTTGACGATGGACACAAAAGGTTAATTGGAAAGTTGGTATGGTAACGAAGATGGTTGGCCACAATCTGTAGTAATACCAGCTTACTGTTGATATAAATGAACATTGTCATTGCATTATAAATCATAAAATGTACTGTAGAAAATGCAGATTACCTTCGTGAATCTTGGCATATTCCAGTTTCGATTTGTATCCAATCTATATCCTTTGACCGATTACTTCTGAAGATCAGTATTAACAGTTGCGGAGGTAGAACCGTATCTACATCAGAGCTGTGCATGCGACATTAATGTAATGTTACACATGTAAAACAAAAGGATTCAAATGGATACTACTGTGTCTTAAATACCTAATTGTTTGTTTTGACAGAACGTCGCTCGTATGTTCGAGTGCAGCGGTGAAAATAATGTATACACGTGTCCGGGATCAATTAACTTCCGCAATACATGTCCAAAAAAAGATAGCAAAATGTAGTAATGGTACCTGAGATGGATGGTCTCAAAACTCGCTAATATTATGATAGTGTTAATTAAAAGAATGGAAAATAGTTATGTTAACTATATTTAACATCGAAACATTGGTGTGTTAGATATAGATCAGGGTCAGAAACTATACAATTCTGGAAACGTTCTCAGTACTCAGAATTGAACTCCATGCTCCAAATAAGGCTTCTGATTGGTCAATTTGGAGAACGAATTTACTTCTGACCAATCAGATACTTGAGCAAAAGTTCTGATCACAGATTAAACTTGTATAGTTTTGGAGCCAGAACTAAAAAATTATTATTTTAGAATTTGAGTTGCTAAATGGAAATCATGCAGTATTCTATCGGTATAGACAACATTTATCAAGGTATACTTTTTATATTCCAGTGGCCAAATTGAATCATAGAGTGTCTTTCGTATTCCTTATTTATCAAGCCATTCTTCTGTTTGCCACACTGATTGGACCAAGTTCTGTGATGTTAATAATATCAGGTAAATATTCGTTTTATCAGATAAGTAAAGCACTGACGGTATCGATGGCTGATTTGTTGTTACTATAAGCAGGGACGTAGATAAGAGGGATAAGTAACTGAAGTATATAGTAAAATATCACCCGTGCCAACATTTGTAGCAAGTAAAACTAAAAAAATGTTCAAGATATGAAAATAAAAAAATTATTTTTTGGAAGTTTAAACATTCTTCTATTGCAGAAGATAAATGTCAGTCTATTAATTTTTGGAAAAAAAATATATAATTCAGAAATCCCAATATCTGTGTCTTTTAAACCAGTCATTGTTCGAAATACAAAGAAATTCCAGTTGTTCATTGTATCTCTAACTTTAGTTGAAATGTTAAACTTTCAGAATATGTATGTTTTGTTTATGTGCCAAATGTGACTTCAAAGTTTTATTTGCTACAAAATGTGAAAAATTGGACAATTTTATTTTTATGTGTGATATTTTAACCAGATAACAGGTGTACATGTGGAGTTACATATCCCTCTTATCTACATCCCTGTTATAAGTAAGGGTAAGGCCTAAAGAGTAACTCATTGGGATCTGTATCTGAATAAACGACAATTCCAGATAACTAATACACTATTTACAAAGAGTTGACAATTTAGGAAAGCCGATCTAGATATGCGAGCTGATAACCATCTTCTAATTCCACCTGAAGAGGAGGTTGGAGTGGAGCAATGTAATCGACTTTAGACGAACGGTTGAAAATGGAACATTTATTTTCAATGGTTACCTACATTGACTATAGGTACCGCATAGGTCCTCTACTATATCAATACTAACAGCGGACTTGGCACTGCATATAAAAAGATAAATATTAATTTGTACTGACCAACACGTTAAAGTTGTAACACGTCACGAACTGAAACGATAGCGTATACGTTCATATTTCATTTAACTCTTTGACTTATTGAACATATCTACCATTTTAAAAAATTAGGCATTGAAAGGTTGATTGATTGTATTGTGTTAAACTACGCTTTCAACATGTTTTAGTTATATCACGTCGATTCTTGCGCAAGTTACCAGTATAACTGGTTCATTTATCCTGACACCAGCTAGTCAGCCGTAATGCTAAACCTGCAACCCTGAGCAGGACAACTTAATAATAAAAAAATGAAAGTGATTTAGGAATGTATCAAATTATTATTATATCTTAGGCCATACCTCTAACCTCATTGACACGGATCGATAACGGAAAAGTGGTCACTTGATATATAGACCTTTAACCTCATTGACACGGGTCGATAACGGAAAAGTGATCACTTGATATATATACCTCTAACCTCATTGACACGGATCGATAACGGAAAAGTGGTCAATTGATATATAGACCTCTAACCTCATTGACACGGATCGATAACAGAAAAGTGGTCCCTTTGATTTATAGACCTCTAACCTCATTGACACGGATCGATAACGGAAAAGTGGTCACTTGATTTATAGACCTCTAACCTCATTGACAGGAATCCATAACGGAAAAGTGGTCACTTGATATATAGACCTCTAACCTCATTGACAGGAATCCATAATTGAAATGTGATCACTTGATATATATGTATGTCGCCCTGTCATGGTAGACGATACAACAATAAAATAAACATGTATACACTTTGTATATTATGTCTTCCAAGGGGAAGAAAGTCAGTAAAACACTTTATATGAATAATGACAACTTGATATATTTGAAACAAAGATGGACTGCACATAAATTTCTGTTGTATTTATTTAATCTTGATTAAGACCAAGTGGTTGAAAATTCGATTATTAAAGAGTTTTAATCATATAAAGTGTTAAACATGTATATGTTTTGTTACAGGCGGTCTGGTATATGGCTTGGGTATTGATCCCATCGTCTCCCTCGTCATGCAATTAGTCACCACCATAGCTTTGACGCTGACCTGCTTGTTCTGTTCCTCGAAAACACAGTTAAATGTGAGTAATAGCTGACTTTTAATCAATATCGAGGGCTTGGCGTGAAACGGTTGTAACTAAAATTGGTATTTTTTTTTACCAAAGTTGATCACCTCGCCATAAAGTCTTTATAAGCGTTAAATCATTTTTTTTCTTGATAAACAATGGAAATTTAGGTGCCATTGCTCGTTCTGAGCAATGGCATCTAAATTTGCATTGTTTACAAAGGGGTCAAAATTGCCCCTAAATCAGGGTAATCAAAATATGTTTTTAGTTACAACTGTTTCACGCCAAGCCCTCGATATGTTTAACAAATTATGATGTAAGCTAGCACGTGTAAAAAGGTATACAGCCCTACCTTCGCAAAAAGTATAGGACCAGACCTGCCTGCGCATTCAGGTCTATAATTATTGCAAATAACTTACAGACCATACGAACTGAACAGATACACAGGCTACTATGAACATTCACTATTCACAAATGTAAACTTGTACATTTTTGCATGGAACGTATCATATCATTTTTAACACTTAAACCATCATACTTTTAAATGAGTTTTATCCGATATTCATGTATGACATCTTATCGAATGTAATGACATGTACCTAGCGGTGCTAGATAAAATAACTTAGACTACTAGAAATCAGCAAATTTAATTTGAAGGCAAACGAACCCATAGTCCAAATCCACATACATTTCACAGAAATACTTAAATACTTAAAAGCATATTTCGTCATGTGTGTGTCCCGTCTATTTTGACAAACTTGAATGACAGAAGGATGACTAAATTGATTTTAATATGTGCCTTCCTGACTAAGTAACAATACTTTTAAGTATATAAGTATTAATTAGCTCTAAGTAAGGCTGGTGGAATTGGACCCACAACGTTCAGTTTTGTTTTGGGGCCAAGTCCTCTTTTTAACCTGTTAAACTAAATAGGAAATCATATTCACAATACGTGAACAAGCATGATCCTTACCAGTTAATAATATCTTTAAACGAAAGAAATTACGTTTTGTACAACTTGTATTTAATATTTTAAAATTAACGTTATTGAACGTTGAAATCAATGTAACGTCTACGTCGTCGATATCACTTGAATGTCGTAATTGAAGACGCGTCGCAGTAAGTGATTCGGACTTTTTATTTTATGTTTTAATCTACCTAGCTTAATAATACTCTTATATTTAAGCGGCGCTCTGCGAAAATCAACATAAATGCTTTAGCGACCAGTGTATATTCCGATGAGTATCCGCTTCTTATTTGGATCAGCACTGTTTGAAAAAAAGACATAGACAATTTCAAGAAAGTTATGTAAAATATGTTTATTTTGGTCCGATAGAATTGATGCGCGGGCAGTTATTTGTTTACATGTGTAATAGTAATAATTACGCTAAAGTTAATTTCACGGATCACCGCTCATGTTATTCTATTTTTAGGTGTGTAAGCTGGTATCGTTTGTGTATGCCGTCGTGATGACGGCGACCGTCGTGGGCACAGCAGTTCAAATCATACAGGCTCCAGGTGATATAAACCGTTCTTGATCAAGAAACCCTTTGACCGTCTCTGCATTGGGCGATATTTAGCTCGTCTGTTTTTCGAAGACAAATGTTGGGCTATTATGATAACATTGGCTTCGTCGTCAATTTTTTTTTATCTTTTCCGCATAACTCAAAAATCAATGGTACACATGTTGCTAGGAACAACACGCATGTCTATATCAAGTCACATAATTATTCAGTGATGCCACTTTTTCGAAAAAACGGGCGAGCGTTGGCGTTCGCTCTGCGACGTGGTGTTGAAAATGTGTGGCAAATGGAATAATTGGCTCTAAATGACAATGTTCTGCTCTTTTTATTTGTAAGTTTTCAACAGAGAAAAAATTTCTTAATACAATACATCAAATGTTTCCTAATGGGACGATAATGAATAATTTAGCAAATGCACTACAAACGACGAAGTTTCTGGAAAGGTAACTTTTATATTCATTACATCAAAGGAGACCACATTAAATAACTAATCAAGTACAAACAATCAGGATTTTAGTTGCTTGACAAACATTCAAAATTGCATACATATGTGCATGTACACTATTGATCGGAATATGAAGGCACTGAACGTGTAGACTGTCTAGGAATGTAAATCGTATACCTGTGTTTCGAAAAAAATATGACGTTAGCAAATTACAAACTTGTGTAAGCGGTCACATGCGATCAGCGGTCACCGGCGTTAAACGGTCACTTTAAATCCCTCCCAACCAATTATACTCTATAAACTGCCTTGATCAGCGGTCCCCTTTGAAACGCGGCCAGCGGCCACACTAATTGGTCGAGATTAACTGTAATCTTATTGTGTTCAACGCTCAATCAACCAACACACGACTTGGATTTGCAAGGTGTTAAATGATCGGTGTTTAATACATACAGGTAATAAAGCATACTGTGACAATCACATTATCGGGTTTTTTCATACGCGTAATCTGTTTACATTTTAGATCTAGGTTACCGAAAACAGCCGACGTGTGCCGAATGATAGTTGTATTATTCATCAACAAGAAGTTGCGATTTTGGTTTATTTTCTGTTTACGATGTCGGGCAAAATTGATAAATTGAAAAAGACATTTATGAGCGAGTTAGACCGAAAGACAGTACATTAATATGTTAAAACGAAAGTTAATGTCCACTTGAAGCCCCAAGTCAATTTATATTGCCATTTCCATTTTAAATCTAAAGATTATAGAGTAAAACTTTCTGCAAGAAGTAGACGTAGATTCGGACGCTATTTTTTCCGGATATGTTATTCGGTGAATTTCAAAGTGAAGTAAAAAAAAATATGATAGTCAAGTTAGATGTAAACGTCGGTTTAAACTAAATAATAGATAGCACAATGAAATATTTGATAGAAAAAAGCTACAAATCTTCATAACAATGTTTAAATACAAGTTTATAAAGACAATTTACTATTTGTAATGTAATGACTATTCCTAACAGTTACATATGTAATATTATGTCAACTGACTTGAACAAATCCGACCAAGTCATGAGACTTGTGATAAGCAGCCACCTGTCTTAAGCAGCCAGTTTCATCATGTCCCTTGGGTGGCTGCTGATCGCAAGTTTGACTATCATTGTGTGTGTCAATCAATGGAATTCTATTAAATAACCCAGTCTATATGCATTTAATGTGTAACGCATTAACTGAAAAAAACAGGATTTATTCAACAGCAAATCATCTTATTTTTAAAACCCTTGTTCTAAGTATGCCCTGAGCTGCGATGACGTTGGTTGGGGGTATATTGGGATGTTTTGATGCATGTGTTATGTTGTCCTTAACTGTTTGTTTTAAACACATTACGATTTATGAACTGAATATGGTTTTACCTGGGAATGGGTTTGTATGGGGTAATCAAGAATGTATAGCACAAATAAATTCTTGTATTTCTTTTTGAAAACCTTTTAATTTCCAGATTAATATACATTTTAAGTAAAATTCAAGCACATGTTATTTGTGGTTCTTTAAACATTTTGCGACTTGGATTTCTTTGGCATTTGAATCCAAACAAAGCTATTTTCACAAGTAAATCATCACAATATATATCATATATTCTTATTTATCTCTTACAGTAATTTCGGACACCGTGCCAATTTCCACCACCACCCTTTATCTGGCCGGAATGGCGGGTATCTTCGTTGTTACTGGTATCCTGCATCTACACGAGTTCATCTATCTGTTACACGGAATCTGGTTCCTACTCTGTCTTCCTTCCGGTTACCTGGTACTCATTGTGTACAGTATATGCAACATCACGGACCGATCCTGGGGTACGTACCAGAAGCTTACACAGTTTAAATGTCAATTGAAACGCATTTCTTTTAATTGTATTTTATATTGACTTGTATTGTTATAGCAGGGACATAGATATCTTATCTACGTCCCTGGTTATAGCAACAACTGCGTACACATTTTCACTCAATAATTTTAAATAATGTTGTGATCGTGGATTTTGCGTTGGAGTACCTGTATTGGTTCACTAGCAAATTTGTGTCTCGTGATAAAACCGGAAGTGACGTAAGTTGATGTTGTAAGGTTTAATGGCGGACTGTTAAAGCGCTGAGGATTGTCTCACGCTTTTCAGTGTGAAAAGCTATATATTGTTAATATTTGTAGAATATCTGCCAGGGAGATTCTGTTTGCAAAACATGTTTCTTTCAACATGTTTCTTTCGTTCTTTGTGAATTAATGGCTTAACCATATAATGAGTAGTGACGTGTGAATTCGTTAACTAACACAGACATTTATGTTCGCTTTATGCTAACATGCTACCTTGTAGATTAACCCACACTGTTATTTTCGCAAAATATTTTATTCTTTCAGCACCAAATCGTTTAAAGTAAACTATTCCATGTTCATAATCGGGTGTCTCCATTTCCAATTTAATAACAGTTTTTGAATATTTTGAGAACTAAAATGCAAACAATGCTGATTTCTGGTGAGACAGCTCGTTACGAGCTGACTCACCTGAATCTGTATTGTTTTCAAAAATCCAAATATTGCCATTGGCGCTGAAAGAGTTAACTGAATAAACCGGAAATATATTGAACTCTCCAATGATGAATATATAAGTAGGTCAGTTTAGTACAATATATAACATTTCAATGAGAACTGACCATTCTGTGCATTGATCACGCGACAGTTGATGGTGAAAACTAGGTGGAGGAGAGTCTCAACGCTATCATATCCAAACTTGCTAGAGCGGTCACCTCTGTAAGCAGCGAACCTGTATTAAGCAGCCACTTCAACATTGAGTAGCTTCTAAAGACAAGTTTGACTGTATTATATTTGACTTGAAGCAATTATTGTATAAATATGTCTAAGATTGACAATTGTGATCAAAAACAAGAGACATTTGTCCCTTCCAGTTCCATATGTGTTCCATGCTTGTTGAAATACAATGGAATCCGGTCAATGGAATAGACTAATTAAAGGGCGCTTTTGCAGTAGGCAAATCTTAAAAGAAATTAAAGAAGAGGAGAAATTGCTCAATTATTTAATCCAGTAACATTACTAAGGAACAGATTCGTTGTCAATTACTATATTTATTGTGCGGTTGAGTTCCCATTTATAGACGCAGTTTGACGCATCTGCAGCAGACGACTTTTGCAAGCGTAGTGGCAAAAGAAGAAATGGCTCACAATAAGCAATTACTTCTTTTGCCACAATGTTTTCAGCTTCATTCAATTAATGTTCGTTCATGTATAGAGAGTCTCGATAGTTTTTACTGAATGTCTACTGCAGATTTGTTGTATGAGGGAAAGGGTAAAGCTTTAGTAGTGCTTCAACATTATCGGCGTATATGAGATCTGTTCATGAAATACATTTTATTTGTTTCTATTGTTTTGTGACATTAAAACAGTATTTCGGTTATTAAGGCGATAGGAGACTTATTTTGGTTGACAAACCAGTACTTGGCTAGTAAATGGGTCTTGTCAATGGGTACTCTGTCATGAATGCCACGAGCGGGGTTCGTATCCAGGCAGTCCGGCCTCTCAAACCTCACTTTAACAATTACGCTACCATGGATTCCTACTGAAAATGAGAGTATAGATGTCCCATCGTAAGTCCGTTATTAAAATTGTTTGATTTATTGTTTGGTGTTCTACATTCTTTCGACAATTTTTCCATTATATCACGGCGTTTCCTGGGTAAGTTACCAGTACTACTGGTCCATTTATCCTGATACCAGCCAGTCAATCGTAATGCTAATCCCGCAACATTCAGCGCCACTTCTACCATTTTGAAAAGTCTCTGGAATGACCCTATCGGGGATCGAACTGGCGACCCCACACACATGAGATGGATGCTCTTCACACACCACCGGGCTGTATTAAAAATGAAAGAACATTTCTGGGTAAGTTTATATGATTTTCTATCACGGCGCTTCATATTTTACAGGTACCCGGGAGGTGAAAGTTAAGTCAGTTGTCTCGAGGGGACGGTCATGGCAAGACAACCTGCAATACTACTTCAAACACATTTTCTTGTAAGTGATATGCTTCATTATTCTCATAAGCCGCCTAGGTATTAAAGTAGAAACAGTAACCTATCTGCAAAAAGTCCTAGGTATTAAAGTAGAAACAGTAACCTATCTGCAAAAAGTCCTAGGTATTAAAGTAGAAACAGTAACCTATCTGCAAAAAGTCCTAGGTATTAAAGTAGAAACAGTAACCTATCTGCAAAAAGTCCTAGGTATTAAAGTAGAAACAGTAACCTATCTGCAAAAAGTCCTAGGTATTAAAGTAGAAACAGTAACCTATCTGCAAAAAGTCCTAGGTATTAAAGTAGAAACAGTAACCTATCTGCAAAAAGTCCTAGGTATTAAAGTGGAAACAGTAACCTATCTGCAAAAAGTCCTAGGTATTAAAGTAGAAACAGTAACCTATCTGCAAAAAGTCCTAGGTATTAAAGTAGAAACAGTAACCTATCTGCAAAAAGTCCTAGGTATTAAAGTAGAAACAGTAACCTATCTGCAAAAAGTCCGACCAGGGCTCGAACTCGGGGGACCGAATGCGAATACTCTACCACGTCGCTATAAAAGCTAGCTTTATAGCAAGGTTGTATAAGTATACCCCTTATACAAATAAAGAGCTACATATTATATATCTGCTATGAGAAAGACGAATCTACTACAGTAGACATTGTAGTAGAGGATGTAACCCGGCTCACAAAGTCCGATCCGGAAAGGGCTCACAATCGGGACTGGAGGCGCACTCAACCTAGCTCCAAAGCACGGCAGTTTGATGATCCCCTTATACAAACACATAGCTACGTATTGTCTACCTATGGGAAAGACGACTCTTCTACAGTATATATTGTAGCATCTGCAGTGGGTCTTCATAATTCGATGCTCCCTCGTTTAATAATGATATCATGATTGATTGATTGATTGGGGTTTAACGCCGTTTTGAACAATTTCTCAGTTATATCACGGCGGCCAGTTCACCTACTCGTGCATTTCCTGTTTTTTTTCACACCAGTACTCCACACAACAAACTTCCCAAGCAACTGGCTGCTTTTCCACATAGAGAGGAAGACGAATGACGCATGTCGCATTGACTTTTGTCAATCGTCCGAAAGAAAGTTGGCCAAGCCGGGATTCGAACTCACAACCCATGGATTGACAGCCCGCGTCGCTACCGACTGAGCTACTACCGGGGCTCGGCAGTACTGGTAGTAATGGCTTCCATCTGTGTAGCTCAGAATTGCGGGAAATTAATTGTTTGGTGTTTTACTCCGCCACCAGCAAGTCGGTCGTAATGCTAAACCCGCAACCCCGGGCACCAAGGAGGGCAGCTATTACTACCATGTTTAAAGTCTTGGTATGACCCGACCGGGAATCGAACCCGAGACCTCCCGCACCCGAGGCGGACGCTCTACCACTAAACCATAGAGGCGTTGAGTTGCAGGAAAAAACATAGCGACCGATGCGCTAAGTCAGGATAAACGTGCTTTCATGAAACTAACAACTTTGACTGGAAACGCTGTGATATGAAACGCCGTGATATGAAACGCCGTGATATATGAAACGCCGTGATATGAAACGCCGTGATATGTAACGCCGTGATATGAAACGCCGTGATATAAAACGCCGTGATATAAAACGCCGTGATATGAAACGCCGTGATATAAAACGACGTGATATGAAACGCCGTGATATATGAAACGCCGTGATATGAAACGCCGTGATATAAAACGCCGTGATATGAAACGCCGTGATATAAAACGACGTGATATGAAACGCCGTGATATATGAAACGCCGTGATATGAAACGCCGTGATATAAAACGACGTGATATGAAACGCCGTGATATAAAACGACGTGATATGAAACGCCGTGATATATGAATCGCCGTGATATGAAACGCCGTGATATAAAACGACGTGATATGCAACGCCGTGATATGTAACGCCGTGATATGTTACGCCGTGTTTTGAAACGCCGTGAGACGAAACTTCGAAATCATGTCGTAGGCTGCGTAAAAGACCTTTCAAACAATTTGTCTTTATTCACAACTGAGCGTAATTTTGAATTAAGACGTAGCATCGAGCAAAGTTTAAAGTTCAAATCTGTATTTGTAGATAAAGGTCACTGGCACTAAATACATCATAAGCATGTAAACATACATGTAGTTGAGACTGACTCACCTGCATCTGCATTGTTTTCCACCTCAATATCGCCAATGGTGCTGAAAGAGTTAAATGCGCATCGCTACCGCAACACAACGTTCCTTTTATTAGTATATACCTGGTATTTAAACAGAATAAAAACAGAATAAACCCATTTCAATAGTTTAATAACGAAAACAAACTGTTTATACTTCAAATTGTGAATGACTGGCGGATGACGTGTCGCATATTTTAATGACGTCCAATCACATTATAGGGAATCTTTTCATATCCGTCGGCGACAATATGATTATATAAAATGAATGATTGTTTTTGATTTGTATATATACAGTTGCTGTTTTAAGAAAGTTGTCAATACCGCTGAAGTGGCAATACAAACTGAACCGACTAGAAAACGGACATCTTCATCTGATCAGACGGACGGGCCATTTTCCAGTCTTTACCCGAGAAATAGTATGGCCACCAGCATGCGAGGAATGTCTATGGATCCACAGTGAGTCTAGTTGCAAAATAAACGATATCATTCTAGTTACCTTGGATACGAGGTTCTTATAGTTGTCATGGATACAGGGTAATTATAGTTGTAATGGATACAGGGTAATTATAGTTGTCATGGATACAGGGTGAATAGTTGTCATGGACACAACGTTTTTATAGTTGTCTTTGATATGACGCAGTTCTAGGTGATATATATGAAATGGTAAGTATAGTAGCTATGGATACATCACAGTTCTAGCTGTGTAAATATACATAATTATAACTAAAATGGTTTCAAGGTAAATCTAATTGCCATGGATACCATGTTGGCCAATGGTTGTTTTAATCGATTCTGTTTGGGCGTCTTTCTGCTCTGATGACGACAACGATGATGATGCAGATTATAATAATGAAAGTTATTATGAATATGATGCTGAATATGATGATGAAATTATGATGATGATGATGATGATTATATTGATGTAAATGACGAGTATGATAAATGATGATGATGACGACTATTATGAAGGATGGTAAAATGTTCTTGTGATACACTATGTTTAGGCGTCTGTCTGTTCAGATGATGACGATGAAGGACGGCGACGGTGGTGATGAAAACGATAATGATGATGATGATGATAATGATGATGATGGTGACGATGAAAACAATTATGGTGATGATGATGATGAAAACGATTAAGGCGATGATGATGATGATGATGATGATGATTATGATGATTATGGTAATGATGCTGCTGCTGCTGCTGATGATGATTATGATGATGAAGGTGATGATGATGATGCTGATGATGATGATGATGATGATGGTGATGATGATGATGATGAAGACGGTTTATTACGACTTTGTTTATGTTTTTAGATCCATGAACCTATCTATGATAGCAGAAGGTCAAGAAGTCCAGAGTGGTAAGATTGATTGATTGATTTATTGATTTATTGATTGGTTGATTGGTTTAATGATTGATTGAAGTTTAACACTTCGTTCTATAACGGCGGCCAGTTCACCTACCCATGTGTTTCCTGGTTTTCTCGCACGTTTACTCCAAACAAAATGCTCAAGACTGTAAATGTGTGTGCAAACTGATCTTAATCTAAATTGTTCGCAATGTGGATGACTTTGAAGACAGTAGTGTCCATTATGTTACGATCTTGTTGTGAGTTGCCAACCAGTAAACTAGCGATAGAGAATGTCAGTCTGACTGCTACTGGTGTCTGGAAACAAGTGTAGGACTAGGGAATATTCATATGTTGTAGGACTTATTTTTATTGATTGGGTTTTGACGCCGTTTCAACAATTGTTCAATCATATCACGGCGGTCAGTTCAATTTCCCATGTGTTTTCTTCCTTTCTCAAACGTTACCGACTGAGCTACCGGGGCTCGGACTAGGACTAAGGTTCTTCATGAGTCCGGAATGACAATCTAAACGCACGAGTCTTGTTTAGCGATTTGGGGTCATCAATGCATCTACGTAAATTGCTGATTCAGACGAGCCTGACCCTGTTTCCACGATTATTTAGTGCTTAACGCCGCGTCCTTCAATGTTTCGGTTATATCACGGCGTTTCCTGGGTACGTTACCAGTACTACCGGCCTATTTATCCTGACACAATCGAGTCAGTCGTAATGAAAAACCAACAGTTCTGAGCGCCAACGAGATCAGGCATTACTATGATTTAAAAAAAAATGTTAGGACCCTGCCGTGGATCGAACCCGAAACTTAATTTATTGAGAATAACCATATGTTTACGTAGATGTTTTCAAAGTTGTCTCCTGCAGATTTATGTGTGAAATGATCCCTAACGCAACAAGTTTTTATTGGTAAAAGACATGAATGTATATTGTTTTATGGCGCATCGACAGCTAAGGTCATTTAGCGCGCAAATAAATTTAATTATTCATGATCCCTGGGTAAACAAACCAGTACTAGGCTAGAAAATGTGTCTTGCCCAAGGGCACTCCACCATGACGGTAAAAGACATAGGCAAAATGTTAGCAATTATGAGTCTCATGAATCAAAATTTACCCTTGTAAAGATTGATAACATAACAACAAACAATCTGTCTTGTATGCAATACAGGAGATGTAGAAGACGAATTACATTTTGTTTTAATATGTCCTCATTATATACCCATTTGACAACTGTGTGTGAAAAGCTATTATTATGTCAGACCGAGTATGCTAAAATTGGTACAACTATTGAAAATACAAAATACTAAAAAACTCTTCCAGCTCGCAAATTAGCTTGAACTATGCATTTATAGAAAGAACATATCACTATACTAATGGAATCGGTAATTAGCTCATTCACATTCTGTTTACGCTAAAAGTGTATAATAATTTTACTTGCTTTTTCTCTGTTTTGTTTTTGTTTGTTTCTTTTTCAATAAGAAACAATAATTGATACAGGCTTTTCTGATAATTGATCCTATTGTTTTGCATATGTATTATACATATGTATATGACCATGTACTTATGTGTTTGTCAAATAAAGATATATCTAGTTATCTATCTGAAATGTTTGCCTTTAAGAACCATTACTAGAATCTGGAGATGACGATGATGATGAAAACGATGCAGAAGAACCTAAAAAGGTCGTCGACTGGTTACCAGGGGAAATGGTAATATGTATAAATTAACAGTTAAATTTGTTGGTTACTGGTAGAAATATGTTATAAGAATAAAACAAGACGAATGTTTGACGCAAAGCGTCAAAGATAAGCCGCAATATTTCGTTGCACATGTTCAAATAAGAAAAAAGAGAACATTTAAATCCACAAACATTAGAACAATTTAAATCGTAGTCAGTAATGCTGATATCGGTATTTGAAGATATAACTTTTATGTAGGATATTTAACCTGGCAGGGTCAGTGTTTTAAGTGAATGAGATGATTAAGAGTTAAACTGATCATGGAAAGTGACTTATATAATAATAAAGATAAATGGACAAGAGGTTATGATAAATTTCAATTTGTACCAAAAACTATTCTTGTTGAACACACACCTTGTTATGATTATGTTTTGTCAAATAATGCTGACACAGAACATCTGTTTTTGGTTTATCGGTAAGTCATGATAGTGGCTAAGGGTTTAACAATTTCCCACATAAAACAAATCTGCAGCAGATGACTTTGAAATTATCAAGTACAAAATATAAAAAATCTCTATAAATGATCGTATAATAATTAAAAAGTGTTGAAATTATTGTGACAAATGCAGATATTGAATATGAGCAATTTCTCCTTTTGCCACAACGATTTCAATGATGTTTAACTTGACAGACTTTGAAATAATCAAGTGCAAAACATAGAAAACTCCATAAATGATAGTAAGAGTTTAAATTATTGTGGCAAATGGAGCAATTTAAAATCAAAGCTGTCGGATTACAAACGCACAGTCTCGAGTGGACGACAATAATGAGATCTCTTGTCGTGATTAGCATTCAGAAATTCAAGGAAACCCATTTCAATGTTAACGTCTATAATGTTCGTACAGTCAACATTAATCTTAAAACGGCCAATCTTTCACTGGTAAGTCTTTCAATGAAACAATAAATGTACAATTCAATGGGTGGGTAAGTCCATATTTTGTTAACTATTTCCTTATAACATATGCATTTTAAAGCTGGCGACTTTTGAAAACATTGTGACAAAAGGAGAAATTGCTCACAAGGAATTTGTCCTTTTGCTACAATGTTTTCTTCTTTATGTCCATAAATTATACCTTCATTTAGCAAGATATTCCAAGTTTTGACCGTGACATGATTGAGAATTGTTGAAATAGTGTCAACATCTAATCAACCATAAGAGTTTTGTACACAGTTTTGCCTAGATGGTTTCAAAGTTGCCTGGTGCAGATTTGCCGTACACATGTGGGAAAGGGTTAATTGTCCATAACTGTCCATTATGTCTTATTTGCACCCCATTCCGTTTTATTTCAATTATGAGATATACAATATATTATGATTATCGGTATACCCACCAATTAATTTGGATTATCCACACATAACAAATTCGGAAATTTGTCCCAAATTTGTCGTGTAAAGGATTTGTACCAGACAATACGAAATGGGGGGAAACCTTGCGAGGAAGATATCAGTCTGATCATGAATTGTTGTCTTTGCTTTTTAGTCGTGAATCGCACTGTATGCCTCTTCAGACGATTCATTACCAAAAACCTACCACACAAAAATGCAAATTGATCTTATTATGCAATTAACACTAAAACTATCCAAATGCGGAATTTGCCCACGCGCTATGACGTAGCCATTTCCCATATAAGCTCTCCCAAATTTCGGTGTTAAAATCTGTGACCTTTTACGTTTGTGAAATTGGACGATTTCATTTGGGATATACGGGATTTTTATGCAGGTTTGTGAGAAATCATTTGGATTATTAGGCATTTTTATGCAGGTTTGTGAGAAATTATTTTACAATTTATTCTTTAACAAACAAATAAATCGTTTGAAAGTTTTGTCAAATATAAAAGAAATGAATTTACCCTTTTATTGAACACGTCGACCATTTTCTTTGAGGAAGACGCGTTTGTAGCAGACGACTTTTGAAAAACATCGTGACTAAAGGAGACATTGCTTAAAATTAGCAGTTTCTCCTTTTGCCATAATGTTTTCAACTGTTTTCAATGATTATACTTTATAGAATTTCCTAATTTCTGATGGGTTTTTTACAAATGTCAAGGTCGTGTTTTTGTTTCCGATCCATGGTCACGCGATGTAAGAATTGTCTATAAAAAAATGAAAATCTATAAATAGACTATAGATGAAAGCATGGTTTAATTGAGATCGGTTTTAAACGCATTGGTAAATACGGACTGAATCTAAATTACCGGGAATCCAAAAAGTGAACTAAATATTAAGATTTAGCTTTAGTTAAAAATCTAAATTGAAAATTTTGGTGAATACGGGCCGTGGCTTCTTCATCGAATTTCTGCGTAATATATCATAGCATGTAAGGAACCATTTAGTGCGCGCCTCTTGTTTATGGTTCCCGGTTTAACATACTATCGAAATAATAACTCTTTTAAATTGCAAAGTAGCTATATTGACCTCTACCGGTCTGACAAAATAAAGAATGAACTGGTGTGTTGCAGAGCAGATATGTAGTATGGATAACACGACTTTTCAAATCTATAAAGTAAACTGGTTGGCAAAATTGTCTAATTGTGAAAATATAAATTGGTCGCAATACGGTTGCAAGGTTGACTTAATTAGCTCGTACCTGTCTATGCACAAAGTTTGATCCGTTAAAATTCTACACGATTTTTTTATAAGTACACATATTTTCTCAAGGATGTTCAATGAACAAAATAATATCACTATAAACTTTGACATAATTATATACCACTATAAACTTTGACATAATTATATATCACTATAAACTTTGACATAAGTATATATCACTATAAACTTTGACATAATTATATATTACAGAAAGGTTTTGCGAAGAATTTCGAAGCTGCAGGATTTGAAAGCACAATCTTTATATCGGGAATGACAGAAAAAGAATTGAAAGATATCGGAATAAAAAGTAAGTCATTTTTCGATCTAAGGGCTATCAAGAATATTTCGTATAATGTAGGGTGATTTTAATCAGAGGTGCACAATATTGACGTGTTTCAGTGTTTTTGAATTTGCGATGTCTTTATCTGTCGTAAATCACAAATACGATTAATAAATGATAGAATATACTGTAGGTTGCTTTAAATATGCGGTATTTATTATTGGCGAGTTTACGATTTCGTAATTGGCGATGTTTTTAATTAACCCTTACCCTCATTTAGGCATTTTCTGACGCCTATGTAGCAGACGACTTTTGAAAACATTGTGGCACAAGCAGACATTGCTCATATTGCTCCTTTTGCAACACTTGTAACGTTACGACTCGAACTACGATGGATTAATGAATTCATTATATTTGAAGATAGGAAATGCTCGATGGTTTTATTATTAATATTGGTCATAGTTCTGTCTTGGGAGGGGTCAATGTTGACCTCTGCAATATGAAGCTAGGTCAATAAAGAGAGTTATGAATTTGTTAATCAGATAGTATCTAAAGATGGCCCAGAGCCGTTGTTGGAAAGAGAACAAGAATACTGTATGTACCATCTGACATGTATTACTTTGAACACTCTTTAAAATGAAACTAACCATTATACGATTTGATGTTGACTTTGCGTTTATTTCACAACATAAATAGATATTGAAATCCGCTTTATACTACACACTTTTGTCAACTTTATTCAATAATAATAATACTTTCATTGTAAGAGCTTTTATTGTCGTCTAATGAAGATTTGTTGAATGTTAGAAAGGTTTAAATTGTTGAAATCTAAAATTGAATAAAAAGAAAATAGAGACGCCGTCTTTCCGATCTTCAAAAGACCATTCTATGATAGTCGAGGCTCAACTATTAAAATTAAACCTGTGCGCCGACTGGGAATAGAGGTTATAAGTCACATCCGACGATATGAGGTCATGGTACGTTTGCGTACAGCCAAGACGCACGTGAGCCCGAGTATGCTCAACGTTCAACCGGTAGCTCAGTCGGTGGTGTTGTGGTAGAGCGTCCGCCTCGGGTGCGGAAGGTCGTGGTTTTGATTCCCGATCCCCCAAAGACTTCAAATATGGTAGTAATGGCCATATCCAACAATCTGTCTTCTCCGGTTTCACTCAATAACTTTTATCGATATTTCACCTAATCCATCGCCGGAGTTTCTTATCTTTCGGCAGTTTACGAAGATCACCGACGCAATTCGTAGGGGTCATAAATCATAAATCATCAGGGTAATTCAAACGGATTTAGCAGTTTTAATCTTGGTAGGTTATCGGTTTTATTATAGGGATATGCTATATTTAAAAAAGCATAGAAAATTTGTGTTTTACGTTTTAATATAAAATCAAGTTTAAAATTGATTTTTCATAAAAAAATAAATATTCATTTTAATTTAAAAAAAAAGCCGAAGCATGAATTTATAATAAAGTGTTTAATTAAAAAGTATAATCCGAGCAGTTTTACTTATTATTTACTGGTCATTAAAAAACAAAGAGATTCACTTAGGGCTGACTTCAACCACCAATATAAAACTGAAAGTCGCTATAAATAATATACAAAAAAAAAAAAAAAAAAAATGATAATGTAAGATTTTTAACTTCTCAGCTTAATATGCAAATTTTAGCTATTTTGTATACGAAGATCAGAACCCTTACTTCATAAGTTCAAATTATATTTGGATTTGCTTTGAAAATAAAAACCAATCCAACCTGTATCAAAATAAACAATACAGAAAATCCATTATTTAGAAATTATATTAATTATTTTCATGAAGCTGATAACAATAATAATAAATATTATGTCGTAACTTTTAATTTAACACAAGTACATCTATATTAAGTCACGCTGATAATAACAAATGGCAGAAAATGTCAATCCTGGTTTTTATGACCCAATTAACTTATAAAACGCCCGAGGCAGTGTCTATTAGAACATTACAGATTAACCTGAATACACACATTTGACACTTATAATAATATATTAAAATTGAGATGATGTTTTGAAAAACAGCATCAAAATTACAAAAACGGTATCCATTGAGAGTTGTCATAAACAGTATTAAAAAACAAAAGGGTTATCTTAATAACACAAATTGTGTTTCCTTAATTCTTTTCACATTTTATATAAAAATTACAAGAAGCTGGCATATTTTTATTGCAAAAAGGTAGCAATTAAAATGTTTTTATTTGTATATTATGAAAACAGTTTTTATAATATCAGGAATAGTGTATATCGCATTTCCGTTTGCACAGAAATATTGTCAACATACATTAACACTTTGTGAACAATAAAGTGTATTAATCTAAGATGATTTTAGTAAAGTTAATAACATTTGTGTAGATTACATGATTTTTTTTTGATTTTTTTTTATAACGCATCAAATGTATGTATTTAACAGTTTTTGGTCAGTATTATTTCCATAACCAACATCGGATAATCAATCCTAGTGAGATTGACAACGTATCATGTATACTTTTTTTTCGCTTATACTCAAAATGAATTATTATTCCTATTCTTTTAACCCATTTAAATATGACAAATACATAATTGGCCTTAATTTACAGATAATATTTATGTCAACGGCGGGCTATTATTTAATAATATTCCTATTGTTATTGCGCGAGGATAAAGAATATTTGATTTAAATTTAACTCTTAATTCAATTCTTAATTATCCAGATATTTAAAACCTGCCCTGAAGAAGTAAGATTTTATTGCCTGCAATAAAACATCGAAGTCATAAAACCAGTAGCGGTGAAATCCGATTAACTTCGTAAGTTTCCGCTACTGTTTGACGGACTCCACCGAACACAAAAAATACTTACATGTTGTTTGACAAAAGCATTAATTCCCCCGCCTAAATTTTTCTTAATTTCATAAAAAATGATATCCTTCTTTAAACAAATGAATATACTTTACGAATGTGAATGCGAACTTATAAAAAGTTTAAAGGAAAACAAGTTATAACTAATTAACCAACGAAATTTGATTGCAATTTCTGTGTAATTATCAAAAATCATATGTAATTCAATAGGAATATAGGGTCACCTAATGTTTATATAAATTCCCCCACCTAAATTTTATTTCTAATTAAAACAAATTACATATTTGAAATCGAGAGATTTTGTTCTTCCCAAATATGAATGCGAACTTAAAATATAATAAACATTAAGAAAGTTATGCCCACATTTGTTACACTGCCCTTCTTATTTCTATATAGCCGATTATCGATTTTTGACTGATCGGTAGAAGACAAATTGTTGCATATGTTTCTCTCCTTGGCACACAGTTATTACGAGGTTAGCATTACGACTGGCTCACTGATATGAGGACATGGTGCGTTTGCGTACAGCCAAGACGCACGTGAGCCCGTGTATGCTCAACGTTCAACCGGTAGCTCAGTCGGTAGCGACATGGGCTGTAAATCCAGGAGGTTGTGAGTTCTAACCCCAGCACGGCCAATATTCTTTCCGACGGTTGAAAAAAGTCATTTAGACAAGCGTCATTCGTCTTCCACCAATGGGTTATCAGTATATGTGGAAAAGCAGCCAGTTGCTTGGAAATAATCATGTATGAAGTTCTGGTGTGAGAAAGTCATGAAACATATGAGTAGATGAACTGGCAGCCGTGATGTGGCTGAAAAATTGTCGAAAATGGTGTTAAACCTCAATAAATCAATCAGAGGGTCATTAGTCTAACCACTGTCGAAAAGTTAGAAGGGTAACCGTACTAGTTTCTCGCTGAAGTACATTTCCATGCGACCAACTTGGTGGTGTTGTGGGGGACCGTCCGCCTCGGATACGGGGAGGTCGTGGTTTTGATCCCCGGTCCCCCCAAAGACTTCAAATGTGGTAGTAATGGCTTTCTCTCATTTGACACTAAGCTCTATGGGGTTAGCATACCGACTGACTTCACTGATATCTGGATAAATGGAGAGGTAGTACTGGTAAGTAACCCAGGAAACGACTTGAAATAACTGGAAATTGTTGAAAGCGGCGTAAAATTCTACACTAACAAACAATTAAACAAATTTATGATGCCGAAAAGCATCGTCAGTATGATACTTTTTTCGGTAATTTATATAACACATGTATGATTATATGCTATATGTTACAGAGAAAGGGTTACGACAGAAATTGCTCGAAGATATCAAAGGACTTCCGGATTTCGAAATCCAGGCGGATGTTCCGGTGAGTTCTGCGTTTGAAGTATAACTTTACAATATTTAACTAATCCGGACCTTTATTCAAAGAAAACCATTATTATGAGTTTATCTTCCATTTTCATTTGTTGGCAATAATAGTATAATTATATTGAAATCACTATCCAGCCATACAAATGGATCATTTTAAGGACTAAAAAAAAAAGTGTTAATCAATGATACTATAATTTATTTAATGCTAAGCGATGAGATACCGAGTTCTATCAGTGAGATATAATCCGTATCACCCACACTGTGAAGGTAGAGATGTGCCTATATTGCTCACATGGCTACCATAGTCTATTATAAAAGGTTATCAAGAGCAGAAAGGGTCAATTTTTAGGTAGGGATTAGACGTTTTATATGCTACGATCTATGTGAAATTCAGCATGTGAAGTTTAGTCGTGAAAGGCCAAGTTTAGTCCTCAAACCATTTGGTTTACCGTTTGCTTAACATTCACTGCAGCTATAATGTGTCAAACAAGCTAAAGTTTCTTAATATTTACAAAAAAACACGTTTTTAGAACTGCTATAACTAGATCAATTAGATAAACAAAAAACATAGGTGCTGAAATATTAACAGATATTGCCTCTAGTTATAAGTTAAGTATGACACAAGCTTTGCAAGGAGAGAGGGAAGTCTGTTCTCCTTCCAGTTTAGCAGAAGTAGGATAACAAAAACGGGAGTATATAAACAAAAAACACAAAGTAATGTTAACGATATTTATCATCGAAATTGAGCATTTATGAAATTAAAAGAAAAATTTCACATGTATAGTCAACATAGAGCAAAAATGCAATCTAAATGAGCAACTGTAACGGGGGGAACGTTTTGAGTTTTGAGAAATTCAACAGAAATAAATAGGAAAAAAAATACCCCAAAACTTTTACCTGAGATCAATCGAGTCGTCAATCGAGTAAACCAAACAATTAAAAAGGCGTAGCCTAGGAATTTGGTGGAAAGTGAACTTGGTAAATCAAACTATAAAAAAAGCGTAGCCTAGGAAATTAAGGAACAGTTATTAATTACAAATTAAATGTGTCTAAAGTGTTGTAATAACGGTAGAAGACATTCGTATTTCGTATCGTATTGTTCTTAAACCAGTTAATACAATTTATTCATTTATAAAGTTTTTTTTTTCAAACATATAACAACGTTTTTCTTAACAATAATAATGTTGGTTTCTCCCTTTTCGATTACGTCACCCCATGGTACAAAATTAAAACCTATCCCATACTGACGTTGCGCTTCCACGCGGGAAGCGCGGCATCAATAAGGAGGAGTGAACTGGTCTTTTCCCATCCATATCTCTCTAATGACTCCACAAAACCTTATGTTGTGGGTACTAAAAAGAATCGTCTCACTTAGACGATTCTTTTGGGTACCCACGACATAGGGTTTTAGGGTCAAATAAGAATTTAGGGATGTGAAATACTCATCTTATCTAGACCAATGTTAATTTTGCCGAGATCCTGTAGCTCAATCCGTAGAGACGCGGGCTGTCAATACAGGGGTTGTGAGTTCAAACCTCAGCTCGGTAAAATGTATTTCCGACGTTAGGTCACTGTGACAAGAGTCATTCGTATTCCACCAATTGGCTTACATGTGGAAAAGCAGCCAGATACTTGGAAAGTATGTTGTCTGGCAGTACTGGTTTGGGAAAGCCAGGAAAATCATGAGTAGGTGAAATGACTGAAACATTGGTTAAATCGCAACTGAAACATTGGTTAAATCGCAACTGAAACATTGGTTAAATCGCAACTGAAACATTGGTTAAATCACAACCAATCAATATGAAATGTTTCTAGAAAGTTCTAAATACAAAAAAAAAAAAAAAACAGCATCCATTTGTATCCATTGTCTTGCAAACCTTCATCTACATTCATAAATAAACGGTAAGGTTAGTTTTCCGAGAGCACCTAATTATCGTTCTTTCTATTCTGTGTTTAGGAAAACGTGGAGAAATGGCTGGAAATCATTGGTCTCGAAGAATACGTGAAAGTCTTTAACAAAGAGCAAATCAAGTCGTCAAAGGACATGGAGATCCTGAAATCGTTCGGTCGGTCCGAGCTAGAGAAGGAATTAAAAATTACCAAACAAGGTAAGATTATTAGCTCCACGTTGACCGACGGGAGCGGGGTCGAACCGGAGCCATCTAGCACCAACTCAGCGACGGCGGATTCCTAACATGTTTAATACTTATTACAACAAAACACGTCTGCTTTTTGTGAAATACGGCAAATATTTTCAACGAGTCTACTTCTCATACTGCGGTTTGATTCCAATATAAATAGTCCATTGAAAAAGAATCGTCGTTAAATTTAACATGTAACACTCCCAATGCTCACATTTTCAATCTGAATTATCCAGATTTGAATTTGGAGGTGTGTGCAAAGCCAATTCTAGGAATATCAAGATAAAACGGTCGAGTTGAGCTGGCTCCAAAACTATAACAGTTATATAAAACTCAGTATTTATGCTCAAGTACCTGATTGGTCAGAAACAAATTCGTTCTCCAAATTGACCAAGCAGAAGCCTTGATTGGAGCCTTGGAGTTCATTTCTGAGCACCGAGCACGTTTTCAAAGTTTTATAGTTTCGGCCCCTGCTTACAGAACAAACAAATTGATATTGTTCATTAAAGTGGGTTTATATCATAAATGACGCCGGGAGTGTAATAAAGCCATTGAATAAATTGCGTATTCAACTAGTGTAATAACAATGCTACGTAACGTCATAATGAAAAGCATTGAAAATGACCGCGCTATATAGCGACGTTATATATATTTCGAATAATCGTCGAATTGGATTTGGAGCCAAGGCTCGTTTTTATCAATTTTAGAAAACTCGTTTAATAAAATGTCGTATTGAATGACCACTCATGTAATATCCTCTATTTATTATATACCTACTATGAATCAAAGTATTTGATTGGACGAGAAGCAGTCACGTGTGATTCAATAAAAAATGACTATTTGACTCCTTTTCGCTTTTATTCTAAAATTCAGGTCCAATAGTCCATTTTCGAGTCAATAGTTCATCTGTTACATGGCACGCGCGTCTAAAAGGTGACGTTATTGTTTGAAATGACATCATGCACGTGCATAACCAACATGTTAACAGTAACATGTAACAGTATACTGCATTCTTCCTGCATTTACACTAATAATCCTGTGTTTATGTTAGAATCTACATTTGTGTTACATAAATTTACCCAATTTAAACTGATGACAGAATGTAATAAATAAACTAGTTAAAATATGCGTTTTTCATGAAGATATATAATAAAACAGCTATTTACTCCTTTTGAGTTCAATGGTGAAAAACTATTCTTCCTCGCAAATGACTATTGACTTGGAAGAATAGTTTTTCACTATTGACCTCAAGAGGAGTAAATAGCTGTATATTAATACTAGGAATTTTAAAAATACTGGGACCGAATACTAGGAAAATGACGTCACCTCAGCGGTTTGACGTCATAACGCTAGTCATTTGGCGCCAAACCCGTAAATTTCAACTGGACATATTGTAAACGTTAATGTAAATGAAACAATATCATTTTTTTTTGCTCATGAAAGGTGGTCGATGAAGTAAATCAGTTATTTGGTCTGTTACTGACCAAATAACTAATAATATTACACGGCCCAATAGTCCATACTTGTATAATATTGCGTTTTGCCCTTTATTTCTTTATTTCTCGGCTAACGCCTTGCCCCCATATACATTCCACAGACCCCCTATTGTTCCGTAGTGGGTCATTAACAGACCAAATAACTAATAATATAACACAGCTGAATAGTCCATACTTGTATAATATTGCGTTTTGCCCTTTTTTTTCAGGTCACATCAAGAGGTTTCTGTATGCGATAGGAAAACTCAGAAATCCTACAGAGAGTGAGTACATCTTGTCATATCGCAACTTTTCGGATAAACTCGTATATTTTATTCAGATTTCGCTATTTTTCGGTTTTTAAAAGTCGAATCACGGACCTAGTAAATTCTTCGACTTAGACCTTAAAAGTCCTTTAAAAAAATGTGGTATATTTTATTCAGATTTCGCTATTTTTCGGTTTTTAAAAGTCGAATCACGGACCTAGTAAATTCTTCGACTTAGACCTTAAAAGTCCTTTAAAAAAATGTGGATTCTGAATTGGTTTCCGGCAGTTGGCTTATCCTGCCAATAATGTATCAGTCGAAATGATATCCCTGCAATGCAGAGCGCCATGGAGGGAAACCACTGCTGCCACTTTTAGTATGTTTACGTCCCGACCGGGTATCCAACCCACTGGTTTAAATGTGATGAAACTTGGTAACTATATTCATGGGTATTGTAACTCGGTCAACCTCCATTGATTCGAACCCCAGCCGAGCTTGTAAATACTTTATAAATGGTAATAATCGCTTTTCCTCCTTGTCGCTCAGGGTTGTGGGGTTAGCATTACGACTGGCTCTGTGGAATCAGCATAAATGGACGAGTAGTATTGGCAACTTACACAGGAAGCGCCGTGACATCACTGAAAAACACCATACAAACAACTAATCTTATTTTTAACTGATGCGGATTACTGACGAACGTATTCCCCCTCTCTTATTCCAGGAGAACGAAAGTTGATAGAAGTACGTAAAGCAATAGAAGGGGTCCAAGAGAACAGGCTGAAGACAGTGAGTCCGGAAGAATATCAGTTTTGGGACGACCTCAGGACAAGATGTCTGCTACCTCAATCCACAGTGTTCGGTTCGGAAGAGGAACTTAAAAGTAAGTCATTAAAAATGGAATGTTATGTTATTGTATCGATACATGGTTTGGTATTGTACTACTCCAACGAGCGGTGTGAACAATTGATAATCGTCAAATTGACCACTCCCCGGGTTGACAATACAACCATGTTTCGCTACTGCTACTTAATTTTTCTTGTATTATATACCTAGTATAACTTTTCAACCATAATAAATAGAGGATCTTACATGAGTGCTTATTTGTTATTGTTTTTATGAAACGAGTCGACTGAAATAATATGAAACGAGGCTCTGCCGAGCGTCATATTCGTTTCAGTCGACGAGTTTCATAAAAACAATATCAAATAAGCACGAATGTAAGATTCTATTTATCACATAACACCATAAAAAGATTTCTGTGGACTCTGCGTAAAGTTTCGACCCGGATCAGCCTAAGCATGCCGCGAAGGCTAACCCGGATACCCTCTTTTCGCCTCCTATGGATTTTCTGTTTCAGGAATCATAACTCTACACTCTAAAACGGAAGATGTTGGCCCGGATTATCCTGCGCGGAATGTGCAGGCTGATCTGGGTCGATACATTACGCAGAGATCACAATGTGGAACGACTCAAATTCAGTTGTTTCGTTTGAAACAGTGATTAATTCAGCTATTTCAGGGCTGCTAGTTCCGCTAACGTGTTTTTTCCTGGCGTTATCGCACAGGCATACATCCAAGGCAACAGGCCAAACATATACTGTTTTAACCTATTGATGGAACACGATTGAGGATAGACAGAATGGCTATTTTGTCAACCATTTAAAAGAATGAATAAATGAGCAGGGGTTCGAACCCATGGACGATTCATTGAAAGCCTTTGTCGTTACCGGTTTCTGGGCTGAACTATTTGTTGTTTAAAAAATGTACAACTGTATGCTTTTTAAACGGGTTATTTTTGGTGTGTAAGTAAACGTAGAAAACTAGTATTATTTGCTGATATCTTACCGATAAACTAACCGAGGAAAAGTGACATTATATTGTTAAAAACAGTGTTAATGTCTTTACTAATGTGATTTGCATATTTAATTGCAGGTAGGCTTGGCGATTTGAGAAATGCTTGGCTCATGTTTTTTGCCGTTTCCAATACGTTGTGGATCATGCTCATTGAAACTTTGGCCAGTAGAGGACAACTATTAGAGACTTACGGTTCAAATCCAGTTGGTATGTCCTAATTGTTATACCCATTGTGTTAGTTTAACACAACTATAGGTTTATACAGATAACAATAAAAACACTGTATAATTCAATATTTCGGCCATCGGTTATCTTTAACAATACAAACTGTGTTGCGTCCATCTTGAAAGTATTGAACAAGAAGACTAACATGATGATTATCGCAGCCAAGGACGACGTCACGTCATTTCCGGAACACTTCATGTGTGATCTTTATTGAATTCAACCTGAGAAAGGCTTATGGTCGAAATATTGAATTATATTATGTTTTTATTTTGATAGTATATACATGTATATGAATTTCCTAAGGAATATAACTTTTTAACATACAGGTTTATATTTAGGACACAATATACGCAGTGCTCTGCGACAACCAAGCGTAAGGCATTTACGACCAGTGTAGATCCATATCAGCACATAAAGTGTTACATCGTTAAGGGGGAGGAATGCTATTCACACAAGTATAATAATAACGTTAAGGTTGGTTTTCGAAGAGCACCGCTTATAGATACAAAATAACTGTTACATAATTAATTTTCGACCATTACTAGATTGATATTATGGTTATTTGAGGAACCTACGGCAGCTCTAAAGGGACACACACATTTTTATAAATTACATACGAATTTTTTTTTATCTCGTGCGCACGAGATAGTATCTCGTTCGCACGACTTAGTATCTCATGCGCACGAGATACTTATCTCGTTCGCACGACTTAGTATCTCGTTCGCACGACTTAGTATCTCGTTCGCACGACATAGTATCTCGTTCGCACGAGATAGTATCTCGTTCGCACGAGATAGTATCTCGTTCGCACGACATAGTATCTCATGCGCACGAGATACTTATCTCGTTCGCACGACTTAGTATCTCGTTCGCACGACTTAGTATCTCGTTCGCACGAGATAGTATCTCGTTCGCACGACATAGTATCTCGTGCGAACGAGATAAAACAAAAATCGTGTGTGTCCTTTTAGAGCTGCCTACGGCAACTCTAAAGGGACACACACATTTTTATAAATTACATACGAATTTTTTTTTATCTCGTGCGCACGAGATAGTATCTCGTTCGCACGACTTAGTATCTCGTGCGCACGAGATAAAAAAAATTCGTGTGTGTCCCTTTAGAGCTGCCGTAGGAACCCTTTCATTGACAAATTAACTATCCGACCATGCACCATGCACTATGAATTGATATTCACCACCACGGTCGTTTTGAGCGACTTGTGTTATTTTTAGAATTCAACTCCAAGACACATTGTGGTGCTTTAGAGGTAAACACTGGAATATAAACATTGTACAATTAAAACAGCTTTGTTCTTTCTATCTACACTTTTATATCATTAGGTTTGTTTACCTATATTAAACATTATACCAGGTTAGGTTGTATGACTTATGTTTAGTTGGGATTGGTTTACAAAATGATAACCAGTATTCAAGGTTTAGGTGTATTCATTCTGAACAGTTAAGTTTGGTTTAATCAATGTTAATCATTATTTAATGTTAAGTAATAATTATGTCCAGTTTAGAACCAATTATGAACCATTATATAAGGTTTATTTGTATAAGTTCTGTTCAGTGTGGTTTACCTATATGAACCATTATTCAAGGTTTAGTTGTATTAGTTCTGTTCAGTGTGGTTTACCTATATGAACCATTATGCAAGGTTTAGTTGTATTAGCTCTGTTCAGTGTGGTTTACCTATATGAACCAATATTCAAGGTTAAGTTGTATTAGTTCTGTTCAGTGTGGTTTACCTATATGAACCATTATGCAAGGTTTAGTTGAAATTAGTTCTGTTCAGTGTGGTTTACCTATATGAACCAATATTCAAGGTTAAGTTGTATAAGTTCTGTTCAGTGTGGTTTACCTATATGAACCATTATGCAAGGTTTAGTTGTATTAGCTCTGTTCAGTGTGGTTTACCTATATGAACCAATATTCAAGGTTAAGTTGTATTAGTTCTGTTCAGTGTGGTTTACCTATATGAACCATTATGCAAGGTTTAGTTGAAATTAGTTCTGTTCAGTGTGGTTTACCTATATGAACCATTATTCAAGGTTTAGTTGTATTAGTTCTGTTCAGTGTGGTTTACCTATATGAACCATTATGCAATGTTTTGTTGTATTAGTTCTGTTCAGTGTGGTTTACCTATATGAACCATTATTCAAGGTTAAGTTGTATAAGTTCTGTTCAGTGTGGTTTACCTATATGAATCATTATTCAATGTTTAGTTGTATTAGTTCTGTTCAGTGTGGTTTACCTATATGAACCAGTATTCAAGGTTAAGTTGTATAAGTTCTGTTCAGTGTGGTTTACCTATATGAATCATTATTCAAGGTTTAGTTGTATTAGTTCTGTTCAGTGTGGTTTACCTATATGAACCATTATTAAAGGTTAAGTTGTATGAATAATGTACAGTTCAGAGTGGTTTACCTATATGAACCATTATTAAAGGTTAAGTTGTATGAATAATGTACAGTTCAGAGTGGTTTACCTATATGAACCATTATTCAAGGTTAAGTTGTATGAATTATGTACAGTTACGTTATTTTAAAATTATCATTACAGGTTTAATTGTATTAGTTCTGTTCAGTGTGGTTATTATCATCCAGTTCCTCGCTATGATTGTGCATCGTGTGGGGACGTTGACTCACTTTTTAGCACGTGCACCTTATAAATTCGGGGAATCTTTCAACACGAGCTGGGCCTTCAATGATAAGTGAGTATACTTTTATCTCAACTGTCTTTGTTTGTTTTTCGCCGAATGTATAGATAGTATTACGTCCCTGACTTAAACCCTTTCCCCTCATAATACGACAATTCTGCAGCAGACGACTTTGAACATATTCTGTCAAAAAATAGAAAATCTCTATAATTGAATGGATAACCTTTGACTAAAAGTGGAAAACATTGTGGCAAAAGTAGAAATTGCTCGTTTTGAGCAATTTCTTCTTTTGTCACTATGTTTTCAAAACGCCGTCTGCTGCAGAGGCGTCAGAAAGCGTCTATATGAGGGAAAGGGTTAAGATATGAGCTTTATCTCACGAGGTTGGGAGAATTGATAATTAATAAGTCTCTTTCACGTCGAAAGTGAAGGACTGATTGATTGATTGCCGTTTGACGCCGTTTTCAACAATTTTCCAGTCATAGCACTGCGACCAGTTCTCCTACTCACGCGTTTCCGTTCTCCAGGACAGTACACCACACAACATACTTTCCAAGCAACTGGCTGCTTTTCCACATAGACAGCCCATTTGTGAAAGACGAATGAGGCATGTCACAGTGACTTTTTAACAATTGTTCAGTCATTGCAAGGCGTCTGGGTGTGTGAACGAGGGTTAAACTGTCACTATTGGACACTTTTCTACCAAGGATTCCGGGTTCGAGTCCCGTGATGAGCGGGTTCTGATCATTGGATGATTGTTCCATACGAACGGCGCTAGTACTAGTTAAGTCCTCCAGGAAGCAAGCATCGAGCGTGGCTTAACCCTTTCCCTCATATAGACGCTTTTTGACGCCTCTGCAGCAGACGGCTTTTTGAAAAACATAGTGACAAAAGAAGAAATTGCTCAAAACGAGCAATTTCTCCTTTTGCCACAATCTTTTCCACTTTTAGTCATAGGTTATCCATTCAATTATAGAGATTTTCTATCTCTTGACAAAATATGTTCAAAGTCGTCTGCTGCAGAATTGTCGTACGAGGGAAAGGGTTAATTAATATAAGCTGAAAGCTTGTTTCGCAATCGATGTAAAATAAAATAAGTTTAAACAAAAACCGTCACTATTACAGGGATGTGAAAGATATGACGAACGACGACATTGAGGCGAGAGAGTCACGTGACGCAGCCCAGAGACATGCCAATGAACGCGCCCTTAGTCTTTCGAGGAAACCAAAGAAAGGTCATAGTACGAAACTAGATAAGAACCTTTACTCGGAGAGTACCAGGCGATGTAGAGTTCCATCGATCATAGTGATATGGACATCAACGACAGTTAAACATGTGAGGATAAGAAGAAAGTCATTTTCACCAACATAATCATACTAATGAATAACAGAAAAACGGACAGGATAGTATCTTCCTTGATATTGTGATTATTTGAACGGTGCTTCGTGAAAACCAAGCTTACCGTTATTATTACACGTGTAGATGAGCGGTGCTCCATATCATACAAATGAATACCAGAAACAAACGGACAGGATTGTATCTTCCTTGATTTATGATACTGGTCATTAATATTGTGATTATTTGAACGGTGCTTCGTGAAATCCAAGATTATCGTAATTATTACACGTGTAGATGAGCAGTGGTCCAGGAAAACCAAAGCTTATCGTAATTATTACACGTGTTATGAAAAACAACCGTATCGTAATTATTACACGTGTAGATGAGCGGTGCTCCAGAAAAATCAAACTTTATCATATTTATTAAAGGTCACAATACACCATATATTGACCTAAACGTGCAGATAAGCGGTGATCTAGGAAAACCAACCTTAACGTAATTATTACACGTGTAGATGAGCGGTTGCTCCAGAAAATCAAACTTTATCATATTTATTAAAGGTCACAATACACCAATTATTGACCTAAACGTGCAGATAAGCGGTGATCTAGGAAAACCAACCTTAACGTAATTATTACACGTGTAGATGAGCGGTGCTCCAGAAAAATCAAACTTTATCATATTTATTAAAGGTCACAATACACCAAATATTGACCTAAACGTGCAGATAAGCGGTGATCTAGGAAAACCAACCTTAACGTAATTATTACACATGTAGGGATAGATGCTAAGGATCGAAATGGAAATGTGTTAACATAAGTTTGTCCAAACGCAGTCTGAACTGGCCCTACAGTGTTTGCAAGGTTGGTTTTCGCAGAGATCCGCTCTTTAATTATCCTGTTATTCAAATTGTGTATACATGCATTCATTCGAACATCATAGCCATATTGTCATTAATAAATCAAATCAACTGATTGCATAATTGTGTCATACAAGAACTATAGGGATATAAACTGATCTACTGTTTGTTTAAACACATGAATTTGACATTTATAAGTACTTGTACTATCAGCATGGATTATATTTTTTTTATTGAGACGTTATGCCGTTTTCAACATTATTCCAGTTATATCACAGCGACAGTTCACATTTTCATGATCCCTGAATGAACAAACCAGTACTAGGCTAGGAAATGTGCCATGTGCAAGGGCACACCACCATGACCGTCCGTGCCGTGACTGAGGATCGAACCCGGGACGCCACTCGACCACGTCGGATTCCGGCATGGATTAGAAAACAAGTTACTTAAAACTTACATGCACATTTTTATTTTACAAACTGATATAACAGGTTAATATTATGTTGACACGATTCCGAGAATTGACCTTATAGAACATACAAAAACAAAACAAATACACAGGTCTTTGACAGCTCTATAAAACGTGTAAATACATTTTGGTTTCATCTCTACTAGAATAACGAAAACGAAAGAATAGAGAAAAAGAAATGTTAGAATAATAATTAGCAGCTGTTTCCCTACTCAATCTGATCTTAACTTATTAGTAACAGTAGATTTCAAAACGACAACATTTGAACTACAATTTAGGTAAAACACCCCGAACTGACTCAACAATTTCCGGAACGAGGTCGGTATGTAGTTCGGCAATCTTCGGCCGAAGTCGTAAGAGATCGGTATTGTCCATTTAGTTGTCGGTCCTTTTCCGGCGTAAATGATCGACAGAACTTCTTAACGAAATCGCAGAGCCAATTTAGGGATGCTGTACCTTTCAGGCAATGTTTCGTAATTACGGATGAATATGATGAAAGCAAATAGAAATTCGAAGTGTTCAAACAATCAGTAATACATAATAAATTAGATTTTTTCGCAGAAAGTTATACTCCATGTTTAATAGTATTAGTATTTCCTTCATACCATGGCGAGTATACAAGGTTCATCATCTCTTGCTGACGCCGAACCCCAAGCTCGACCAACATTCCTTCTGACGTTTGGCAAAGGTCAATGCGACTGCGGCATATGTCTTCCCCCCCAATCGGCTAACAGGCTATGTGGATAAAGCAGTCCGTTGTTCTGGCAGACTACTGTGTGGAGAACTGGTGCGAGAAAGTGTGAGAAAGTGTGAGAAAGTGTGGAGAAAGTGAGAGAAGTGTGAGGGAAGTGTGAGAAAGCCCGGACTATGTGGATAAAGCAGTCCGTGTTCTGGCAGACTACTGTGTGGAGAACTGGTGCGAGAAAGTGTGAGAAAGTGTGAGAACGTGAGAGAAAGTGTGAGAAAGTGAGAGAAAGTGTGAGAAAGTGAGAGAAAGTGTGAGAAGTGTGAGAAAGCCTGGAAACGCATGGATAAGGTGTGAATTGGCGGCCGTTATATGATTGACAAATTGTTATAAACGGTATTTAAGCCTAATTGATCACAAGAGTATTGCCGCAGGGGGCACTCAACAACCGCGAGCATGGGACGAACCCATGACCGTCAGGCGCATAGTCAATCAATCTTCCACAATAGATTCATCAATTATCCATCCATAAATTTATCATATAGAGATCGTCTTGCCTTCATTTATCTGTATCTATTATATACCTGCACATGTTCCGGGCTAAAAACGAGCCGATTCTCATTCGCAAATCAAAAACGACCGATTAAAATTCCGTATTTGAATAATACGGTATCAAATTTGGTATTGGTACGTCATTGAATAATGATTTCACGTCATTCAAAATGCGGTATTGGGGCGTGATTCACATGTTTTTAATTTATGTGTAAATTGTGTTATTTCGTTATTAAAAATTTGTATAATTTTATTTTATTCTGTCTTAAAAGTTATCTTAGGTATATAATAAAAGGCAAAGTATGTTGCAGTAGCGAGACATGACCTTCAATTATCCACACTCCTCGTAGTACAATACCAATACCAGTATCGCTACTGCAACATACTATTCCCTATATATTGTACTGATAAAAGAACCACTCGTAGTACAATACCAATCCCAGTATCTCTACTGCAACATAACATTCCCTATATATTGTACTGAGAAAATAACCACTCGTAGTACAATACCAATCCCAGTATCTCTACTGCAACATAACATTCCCTATATATTGTACTGAGAAAATAACCACTCGTAGTACAATACCAATCCCAGTATCGTTACTACAACATAACATTCCCTATATATTGTACTGATAAAAGAGCCACTCGTAGTACAATACCAATCCCAGTATCGCTACTACAACATAACATTCCCTATATATTGTACTGATAAAAGAACCACTCGTAGTACAATACCAATCCCAGTATCTCTACTGCAACATAATATTCCCTATATATTGTACTGATAAAAGAGCCACTCGTAGCGATTTGAGATCTTATTTGCAGTAGCCAGACATGACCTTCAATTATCCGCGCTCCTTGTAGTACAATACCAATCCAAGTATCGCTACTACAACATAACATTCCCTATATATTGTATTGATAAAAGATCCACTCGTAGTACAATACCAATCCCAGTATCGCTACTGCAACATAACATTCCCTATATATTGTACTGATAAAAGAACCACTCGTAGTACAATACCAATCCCAGTATCTCTACTGCAACATAATATTCCCTATATATTGTACTGATAAAAGAGCCACTCGTAGCGATTTGAGATCTTATTTGCAGTAGCCAGACATGACCTTCAATTATCCACGCTCCTTGTAGTACAATACCAATCCAAGTATCGCTACTACAACATAACATTCCCTATATATTGTATTGATAAAAGATCCACTCGTAGTACAATAACAATCCCAGTATCGCTACTGCAACATAACATTCCCTATATATTGTACTGATAAAAGAACCACTCGTAGCGATTTGAGATCTTATTAACTCACCGTCATGGGATCATATGAAGATAAATTGAATAGGTATTTTTTCAAAAGATGCTTTTAAGACTATATTACAGTGAAGGTTTCGATGTGACGGTACGGATACACATGCTCGCCTCAGTCTTTAATATACGCAGATGCATTGAGACCTCAACATAGTAGACATGGATCTTCTTTAACGCTGGACATTTAACTCTTTCAGCGCCGAATTGTTTAAAATAGACTCTTCCATATTCAAAATCGGGCGTCTCCATTCCCCATGTTATGAAAGTTTGAACTATTCTGATAACTCAAAGGCAAACAATGCTGATTTCAGGTAAGACTGATCGTTACGAGCTGGCTCACCTGAATCTGTTTTGTTTGCAAAAACAACAATATTGCCTTTGGCGCTGACAGAGTTAATGCTTAAAGGCAAAGTTGGAAAATGAGAAATTGATGATGATGAGTAGTTTTCCTTTTCCGACAGTGTTTCTTTTTATTCTGATCTTAAGTCGTTTTGTGATATATGACAGGCGCGTAGCTGACTACGCAAACTATGCAACTGCGTACACATTGTCTCCAGTACTCAAATTTTAAAAAGTTAAAATCTGTGATAAAACTTGACCTTGGGTAGGCGTATAAAACAAACGATATGACTTGATAGATTTGACGAAAAATGATAAATGCAACACATTTTACTATTTAAACATTTCCTAGAAAATACGTTTATTTCACCATCAAGATTAGTCATATTTTGCTACTAAAATACTCCCAGAAGTCACCACAGACGATATAGAGGGGAAAAAGTTCCCAGGGGAGCATGCCCCGAACCCCCTAAAAACCTTGCATACACACTCTGTAGACCCTAGCTAATGTATGAAGACACGGATCAGCCTAAGCATGTCGCGCAGGCTTACCCGGAAAGCCACTTTTCGCCTCAAGTGGATTTTCTGTTTTCAGTAATAATTTATTCTATACCTCTATCCCCCTGAGACGGAATGTGTCGGCGCGGACTCCGCAGGCTGATCTGGATCGATACATTATGCAGAGGCCATAATGTCGGGACGGCTCATGTATCATATTCGTATGTGTCATATTGCCACCGTGATGTGACTGGAGAATTTTGGAAAACGGCGTTAAGCCCAAATCAATCAATCAATCAATCAGCCCTTGTAAGGAAATCTCGAAGCAACCACTCTTTCAAAGTCATCTGCTTAATTCCTTCAATGTGTTGAATCCAAGAAACATTCTGGTTGCCATGGTATCAGGAAGAACGGAAAACGATCGAATGTTTTACGCTATGATAACCTCATTTCAAATAATTGAGTTTTAAGCCGTTTTCATTAATTTCACGCGACATCCTCTTAGCTATAGAAAAGGTAAGTATTTTATATTCCAAAAATCTTATTTTGACACTATAACCCTATGTAGTAGGTACTCAAAAGAATCGTCTCACCGAGTACCCACAATAGTGGGATTGTTTGAGTATAAGAGGAACAGACCAGTTAACTTCTCCTTATATAATCCTCTTCCACGTGTTTCCTGGCTTTCTTGCATCAGTAATCCACGCAACTTTCTTTGCCAAGTAAAACGTTCGAATGCCGTTGGGTGCATTGGTTTTTGTCAATTATCGAGTAATATAATGTAATTAAAGAGACCGGTTGCTTTGATTAACAATTTCCCTCATATAGACGCCTCTACAGCAGACAGCTTTTTGAAAACAACGTGACAAAAGAAGACATTGCTCAAAAACGAGCACTCTCTCATTTCGCCATAATGTTTGCCACTTTTATTCATAGGCTACCCATTCAATTATAGAGATTTTCAAAATGTGTTCAAAGTCGTCTGCTGCAGAATTGCCGTATTAGGGCACAGATTAAGCATGATATTTTGAATTTATATAGGTGCATTTGCTAGTGTGCATTATACATTATGTACAAGCAACTAAAAGGTGCAGATAAATTCAAGATACAGGATTAGATACAAAGGAGTCCGGGTGCGATACCCTAGCTCTTTCAGAAAAAGACCCTTTTAACGTGCTCAGTGTATAGAACCGATACACGCGAGGCACTTTTCCCCTGGGAAGCTCTAATTGCGTGGGAGACACCTGAATCGAGATTCGAACCTCAGACATTTAACGGTTTAGCGCGTTAACTACTATTATTATTGTTTGTTTTTATTTATTCTCGCCGTGCAGAATACACTATTTGGCGAGCACGCGTTTTAAAACTACTAGACCACCGGGTCACTCCTAAATTAATGTTCAATCAAGTATTCGAACCTCAGACATATGGATTAACGGTTTAGCGTGTTAACTACTAGACCACCGGGTCACTCCTAAATTAATGTTCAATCAAGTATTTGAACCTCAGACATATGGATTAACGGTTTAGCGTGTTTTAAAACAACTAGACCACCGTGTCACTCCTAAATTAATGTTCAATCAAGTATTCGAACCTCAGACATATGGATTAACGGTTTAGCGTGTTAACTACTAGACCACCGGGTCACTCCTAAATTAATGTTCAATCAAGTATTCGAACCTCAGACATATGGATTAACGGTTTAGCGTGTTTTAAAACAACTAGACCACCGGGTCACTCCTAAATTAATGTTCAATCAAGTATTCGAACCTCAGACATATGGATTAACGGTTTAGCGTGTTAACTACTAGACCACCGAGTCACTCCTAAATTAATGTTCAATCAAGTATTCGAACCTCAGACATATGGATTAACGGTTTAGCGTGTTAACTACTAGACCGCCGGGTCACTCCTAAATTAATGTTCAATCAAGTATTCGAACCTCAGACATATGGATTAACGGTTTAGCGTGTTTTAAAACAACTAGACCACCGAGTCACTCCTAAATTAATGTTCAATCAAGTATTCGAACCTCAGACATATGGATTAACGGTTTAGCGTGTTTTAAAACAACTAGACCACCGAGTCACTCCTAAATTAATGTTCAATCAAGTATTCGAACCTCAGACATATGGATTAACGGTTTAGCGTGTTAACTACTAGACCACCGAGTCACTCCTAAATTAATGTTCAATCAAGTATTCGAACCTCAGACATATGGATTAACGGTTTAGCGTGTTTTAAAACAACTAGACCACCGGGTCACTCCTAAATTAATGTTCAATCAAGTATTCGAACCTCAGACATATGGATTAACGGTTTAGCGTGTTAACTACTAGACCACCGTGTCACTCCTAAATTAATGTTCAATCAAGTATTCGAACCTCAGACATATGGATTAACGGTTTAGCGTGTTAACTACTAGACCGCCGTGTCACTCCTAAATTAATGTTCAATCAAGTATTCGAACCTCAGACATATGGATTAACGGTTTAGCGTGTTAACTACTAGACCACCGGGTCACTCCTAAATTAATGTTCAATCAAGTATTCGAACCTCAGACATATGGATTAACGGTTTAGCGTGTTAACTACTAGACCACCGGGTCACTCCTAAATTAATGTTCAATCAAGTATTCGAACCTCAGACATATGGATTAACGGTTTAGCGTGTTTTAAAACAACTAGACCACCGAGTCACTCCTAAATTAATGTTCAATCAAGTATTCGAACCTCAGACATATGGATTAACGGTTTAGCGTGTTAACTACTAGACCGCCGGGTCACTCCTAAATTAATGTTCAATCAAGTATTCGAACCTCAGACATATGGATTAACGGTTTAGCGTGTTAACTACTAGACTACCGAGTCACTCCTAAATTAATGTTCAATCAAGTATTCGAACCTCAGACATATGGATTAACGGTTTAGCGTGTTTTAAAACAACTAGACCACCGAGTCACTCCTAAATTAATGTTCAATCAAGTATTCGAACCTCAGACATATGGATTAACGGTTTAGCGTGTTAACTACTAGACCGCCGGGTCACTCCTAAATTAATGTTCAATCAAGTATTCGAACCTCAGACATATGGATTAACGGTTTAGCGTGTTAACTACTAGACCACCGAGTCACTCCTAAATTAATGTTCAATCAAGTATTCGAACCTCAGACATATGGATTAACGGTTTAGCGTGTTAACTACTAGACCGCCGGGTCACTCCTAAATTAATGTTCAATCAAGTATTCGAACCTCAGACATATGGATTAACGGTTTAGCGTGTTTTAAAACAACTAGACCACCGAGTCACTCCTAAATTAATGTTCAATCAAGTATTCGAACCTCAGACATATGGATTAACGGTTTAGCGTGTTAACTACTAGACCGCCGGGTCACTCCTAAATTAATGTTCAATCAAGTATTTGAACATCAGACATATGGATTAACGGTTTAGCGTGTTAACTACTAGACCGCCGTGTCACTCCTAAATTAATGTTCAATCAAGTATTCGAACCTCAGACATATGGATTAACGGTTTAGCGTGTTAACTACTAGACCACCGAGTCACTCCTAAATTAATGTTCAATCAAGTATTCGAACCTCAGACATATGGATTAACGGTTTAGCGTGTTAACTACTAGACCACCGAGTCACTCCTAAATTAATGTTCAATCAAGTATTCGAACCTCAGACATATGGATTAACGGTTTAGCGTGTTTTAAAACAACTAGACCACCGAGTCACTCCTAAATTAATGTTCAATCAAGTATTCGAACCTCAGACATATGGATTAACGGTTTAGCGTGTTTTAAAACAACTAGACCACCGAGTCACTCCTAAATTAATGTTCAATCAAGTATTCGAACCTCAGACATATGGATTAACGGTTTAGCGTGTTAACTACTAGACCACCGAGTCACTCCTAAATTAATGTTCAATCAAGTATTCGAACCTCAGACATATGGATTAACGGTTTAGCGTGTTTTAAAACAACTAGACCACCGTGTCACTCCTAAATTAATGTTCAATCAAGTATTCGAACCTCAGACATATGGATTAACGGTTTAGCGTGTTTTAAAACAACTAGACCACCGTGTCACTCCTAAATTAATGTTCAATCAAGTATTCGAACCTCAGACATATGAATTAACGGTTTAGCGTGTTAACTACTAGACCACCGAGTCACTCCTAAATTAATGTTCAATCAAGTATTCGAACCTCAGACATATGGATTAACGGTTTAGCGTGTTTTAAAACAACTAGACCACCGTGTCACTCCTAAATTAATGTTCAATCAAGTATTCGAACCTCAGACATATGAATTAACGGTTTAGCGTGTTAACTACTAGACCACCGAGTCACTCTTAAATTAATGTTCAATCAAGTATTCGAACCTCAGACATATGGATCAACGGTTTAGCGTGTTAACTACTAGACCACCGTGTCACTCCTAAATTAATGTTCAATCAAGTATTCGAACCTCAGACATATGGATTAACGGTTTAGCGTGTTAACTACTAGACCACCGTGTCACTCCTAAATTAATGTTCAATCAAGTATTCGAACCTCAGACATATGGATTAACGGTTTAGCGTGTTAACTACTAGACCACCGGGTCACTCCTAAATTAATGTTCAATCAAGTATTTGAACCTCAGACATATGGATTAACGGTTTAGCGTGTTAACTACTAGACCACCGTGTCACTCCTAAATTAATGTTCAATCAAGTATTCGAACCTCAGACATATGGATTAACGGTTTAGCGTGTTAACTACTAGACCACCGGGTCACTCCTAAATTAATGTTCAATCAAGTATTTGAACCTCAGACATATGGATTAACGGTTTAGCGTGTTAACTACTAGACCACCGAGTCACTCCTAAATTAATGTTCAATCAAGTATTCGAACCTCAGACATATGGATTAACGGTTTAGCGTGTTAACTACTAGACCGCCGGGTCACTCCTAAATTAATGTTCAATCAAGTATTCGAACCTCAGACATATGGATTAACGGTTTAGCGTGTTAACTACTAGACCACCGGGTCACTCCTAAATTAATGTTCAATCAAGTATTCGAACCTCAGACATATGGATTAACGGTTTAGCGTGTTTTAAAACAACTAGACCACCGAGTCACTCCTAAATTAATGTTCAATCAAGTATTCGAACCTCAGACATATGGATTAACGGTTTAGCGTGTTTTAAAACAACTAGACCACCGAGTCACTCCTAAATTAATGTTCAATCAAGTATTCGAACCTCAGACATATGGATTAACGGTTTAGCGTGTTAACTACTAGACCACCGGGTCACTCCTAAATTAATGTTCAATCAAGTATTCGAACCTCAGACATATGGATTAACGGTTTAGCGTGTTAACTACTAGACCACCGGGTCACTCCTAAATTAATGTTCAATCAAGTATTCGAACCTCAGACATATGGATTAACGGTTTAGCGTGTTTTAAAACAACTAGACCACCGAGTCACTCCTAAATTAATGTTCAATCAAGTATTCGAACCTCAGACATATGGATTAACGGTTTAGCGTGTTTTAAAACAACTAGACCACCGAGTCACTCCTAAATTAATGTTCAATCAAGTATTCGAACCTCAGACATATGGATTAACGGTTTAGCGTGTTAACTACTAGACCGCCGGGTCACTCCTAAATTAATGTTCAATCAAGTATTCGAACCTCAGACATATGGATTAACGGTTTAGCGTGTTAACTACTAGACCACCGGGTCACTCCTAAATTAATGTTCAATCAAGTATTCGAACCAATGACTCTTTGGTACATATTCCACATGGACACCTCGAATATCGCGGCGGTGGTGTAGTGGAAGTGCGTCTACCTCGGGTTCGATCCCCAGCCGGGTCATAGTTAAAATGAAAAAAAATTAAAAAGATTATCTAGTGGCTTCCCTGTCTTGGCGCTCAGGATTGTGGGATTATCATTAACCCTTTCCCTCATATATAAACATTGAGTAACATCATTTTATCACGGTGTAAAGTACATCGTTATCTTGAAAAATTGAAAGATCTTTTTAACAGACATTATCCCTTTCCCTCATATAGACGCTTTCTGACGCCTATGCAGTAGACGGCCTTTTGAAAACATAGTGACAAAACGTTTTCCACTTTTAGTCATACTTAAAAATGGAAAAAAAAGATTATCTTATGGCTTCCCTTTCTTGGCGCTCAGGATTGTGGGATTATCATTAATGGATTTATAAACACTGGAATAGTAGTTCTAAGTTGTCAAATATGGAACCCTTTCACACTTACCGACTAAGATGGTATTGTTGTGAATGGATTTATTAACACTTTAACCCTTTACCTCATATCTATAGACGCTTTCTGACGCCTTTTCAGCAGACGGCTTTTTGAAAACATAGTGACAAAAGAAGAAATTGCTCAAAACGAGCAATTTCTCCTTTTGCCACATTATTTTTCACGTTTAGTCCGAGGTTATCGATTCCAATGTAGAGATTTTCTATTTTTTGACAAAATATGTTCAAAGTCGTATGCTGCAGAATTGTCGTATGAGGGAAAGGGTTAAGACTGATTGGCTGATGTCAGATTTAATAGACCATAAATACTGGTTATTCTCCCAGGAAACGCAACAAAAACCCCGGACAGATTAATGAAAGTGGCCAATACAGACAAACAAACCTAGCGGTACCCATATTAGCTGTTAGTTTAGTTTAAACTTATTTATATTACATCGATTGCGAAACAAGCCAAAGGCTTAGATTAATCACTCTCGATGTCTGCTTCCTGGAGACTTAACCAGTACTCGCGCCGTGTGTGTGGAAAAATCCCCAAAGTCAGGACCCGCTCATCACGGGACTCGAACCAGGGACCTTTGATATGAGAGGCCGACTGCACCACTATTAGCTGTTGCGGCTCGACACAATAGTAAATGAGCCGTTCCGAGAGAAAAACCCAACATTGTGGACTCTGCGTAAAGTATCTACATGGATCAGCCTAAGCATGCCGCGCAGGCTTACCTGGAGAGACACGTTTCGCTTCCTGTGGATTTTCTGTTTCAGGAATCTTTACTCTATACCTATATCCCCCCTAAGACGTGTAAGAAATGTGTCGGTCCGGATCAGTCTGCGCGAACTGCGCAGGCTGATCTGGGGTCGATACATTACGCAGAGGCCATCATATTGGTTTTCTCGCAAGACGGCTCGTATTTCAAATAGGATAATGAAAGGAAAAAAACAACAGTATTAGATAATATAGTTTTATTATCTATTTTTTCAATATTTCATTTTTGTAGGAATTTTTGTACATAAACGTTTCAATTTCATTTACTGTGTAAATTGTAACATTTTTTTCTACACTACTGTTGTTTCTATAACATGTCACTATTGTTGTTGTTTCTATAACATGTCACTATTGACCTGGTCCTGACCTTTGAGTTAAGGCTGCAAAATTATCAAAACGTGAAAATGTATTTGTTATCAATTTTTAAACTGTCTATTTCTTTCTCTCCGTATGCATGTTAACATAATACATGTGTGTTGACAAAATATATGTATGTTAACACTAAATGTATGTTAACAAAATACATGTATGTTAACAAAATACATGTATGTTAACATAATACATGTGTGTTAACATAATAAATGTGTGTTAACACTAAATGTATGTTAACAAAATACATGTATCTGGACGAAAGAAATCAATTTTCATACAAATAAAGAGTTGTCAAAAATATAAAACTATTACTCAAATGTCAGAAACAGGTTCACTTTGTCGAGTTATACTTGCTGTTGAAAAAAAAAATTGTTTACCCCCTTTTCCTACGTGTAGACGCATTTTCACGCCTCTGCAACGAACGACTTTCGAAAACAAAATGTGGTAGAAGTAGAAATTGCTCACGAGAAACAATTTCTCCTTTTGCCACAATATTGTCAACTATTGTCAATACATAGATTGATCTCTAGATCTGTTCAAGACTGTCCGCTGCAGATTTGTTGAAAACGGGAACGAGTTATGTTTTGAATTGCATTTAGCAGCAGTTTTTTTAAAATACAAATTATAATAATAAACGTTGTTCATTTAATTGCCCCCATTGCCTCGCCTTACAAACTATGTAATATATAGAACAGTTAGTGGGTCTGGTTGGCTAAGCTTAAGTTCCATCGCGGCAGACTGGAAAGATGATACTGGCTCCGACAACTTATATTTACATCAAGATGCAAACGAATATATCGAGGGCTTGGCGTGAAACGGTTGTAACTGAAAACCTATATTGAAAACCCTGATTTAGGGGCAATTTTGACCCCTTTGTAAACAATGCAAATTTAGGTGCCATTGCTCAGAACGATAAATAATAGCCTTGGTGAAAAAATACCAATTTTAGTTACAACCGTTTCACGCCAAGCCCTCGATATAAGGTATGACACCAATACCACCGCCACCTGCTGGAGCTCAAGAGGTGCATTGACTCAAATCGTTCAGACCATTTTAGCAGGCTTATTACGGTTCAAGAAAAGGCCTATGCTTTGTATTTCCTCCCATTTTTCACAATGCTATTGATATACTTCTTCAAAACTTAAATAAGATAAATTTGGACCCATAAATTCACACCAGTAACACACTATACTGTCTTTGTTTACTTCGATATAGTCGAAACAAAGTATCTGTTTACCGTCGTACAATAAATTCAGTTTTTCATAATAAAGAAATTATTGTCAATAATTTACAAAACATTGATAAAAGTAGATACAGGTTTGAGACAATTACCCTCCCAATGTGTGCACTATGATCCTAGTTCTTTTTAACCCATCTGAAAACACGCAATTGCAGCAAACGACTTTTGAAAACAGTGTGGCATAAAGGATACATTCACTATTATGAGCAATTTCTCTTTTTGCCAAAACGTTTTCAGCTATATTCAATGAGTATACGTTCATTATAGTAGAGAGATCTCCAATAGTTTGGTCTAGATATATTTTTAAGTCGTCTGCTGAAGATTAGACGTACGCACATAGGAAAGGATTTAAAAAAATCGTGTCTAACTGCAACATTGTTCATAAAACGATCAGTATATTCAACCCCAACCGAGAATACTTTAGATATATATGAGTAGAAGCATCGTCGGACACCTAAGGTTGTCGACTCCGCTTTGCTCCAACAACAACAACCGTGGGAGTTTTTCCACTGTCGTTTCGTTGTTTTGACAGATAATCAATATTGCTTCTGAGTGGATGCAGCACAAGGTTGTACTGGACCAAACAGCCAATCAGATCCCTCATAGTTCTATGCGTCTCCACGTAGGAGAGTATAGGAAATATAAGCGTCATTTCGATTGGATGGTGTGTATTCTATTCTGCTCTGTCAAAACGGCGAAACGACGGTGAAAAATCTCACGGGTGATGTTGGAGCATATACATCGAAGTCAACAACCGTGGGTGTCCGATAATGAGTAGAACATGACATGTGAGAACATTGCAAGGAAAAGGAGACATTGCTCCGAATACGTAATAGCTTCCCCCCTCTGTTAACTCAACTGTCTTTGAGATTCAAACCTCCAATTTAATTATATAACTAACTGAACACAGACTCGCGATAAATCGAAGATAAATTACCTATAAACTCGAACTTTAAATTACTGTTTGGGCCTCTTTCGACTTCGAGTTATCGCGAGTCCACTGTTCATGTGATTAATGCACTGATTTTTTTACCTAATGAGATGACTTTCGACTAGTAAGATCCGGTATTGCACGTACTTGAAAAAATCCCTCTTCATCGTCTAAACCAAGTTTACACGACTCAGTGTCACGTGATGATTCAGATACCAATAATTCGGTCATTAATTAAAGACATTGACTAATATGTTTTATCCAATTGAATCACCATAATAACGGATTTTACTATTAAAAATCTAAGGAATATCCTAGGCTTATTCATTTTTTAACCGTTTAAGCTTTAAAAAGGCAACACTTGGCTCTGTTTTAGCAGACGATAGTTTAGAAATATTTTATTCCAGAGGAACAGTGTTTATGTTTGAACACTATTTTCAACTTTGAATAAACATCAAACAAATATCTACCCTCCTATTAACCCGTTCCAACCTTTTCAGACGTATTTTGATGAATCTGCAGCAGCCGACACATTGTGATAGAAGGAGATTTTTTTCATTTTCCTATATTGTTTTCAAGTCTTTTTAATAATGATTTCATTTAATGAATTATACATATTTATGCCGGGATGTTTTCAAAGTCGTCTGCTACAGATGTGTGGTATGGAATAGGGTTAAATATACTGTGTAGTCCGTTAGGCCATGTTTTCTTTTAATCACTTAACTCAACATTTCTTGTATGCATGTAAATATGTTATTTTCATATAAATAACCATCTAATCACACAGTCAAAGATCTGGATACGGGGGGAATTAGTAGAATGATCAATATCTTTCTTATTACTCAACCAAACCCTATGTTGTGGGTACTCAAATTACTCGTCTGGTTGAGACAATTATTTTGAGTACCCACAACATAGGGTTCGAGTGTCAAATACCATGTTACAATACCCCTTATCTACAGCTCTGAAACAGTATAACGAATACGGCATTTTTAATCTTTTGACCGAAATATTGATTCACTTTGAATAGAAGTTACGTTCACTGAGACGGACATCTATGGTTGAATGATCACAACATAATCATTAATATCTTTAGTACATTTTATTAAGTTATTGTATGTCATTGCAAATATACAAACTAGAATTCTCGAGTGTTTATTCCGTTCCCAAAAAGTATAACAGACATTGTTATTTAATGAATACATGTTATATCATGAATGTTTCGTGTTTTTTTTTGTTTTCGCTCTTCGTTTTATTTTAATTTAAACACGAAACGTAAAAGAAACAAAGAAGTTGTCGCAATATACACCATACTAGACATTCTCTGGCATCTTTGACATTACGGTGGAAAGGGACCGTTACCAACAAAAAGAAAGAATATATTCAATCTACAACGGTAGAATGAAGCTTTGTAAATTTCCAATTCGACCGTCACACATATTCGTCTGTTGTTTTAGTACAGGTAGGCGAGGAGGGTGGAGGAGAACGACAAAGACTTCAACAATGGTAAAAACTGCTTTCCCTAATAAGCATTCAGGGTTACGGGATAAGCATTACGACTGACACTCGTTGATGTCAGGGTAAATGGACCAGCAGTAATGGTAATTTATCCAGGAAACGCTGTGATATAAATGAAACATTGTTGAAAGTGACGTAAAACCCGTACAAACAAACAAACAAACAAAACAGTTTGGCAATTGGTCTGCGTAAAAATGTCAAGAGCTCTAAATAAGGGTCGTTTTGCATGTTCTAAAATCCTTGTTCGACCCTCTTACCCTATGTTGTGGTTACTCAAAGGAATCGTCTCAGTGAGACGAATCTTTTGAGTACCCACAGCATAGGGTTTGCTTTAATAATAAGAGAGAAATTGTGGGGGGGGGGGGGGGGGGGGAAGAGCTGAATACCATCCCTCCTTATCTGGACCTCTGAAAGTGTATTCATAATGATTCCAAACCGTTCCCACAACCATCGCCTAATTGTACCATAACACAGCACGAACATGAGTAACGGTAATGTTGGTCATAGAAAAACCTTCGTAGTATAGATATACCATTGAAGATTGATTACAGTGAATGGTGTTTAGGTTATTTTGAGACTCGCCGAACATAAACATTGCAAACACATCTTTCTAGTCCCTGGCCATGTGCTAGTTTGTATATCTACATGAGAATAAAAAAAAGTCATAAGTCAAACAAGCGATATCTGTTTTCAGGTCCCTGTAAGTTAGGTCCCCGGTATTTAATCTAAAACTACCTATTTACAAATAAGGTGGTGCTCAACGGCACGATTTCCACGTGCAGAGATATCACGTGTTCTTGCGCATGCGTTCATCCTTCATTGAACTTCAAATGTCAAAGTACATTTTTTTAATTTTGAATATTTTTTTATCAAATAGAACAAATATCGATAGGATAATTTCTGTATTTTTGTTTGGGTATGTATACATAAATTTTGAATCAATAATCTAAAATGTTAACCTGTTCGTAAATGTGGATGGGTACGCATGCGCAGAAACGAAATACCTCTGACGTAATGAAACATAATTATGACGTCATGATAAGCTCCCCGTAAACAAATGTTATGATAACATATAAACTCATTCAAATAATTTATATGAAACGAGAGATATGTACAACCGATAAAAAAGTAAGCTTTAAATATCTGTAACAACTGTGAGATAGATATGCCGTGATTTAAAAAATAACAAAACTGGAAAATTTAAATTCAACGTGAAAATTGGCTAATCAACAATAACAGTCATTTTTCCCGTGTGTTCTTTTAAATTATTCAACAAAGTCAATTGGACACAACTTGCAAAACAAATATTTACTTTGTTTCCAACAAATAGGTTATTTTGAATTTATTAAGGGAAAAAATCGTCAGTTCAGTCATCTTTTAGGTTAGCTAACAATAGCCGTTAAGGTAAAGGTAAAGTTTCCAAGAGATTTTTAAATAAACACATGTTGTTCTTTTAATCAAAAATCGTTTGAAATATTCATGGAAAAATTAGAGTAAAAAAATCTAAGTAATCGTCTATATACTACATATGATAGAAGCCTAAATACAAAGCCAGTATAAAAGAAATTTCCGAAATAAACATCGGTAAAACTGACAAGTAAATAAAAACTTAATAATTTCTGACATTGATAATTTAGCAAGAAAAAAACAAAAGTTTTTTATTCAATGATCTTACCCTAATTAACCTATCAGAATCATGTTTGTTTTGCGCAAGAAGCAGAAAAACAATTATATATCTATAAACCAAATCACTTTTCTATCTTTCTATCTTATTATTACAACCAGTCATGACTGCCGGTTTGGTCCATACGTGTGGCAGCCATCTTGTTACCCAATACACGACTCGAAATTCAACATTTGTATAAATATTCGAATTATAGTGGGAATTTGTCAGTGTAGACAACCCCATCAGTTTAAATGATAGAGCTTCGTGATAGAAAAGTCAGAGCTCTAGATAAGGTGATTATTACAAATTCTTTCAAAACTCTTATTTGGCGCTCAAATCCTATGTTGTGGGTACTCAAAAGAATCGCCTCAATGAGACGATTATTTTAAGTATCTACAACATAGGGTTTGGTTGAGTCATAAGAAAAAATATAGATGGAAAAAATCAGATATACTCCTCCTGGTCTTGTCTTCTGAATGTGTTGACAAAATATGATTTTTTTTTTTTGTGAGAACTAAATCTATATGAAAGCATGTACATGAATGAGTATGATAAATGATGATAAATATGTACAAACAAACCTCGATAGATTAAAACCCTCAAGATTTATAATGAGACATGGAGGAATGATCGCAAAAAGACTTTTAGTCTTTGACAAAAAAAAAATAAGAAAAATCCATAAAAATTGTAACACTTGTTCTGATGTACGCGACGTAAGAAAGACATTTCTTTTAAAACAAAACATGACCAAGATCAGACTTAACATACACATTATTAATATTGGTCAAAGTGATGATTTCCGAATAACACATACCTCATAAAATAGCCCCATAGTGTGAAGGCGAAGATATCGAAATACGTGAAACTAATGTGTGTACATGTATATATTAAACGTTCTGCACACAAAAGATTTACGCTTCAACTTTTGTGGATTTTTCATTATTAAAAATAGTGTTTTGATTAGAAATATACAAGCCCTCTAACTCCATTACGAAAATACTAAAACGGAAAAAGATACTACGTCATACAGTTACCACATGATGTCACCGGAACTTTAAACTTACGTAACATTTGACGTCACAACAGTTAGACTGTGACTAGATATCAATTATCTAAAAATAGATCTTATTTCTATAAAAAGAATGTACTCTAGTTTACGTGTGTCTAGCGACACAATGATTTGACCGAATCACTCTACACGAAGTTACCACGCTGTTTGAAGACAATATTCAGAGTGATATACAAAAGAAGTATAAAAAAAATCTCTCTTTGATTATCAAAATATCGTATAAAAATTTACACCAAAAATATTAAAAATTTACACCACTGTTACTATGGAAACACGACAACAGTTCATAAAACCACGCGATTACTATATCGATTATAAAGAGATTGTTAATTTTGGCATGTTTTTATGATAAAAAAAAAGGAATAACACAGGGAACCTGATCAGATTGTTTGTTGTATAACGCATTCTTACAATGTACACATAATCTCATCATTTCGTGGTTCGCTCAAAACGGTTGTAACGAGATTGTAAAGTTGGTTCGCGTTACTACCGTTTTGCGTGAAGGCCACAATACAGTACGTTTGAAAGTGCTAAGTCTGAAACAGAGTTCCAATCTAAATGGTATGACATAATATTCAAATATTTTAAACCATGTTTGCAAACGGACAGGCATGTGTTTACTTAAAGAAAATTCGTTCGTCTTTATTGCAGAGTTCGTTACCTTATAAGGAAATGTGCGTTATCTTATAAACAAATGTTTGATGTATATATTAGCTCGCATATGGAACACCCAGATACAGTCCAAGACACTGTTTTCCGGCCCTTTAAATTGGCTTTAATATCGAAACGTTTGATTAATTCGCATTTCAAATATATCGACTAATTGATTCGAGAACATAATTTGGTGTCCGATTTAGAATCATAAACAACAAATGTGTATGAATTAGATACATGCCTTAAGGAACGCTGCTAACAGAAGTGGAAAATGTAAATATAAGGAACAATAAATATCCTTAAGGCAATTGTCCATCTGCGTGTTATTAATTCATCCGGTAAATATTTCACCTTACTGTGTCGCGTCAAAGTTTTCTTTATTACATTGCTACTCTAACAAGTTCACAAAAACATGGCTACTGATTTTGAATGTTTGATTTAGTCTTGTTCCTTCCTGTACAATATTAGAAGATAAAAACACCGATATATAAAAATATCCATCGACAATAACACACACTTGGAATGTCCAGAGATTTTAAATGAAACCATCAAAAATGGTGGAGAAAGAGGGCGTGAATATTTCTAGTTTTAAACCATGTCCTGATAAGACAACATTAAGACTTCTCCTATTTAACAGTCCTGTAATTGATGCATACTTGAAGTTAAACATTTTTGAATAAAAGAGAACACAATTACCATAAAAATGTTCTCATTTATTAATCATGTTTTTTAAAACACCTCAGACGGTTTTGTTATGAAAGAACTAATTACGTTTCAAATATTTTTTCAAAAACATGAATGCAAATATATTAGTATGCAACATTTTTGTTAGTTTTTGAAAAATAACTAGTTACATCAAAAATCACTTACCAGGAAATAGATTAAAATAACAAAGTCGAATAAATACAAACAAGTTTAACATCAATAAAATATAATCTCCACTCAGTAAAGAGCGACAGTTTATCCTTCCATCCAGATCCTACACAATAGTATGACCATAGAGGACTAGATAAGAGGGCGTTAACTCGTCTTTCCCCCTCAATATCTCTCTTAGTACTCAACCAAACCCTATGTTGTGGGAACTGAAGAGAATCGTCTCATCGAGACGATTCTTTTGAGTACCCATAACATATGGTTCGATGTCAAATAATAATTTTACAACATGGAGAAACGCCCCTTATCTAGATCTCTGTACGATGATTGGATACCGGAGACTCATCAGTCTCCTAAAACCTTAAGACAACAGGTGGTATGTATACCCATATGACCTATTCATAAATCAACCAATAATCGACTAGTCTGTTAATCGTATAAATAAGCCATTATACGTATAGTCGCTTATATAACCCCAAATGTCTATTTCCGTATTTTCCCCAATTTTAAGACTAACTCATTGCGATTTCGTTTTCACTATTGACCTTTGGTAGAAGAAGGTCAAAGTATCGCCTAGGATCTTTGCAGGACTAACAAAACAATCATGCCGAGAACACTTCATTAAATCCCACCCTGATATAGACCTTTCCAGACAGGTTTACAAAACGATGTGTGTAAAACAATGATAATGCCCTTGAGTCATATTTCATCCTTGTCTGACTCCAAATCAGTATGATTTTTGCCCGATTTAACACTAACATAACGGAAAATGACTCAAATTAGTGAATTCCGTTTTTCAAATACCTCGTAACGTACATTTGACTAAATACCCCTAGAGAATACCCGAATCTGTAAATTATATAAGATTCAATCTATATCAGGGGAAAACAACTCCGTCGATAATTCTTTACGATGTCTGCAAACTTAATCATCTCTTAAGCACTTGATAATTGTCAAATATTGCACATTTTAGCTAAAAACAAAACACCTCCGTGTACATAAAGAAACATCCATTGATTCTACATTATAAGGTCCATTTCGAAGACTGACCAAGTGCCGTTCAGGGAACAAGCTTATCTTCCTATTGGTGTGATTAGACCAATCAAAGATCACAACATTTGAACTGGTAACAGAAACGTTTTGTAACATTGCACACGTAAACCAAATTCATGGTTCCGATATGCACATTAGATGCAGTATTTTCTGCATCACAAACAAAGGCCATGTGATGCATGAGAACCGCGTAATTTTCAACGATTAATTGTTGGTGCGTTTAAAATACAATCTCAGATATATGACTTAGAATCAAAGATGTTCCTTTATGTCCACGGAATGTTAAGAAACATTTCATATAATAATCAAACGATCAATTGGCAATGTTAACATGATAAAATTGATAATTTAATAAAATTAAAATATGTACAAAAATCAAAGGGGAAAAGAAAAAAGTTATTTACACACAGAACTTCATCTGCCGGTGGGGGATACAATCCGAAATAAAATCCTACACATGTTTATGTTCATTTATCGCTGTGTTTGGATTGCTCAGATTTTGAATTTTGAAATAAACAATTTAAAAAAATGAAGAAAAAAAAAATGTCCAAAATCAAATGGTGTCTAACTCATAACCAAACGTCAGTTGGAGGTTTTAATTTCTTCTTCCGTTCCTTTTTCCAAAGTGTCCATTGAAATATTGTTTATCTACGTTTAATCACAACAATTCGCAACTTCTTTCAGGATGTTGGTAAATTTTGGCATTTCTCTGACTAGATCCTTGAAATCTGAAATATAAAAAACGATACATTTTTTGAGATCACATATAGACACATTTTCCATAACTCAAAGAAACAAATTGTTTATACTTCAGTGAAACATGGAACCACTCCCGACCTACGAGTGTATGAATTGATATTGGTCTGGTACCCTGCAGTCACAATAATTTCAGTAAAAACAGTTATTGTTTGTCACTTGCTCACATTCGGAATGACTCTATATCTGTACATTGAACAGCAACAGCGACACAGTTATCAACAGCACTGGTTCGAAATCAAGTGACTGTACAAACATTCTCGAAAAAGGAATACCATTTATAAAGGTGATTAGAGGGGAGTTGCAACAGAAAGTTTAATATATCCGTTTGCTTTTAAAAAAATAAAACTTTTAGTCTCTCTACAATAAAACAGAAACAAGAACAATTTCAAAATATGAGCAATGTGCCAGTATTACTGAACTAACAAATTTGACAAATAAGGTATTTTAACAATTATGTTTTATATTTCTAGATAAGCAGTTACAATTTCATAGATATCACTTAATGTCGTAAATTGGCTGATTTTTTAATATCCCTTTTAATCAAACAGCTGCGTTTCCTTTCAGAACAGAAGTTGCAAAGACATATTGCTTTCGAATATAATTTTAGCTTGCTCTTGCATTTAATGTTTCGATATTTGAATGGATTACTTCTATGTTTGATGCAAGTAGTACGCCGACTTCAACAGTGTTTTCATTTATATCTCGGCATTTCCTGGGTTATTTACCAGTTCTACCGGTCAGTTCACCCGCAATGTTACGACCGCCATACTGAGCGTCAATAGAGGTCAGTCACAATTACATTTGAGTGGTACCGTGCGAAAACACTATATAGAAGTTTTGCGAACAGAGCAGATTCGGCTCAACCTGTGCATCCCAAGGCAGCTTGATCGGGATCTGCACTGATCGCCAATTAGCCATAGAAGGCTTCAAGAAATTTCTGACTCAAATATTTTGATTTCAAACTGTTCTTTGTAAAAGTGTAAAATATGAGAATTTTACATTGATCCGGATGGGGACTGTTACCCTTACAATAAATAATAAAATGACATGTAATCGAATTGAGATTGCTGTCTTAGCCAAAAATAGTTTTATTTACGGAAAGGAAGCAACATATATAACTCCAAGGCAACATATGTTAGTATTCAACACACAATTGGACGCATGCGCATCGCATCGTTTCATAATAAAATCATTCTATATATGTTATATATAATCAAGTAATATTTATTTACATTTGATTTTATTTTTGTATGCAGACAACTATCATTTAAGCACGACGAGCCTGCCATCTTCAGAAACGTTCACAATGAATAGCCTCGTTATTGTTCTGATTATTTGCAGAGTCAGGGTGTGACTTAATACGGATCTCGTAACATCGACTTTGTTATTTTGCTAGACAGGTTTTTTTTCGACAGCAATCGTAATAACTGCTTGTAATAATCTATTCGTTTTCGGGGTTCTCAGAACATGCAAGCAATAGTACGGTCGGTTTTAAACGACACTTCACGTACACACATGTCTTGCCTCCCCCCTAAAAAAAACCAGATATGCATTAGAATCCAGCACTGCCCCTCCCTGACTTGTCAAGTTATCAGTACAATAGTCATCTGGCACGTCAAAAGTCGAATTTCCTTCGACAAAATGAAGAAAACTCGGAATTTCAACGTGGCAATGTCAAGTTTTCACCTCTGACAAGGTGGTATGGCAGGGTCGCATGTCACCTCGAACCACGTGTCTTAAGTGAAGCTAGCTAGGCTTTGTTAATAAAGAGGGTAGTAACCTTGACAACAATAGACACACATAATGATCTACAGAACTGAAATAGACGCTATGAATAACCAATGTACAATAACCGTCTCGTGGCCTTTCCGTAATAGACTTTCACCGTTATGCCACGTGACTACGTGACGTCACCTTTTGAATTGAGACCTAAGTTTCAAACTGATTCGTGTTCCATAGATTGCAAAACAAGCTTTCAGCTTATATTTATCACACTCGATGTCTGCTTCCTGGGGATATAACCAGTACTCGCGCAATTTTTGTAGAAAATTCCACTCTTAACCCTTTCCCACCTGCAGACGGATTTTGACGCAATAGCAGCAGACGACTTTTGAAAACATTGAGTCCAAATGTGAAATTTCTTATGATGAGCAATTTCTCTTTTGACCTTTGACAGCATCTACCCCTTACCCCTAGCTACGGAGGTATATTATGGAATTTTATTGACTGTGTCTAAACTCACTTTCAATTCTAAAACAGTTATATCACGACTAGTCTATTATGGAAAGGTTTGAAAACAAACATGTTGTAAGTAAGACTGTAGAAAGACAAAAAACAACAGACAAAGGCTTAAACGTGTCCAGAGTAAAATAGACTGGGATCAGTTAATCAGTGTTAGTTATGTTATAGACATCTAGCTCCTGCCTCTTCATTTCCCAACTTTAGACTGGGACCATTCAAACAATGTTAGTTATTGTATAGACATCTAGCGCATGTCTATTGATTTCCCAACTTTAGACTGGGACCATCCAAACAATGTTAGTTATTGTATAGACATCTAGCGCATGTCTAGTTATTTTCCAACTTAAGACTGAGATTATTCAAACAATGTAAGTTATTGTATAGACATCTAGCTCTTGTCTATTGATTTACCAACTTTAGACTTTCTTTTTTACTGGATAATCCTAAGTTGAAATCTACTTTTCGAAATGATACACTTTGATTACATATATTCACATCTTTACTTAATAAACCCCAAAAAACATGGTCTGTTTACAGTCTAAGGTTGACACTATTTAACTCATTTTAATAATTTGATTCTCCCAAAAATCTAAACATCCGAAGAAAACGATGATTAATATACGGATAAAAAGGAGTAACACTTTAAGACATAAAAGACAACTAAAAACTACTTGGCACATATAAGAGTTCTGCATTATGTTCCTTTTCCATCAACGTTTTCACGTAGACTATGCAGCAGACGCGTAGGTACAGTGTAAGAAGTATCGTTCGTGTTACGGCGATTTCAGAATTGTTCAACGGCTTCTTCAGAGACTGTTTTGCAGTGTTTCTAACTACAATATGTTGTTATTCCCTTTGCAATTGATTGCAAATGTTTTATGTACATTCCATGAGCTTCACAAAGTGTAATTGGTAGTTAGCGGTCAATATATATGTACATGTTATGTATTGCATAGAGCGTTCTTGGCTGTGATAGTTACATATACGTTTTAAGTACAAATTAATGCGTAAAATGCAGTGTAAGTCATATTTACATTGAATGTACTGTAAACTGCAGTATTGACCTGCATATATATGAAAGAATGTGTATACTGTAATGTGTAAATTGCAGTGGACGTTATATGTAAAATGTATGTACTGTATACTGCATAATTGCCACGCAAACGGTATGCGTACATATTTGCGTAAATTGCAATTAACGTTATATGGACACATTTTATATACAGCGTAATTGCCTTAAAAAGTAACACTTGATTGCATGTAGTAGCGCTTATATCCCGATCAGTTATCGACGTCAAATATACATCTTATGTACTTTACGTCATCCAGATGTGGATAAAATACGGGCCTTGGTTCCCTGCTTTGTTCTATGTAATTATATTGTGAATTTCACGAGCTGGGCCATAGATACGGTACAGTCAATGTTATTTGATTCTGGCCTCATCACAATTCCTCCACCACTACAATACACTAAATATAATCTACGTCGAGTCACAGGGGTATGCAATAATGCTCCTTTTAAGTTGTAATTGTCTCAAGAGTTTACCATAGTTACAATTTATAATATTGTAAAAAAAAAAGGTTACATGCAAATGTCCGATATGGGCCAAGTGTTTATGTCGAATATAGCATGTATTATAGTTCATCAAAAAGGTATTTTCCGGTAAAATAGACATGATATACCTTCAATGTCAAAGGATTTCAAATGAAAATATATTTCAAATCACAATCGTAAACTGAAACGAAAATGTTTTTTTTATTATCATTATTTGCTCCTGTTTTCTTTTTTTCCTGTGTACTTATTAAAGAAAGAGATAATTGTTGACTGTTCCATTGTTTGTTCCCCCTATAAACGAGGAGAATGTGTGTTAGTATGATAACAATTTATATAGAGATTTCAATTCGTAGACTTTTTTTTTTTTTTTGATTAATAGAAAAATATCGACATTTATAAAAAATAACTACGTTTAATAGATGTGTAAGATTTTCTTTTTCATATCACATTAAATTTAGTCATACATGTACCATGTAAAGTATAATATGATATATAGTACAGTATATTATATTATTTATATTCTGATATAACTTGGCCCATATGCTAGTACACAGAATTAGTAGATGAGCGGTGCTCCGTGAAACCAACCTAAGTGTAAATAATACACGTATGGAAACAGACCTGCGCGTGCATTCAAATGAATTTTGGTGTACAGAAGTTTCTTTAACCATTTCCCAAATACATCATATTTCAGAAGGTAATTTTGAAAACATCTGGACAAAATTGTGAAATATCCGTGAAAGTGAAAGTACAGATTTTGGAAAAGAGTTGAAAACATTGTGACAGAAGGTGTAATTGCTCATTATGAGCCTTTTCTCCTGTTGCCACAATGTTTTCAAAAAATGTTTGCTGCAGAGGCGTCAGAAAACGAATGTATGTGGGAGAGGGTTAAATCTTCCGTGACTGATTTGGCGAACAGTGCAGAACCAGATTGAACCGTATGGATGCGCTTGATGATCTGGATCTACACTGGTCACAATTGTATTAAGGTTTGTGTTTCGCAGACCTCCGCTCAGTTATAAAATACAAACAAAACTTCTAAGGATATCCAGCAGACACGATGTAACCTGTAGTAAAATATGATGGAATTCCTACACAGGTTTCTCTTGTTTTCTTTCTGGTAAATTTAAATATGTTTTCCTTCTATTGCATTCCTTGTTGTTAACCAAATCCCACATACAAAACAAATATTGAAGAACACGACTTTCTAAACATCTAGGCAAATATATGGATTTTTTTTTAAAACAAATTTCTCTTTCCCCCCAAAAAAGCACTTCCTATTACAAGAAAATGAATTTTGAAAAACGACAAATATAAGATTAATTTAATATAAAGATAAATTTAATATAACATCAACTAAATATAAGAACAATTGGATCATATAGCTACAGAATAGAAATTCCATCATTTGTGTACATATAAATAATAATATCCAACCCGTTCAGTGATAATGAAAGTGACATGGTCAAAAGAAATTTCTATATATCTTTCAAGAGGTTTTCAAAGTCGTCTGCTGCAGATTTGGAGAATTTGTGAAAGGGTTAATTAACACTGATGAAATATCTACAGGAAGGGTCCTGCTCGCATAATCATATCAAAACTAATTAATTTCAGATGCTGATAGACTACAAACAAAACGTCTCTCTTAGACATTTAGGTTTTAACCCTTTCCCTCAAACGACAATTCTGCAGCAGACGACTTTGAACATATTTTGGGACATCTGTATAATGGAATGGATAACCTATGACTAAAAGTAGAAAACATTGTGGCAAAAGGAGAAATTGCTAATTCTGAGCAATTTCTTCTTTAGTCACTATGTTTTCAGAATGCCGTCTGCTGCAGAGGCGTCAGAAAGAAAGGGATAATGTCGGTTATAAAGTTATTTCATTTTTTCAAGATAAAGATGTAATTTACACCGTGATAAAATGATTTTTATTCAAAGTTTGTACCTACTCATAACCCATGATATGCACGAATTGAACGTGTATTGAATATAAAAACATGTGACGTCACTTCCTCAAATAAACGAAAGGGTTGAATGTGTATTTAATTATTTAAAAATGATATAACAACATTACGGAAATTTTGTGTTGAAAAATCTCTTAAGCTAACGATTGTGTAATTATTTGTAAAGTCCATACATGTTGGTTAATTATCTTTTGATTATAACTTAATTATAACTCTCCATTATTTAATAAATGTTCAGAGAGACACAATTATTACACTTGTGGGAAAAGACGGGCCCAATGGATACTGCTTTACGAAAAAATGGCAAACATTGCAGAGCCATATCAGAATGCGCAGATGCGCTGGCGGATCTGGATATACACTGGTCGCTCAACTAACCACATGTGGTGGTATTCAAAATATTCGTCTCAGCGTGACGATTTCATAAATAACCAACAATTAACAATTTAAGATTTTGTTTGGTAATGGTAGAGTTACTGATAGAAAAATAACCGACTTGTCCCTTTATCTAGACCTCTATAATCATAAGTCGAATTAAAAACTAATTTACCAACACGTCAAAAATATTTGAACAGTGGAAAATACTACAAAAATAGTCCACTGTTACTTAGAGATAAAAACAGGTAATCAAGAACAAAGTAATACAATAATTATATCAAACGACAAAATCTCACTCATCCAATCAAATAACTCAACCAGGTCACGTGATATATACAGTATTAGAAAAAACCATAAAAGCAGCACCTCTTCACCATGGTTACGTGAAATAAATCTACACATTTTTACAATATGTTGCCATAACGACTAACAACAATTTTCACCCAACCAACCACTTACATTGGCGTGTCAGTTGACCTTTTGTTACCATAGTTACGAAGGACCTTAGCGCTCTCAAGATCGTGAGAGCTCTTTCATTCACTATAATGATATTGAAAATGGGTTAGCAGATAAACACAGTTCGTCGGTGGCGTCTTCATATACTTTGTTACCATAGCAATATATACAGGTTAGTTATCTATCACAAAGAGGATTTAAATCAAACTTGGTACAGTTTTGTGGACGATTCTATCCGTCCTATGATGTCTCGTGTGTCGTATTAAGTAGCAGTTGATATATCAAGACATACAATTACATTTAAATATTTTGATCTACATATATCTGTACACTGAGTAGACGATCAAAATTATTTTATCTACATGACATATTTTATATGCGAAACGTCACACAAAAACCGACCTTCGAGGGTTTAACCCTTTCCCGCCTATACGACGCATTATGACGCATCTGCAGCAGACGACTTTTGAAAACATTGTGACAAAGGGAGAAATTGCTCATAACGAGCAATTTCGCCTTTGGCCATAAAGTTTTCAACTCTTTTCAGTCATTATTCCTATATTTTCAGAGATTTTCCATATTTTTTTCTAAATGTTTTCAAAGTCGTCTGCTGCAGATATGCCGTATGGAGGAAAGGGTTGGTTATTGTCGTTATTGCGACACTATTGGATGCTGTATACATCTAGTTGATTTTTGACACAAATAGCTTTCATAAAGTGTGTATAGTCAAATGGCTAACAGGGATGGTTCTGTTCAGACTGAATGGAGAAGCAGGCTGATCTGAACCTTCGCTGGTTGTTAAGTCGATTCTCCTGTGACATAGCCCTTATTCGAGCGGCGCTGACCGAAAACCAACCTTAGCGTTGTCGGATCTGATTCTGCACTGTTCGCAAATAAGTCATAGAAAGGACCAATAAACTTCAGAAAGTTATATATATATAATATTTTGTTCATGATTGTGCAGGCAGATTTTTTATCTTGACGTGTTATATACGCTAAGGTTTGTTTCCACTGAGCACCGCTTATCTACATGTGTAATAATTATGCTACATTTGATTTTCATGGAGCACCGCTCATTTATAAAAACAGTGAGCCGCGTTATTAAAAAAGGGAACCAAATTTCTTTGTTAAGGTTCACAATAACAAGAACATGTACATACTAAACACTTTTTTGGAAACACTTATGACCATTTAAATCAGCCATGTGATGACCATTATCGCTATTATTTAGTTCAAGAAAAGGAGTGATCGAAGAAGCAAGTGTGTCGCCTTATATACAGAAAAGATGACGGAGAATGGATCCCTATGAGACACCCTGTCTTACACCCTGCCAAGGCAGGCGATACAAAACAAGAACCTGCGGACGACGTCGGTTTCGTGTGGCATATCTGAGACGTTTCACCGTCTCGATTGATTATACACATACATTTTAGCACCTAAATGCACGCTTTGTACACATCGGAGATGTACATTGTTTAGCACAGTACAGGACAAACACCATCAAGGAGGTCAGTGTAGCTTCAACAGTATTAAACGTTCCCCTTTAAACAATTTTACAATGAACTAATTCTGACCAATGCACGTCCAATCAGTTCGACAGCTCATTAACAACCTTTTACAGTGAACCTCTTCATAGCAATTCACGTTAAATATGTTCGAGAACTCTGTAACAATGACCAACTTTTGGGTTAACCGTTATAGTCTTCCAGTTAGTCCTTAACTGATTCATGAATCTTGTCTACATGATCTACAAAGGGACGTATCGAGATCTGCTTTCGAGTGTATAAATATGCTATATAGCATCCCGTAACTAAGCTTATTGCGTTGAGTATACGAAAACGTCGTATGTGATTCGGGATTACTCACCATTTATCGGCCATAAACGCCTCCTTTAATCTAGTAGGGTTTGCTGGCGTCTTTTGGTCGTTTAAGTTGCACTTTAAGGCGCTTCATTCCAATCTGAAACCCATTCATAGCTTGGATCGCAGCTTGAGCACAGGCGGGATTGTCAAAACTTACAAAACCTGTAAATATAAATATATAACACATTGAGACTTTACATAATCACATATTTGCAGGATGATTGTTTGTTTACAGAATAATTGATAAAATGAATCGCGACTAGGGAAAATTGTCTTCCATAAATGGGCTAAAATTATATGTTGGTTGGTAAACAGTTTCATGGAAAGAATATTGTGTGAACTATATATATGTGAGAAAGCGTTAAAGACTTAGCAAATTAATTCGATCTAAGTAGTGTAGAGCTGTTAAAGTAACTCGATATCAAAACACTTACCAAAACATTTACTCTGATTAGTGGCCCTGTCCACATAGACCTTAGCACTGATCACGTTGCCAAACGGCATGAACATTTGTGCCAGCTCGGCGTCCCCGAACTCCTGGGGTAGGTGGTAGATGAACAGATTACAACCGTCGGGTCCTGCGGAAGGCATCACGGCAACTACTGTTAGAAAGGGGAGTGTAATTAGGGTCTGTGTCACGTATACAACATATAACGACAAGGCTTACCTAGGTATGCGTTCAATAGACGATATCATTGGACCTTTAAGAACACGAAAATCGACTACGAGTACATGAAAACGAAGTCGGTTTTCGCGAGAATTATTGAAATATTGTATTTGTTTGCGAAAATATGTTTCTGTTTCAAAGTCTATTGAACGCATGGTGAATACTGACTGATTTTAAACATAATGTGTGATGTTATCACAAGCGTCTAAGTTTATATATGTGGAAAAAAACCCGTTTCTTATTAGATTATGTCATATTAGAGATAAACAAATGCATGGTTCATAAACCATAATAATTATTTTTTATATAGAAATCATTTAATAGGATATTTATAGTAACACGATCTTATTTGGGGTTTCCCATTGTTTTCACAAAAACGAAAATTCAAACTCCTGTGATGTAACGTTTAAATATAGACTGGACTCTCGATAACTCGAACACGTGATCATTCAAATGTATCGGTTTACTCGAAACGAAATCCTGGAACGGATTTGTTCTTTTGTTTGCATCATTGCATCCGTTTTTCATAAAATAGAGTATACACGAACAATAAAGCTAAAGAAAACCGTAAGTGAATTTAGCACTAATAAACGACTCACTCGAACACGTCGATAACACTAAGTAATTTATGTTTTCATACCAATTCGAGTTATCGCAGGTCAACGATATATTTGTAAAATAACACTTGTCCATTGAACTGTCACTGGCAATGTTTATTTTGCTTCTTTGTAAACTTTAATTCAATGTAACCGTATAATTCAATGTTAATGTATATTTCAATGACAACTTATATTCCAATGTAAACTTTGTACGGGTAATTTACACAGGAAGTGGCGAGATATAACGGACACATTGTTGAAAGTGTCGTAAAACACAATATGAACAAAAAATAGAACCTTTTTTATAAACGTAAATAAACACAAAGAGTATGAATATAATTACACACCTTCTTTCTGCGCTGTAGGAAATAGTGCAGCATGTTGAGCCAATGCTGCTTGTATCGGGTTGGCATAAGTGGCCGGGAAAGCAGCTGTAAAACAGTTAAAATAACAATTATAACAGCAATGTGTGGTATTAATGATAAACCCGCTTTTATGTGAGTTCAAGTTATATTGGCATTAAAGTAGTGGAGCTATACATTTCTATTGTTTGTTTCAGAAGATGAATCTTAAAGATATAGATGAACGGTGGTGACTCTGATGAGACGGTGTGGATGCGCACTGTATGCTGATGCATGAAGACTCCGAGTCCCTTGGGTCAATTAAAATATAGCCATCTTACATGAACTACCAAACGTCAAGTTTTTGTAATATTATCTGTCTTGTAGCAAGGATTATACCAAGTTTCTTCTACAGGAAAAACAGCTTCTGTGGGTTATCATATGGGCAATACGAAATATGCGAACAAGTACACTGTGTGTGGTCGACAATAGACAGGTCGTCCAAGTAGTTATCTCCCTTTACTATCCCTAGCTAGATAAGCACAGAACCAATCCGTTTAGTAAACTCTTTTACAAAATAAACACATCTGCATCAAACGTCGTTAATTAAAACATGTTTGCACATAAAAAGCAATAGCATTATACCATAGTTTTCTTGATATGTTTTCAATGTTGCATTAGCGGATGTGTTGGATGGGAGTAATGTTATAATATGAATTAATTAAAAAATAAACCCGGAAGTACTTACTAAGGTATTCCCCGATACCATACGGGGTCACAGCTGTGTATGCCTGGAGTGGGTCTCCATTGGTCAAAGCTTGTGCTATTAATAGAAATAAATATCACATGTTAAATAACATTTCCATACAAAACTATGCACACTTTTAAACTGCATTTGCGAACATTATATTCCAAGATCAGGCTGTTTATTCGTGCAGTGTTAATTATGGACTATGTACATTGCTCGTTACTTATATGTCGGTACGTAACAAATAATAGTCCATAACTTTAATAGAAACTTTAAAATCCAACGATGCCGATAGCAGCTCCAGGAATTTAGCGGGATAATGTGATGTACGTCATTAAAATGTAAAGGTCAGAATCAGTTAAGTAGTAAAAGTCACCTTACCTGCGTATGCTGGAATGCCGTTAGCGTATATTTCTTGATGCTGTCCGTTCTGAGCGAGTGGGAATCCAGCCATGGGGGTCGGGGATAAAACACTGGGAGGGGCACTGCTAATTGGTGTGGTTGCTGAACCTGGAAAAGTAGGGGTAACGATTATGATTTTAAGTCTACAAATCATTCTCAAAACGTAAAAAACGTTAATTTTGTTACATAGTTGTCAGTGGTTTATTGCGATATAACAGTGGATTATTGAAATACAACAGTGATTTATAACCCGACAAACTCAAACAGTTGATGTATCCAGTGATAGTTGCCACTGTTTACTCTCTCGAACATTACCGTTAACGTTTGCAAAGGATGAATAAGATGTGCTGTACAACTTGAAGAAGGTATACGAAGAAGAAATATGAACAGCGTTCATTAAATCGAGCGTCTACATAAGCACCTACGTGTATAATACACGTTTCGATGAGCGGTAAAAATGTATAGGTGTGCCACAATATAAGCCTGGATGAACGCAGTGGTGAGGATAATCCAAAATGTTGCGATTAATGTTAAATATGTTTGCTTGATGGACTAATTAATTGGAATTGAATGCAATTTGAAATGGCATTTAAGCTATAACATGGCGGCCAGTTCACCTACCGTGTGCTTCCTGGCATGATCGCAGCACATCGTTTTACCCAGGCAACTGGCTACATTTACGCATTCCTAGATGAACGTAATATTGATGATGGTTGGAAGATGGGGTTTAAAGTAAACAAATTCGGATCACTTACTGTATTCACCGTTCGCCAGTGACGCTGTAGTAGGGGTCATAGACGTCGAGGTGAGTCCATTTTGGGCCGCAAGGGCTGTGACAGCGTGTGGGATTTGGGCAAGGGTGACCGGGGTCAAATAGGGGCCCTGTCCGGACGCAGCTACCAAAGCAGCCTGTTGCTGCATCATTTGCTGTAATAATAAATGAATATTTATGATGTGTATCGTCATTTTGAACAATATGAGCCGTCCCGCGAGAAAACCAACAGTGTGGACTGCAGAGGCGTCAGAAAGCGTCTATATGGGGTAAAGGGTTAAAAGATATATTCCAACAAATGCAAAGGTTAGGTGAATACAATCAGTAACACTAAATGTTAATATATTTATTTACACAAAGGTTGGTCAGAACAATTTTAAAAGTACTACCTAATAAAAATAGATGTATTAACACTAAGGCCAATTGATTTATTGATTGTTCGATATTAACGCTGCTTTCAACAATTTATCAGTTATATCACGGCGTTTTCTGGGTAAGTCACCAGTACTACTGGTACATTTATCCTGACACCAGCCAGTCAGTAGTTATGCTAACCCCCGCAACCCTGAGCACCAAGGAGGGCAGCCATTACTACCAGTTGTAAAGTCTTTGGTATGACCCGGTCGGGAATGAAGGAACCCGCGACCTAAACACAAAGGCCAAAGGCGGGTCAATAGTATCTGTAAATACCTACCTGGGTATCTGGGAGCCCGGGTTGTGAGGCGTATACACCGTACGCTCCGATCTGGGAGAGGGCTAGGGGGTTCAGCAGCCCGAGTGGTCCAGCCATCTGCTGCATTCGGCGGAGTTGTCGTTCTTTCTCTGTATCCGCAAACTTCACCACAAGGCTTGAGGAGGCACCCTGTCGTACCCATAATAATAATAATAAATAACATTTATTATAACAACAATAATTACTACAACATCTATAATGATAATAATGTAATAATAATGATAAATAAATAATACTTATTATAACAACAACAACATCTATAATTAATGATAGTACTTTTATAACAATGATAATAAATAACATGTATTAGTACAACAATAATAACAACAACCACATATATAATGATACTATTGTTATAATAATGATAATAAATAACATCAGTAATAATAATAATGATTCGTTCTTTCATACATTCATTCTCTTTATTTCCTCCGTTCAGAGATTAATTGAATATATGATGATGGTGAGTAGTTTATCCGGTTTATAATTTGTCAAAAGTGTATGCTTGTCATCAAGACGGAACAATACATAAATTAAGATCATGACGCCGAAAACGACGAAGATGATGCTCTCATAGTGACCATGATTTAAGATGTCAAAGGGATACAAGTCTAGTCTGTGTTTCGGAACGTAGTTATCTCCCTTATAACAGATCGGGGACCCAAGTACCAAAGCAACTTACCGGCATTGTTTGACTGCCATGTAGATTGTTGATGGCGGCCTGGGCTTCAGAATGGTTCGCGTATTTTACAAAGGCACAGCCTGAAATTATAAATAAAATAATGAGATAATATAACAAATGTTCAAAGTTAAGCACTTTCAGTTGAAGCGATCAGTGTAGTTGATTCCCAAATCCAATTACACTAACTCCTTTTGGCAAATGCTTTTATGTAAATGATACCATCAAGAAGAAGAATAAATCAGCACCTTTTCCTTGTTTTCTGATCCATGTATGTACTTCTCTGTAACTTTGCCTGCATTAACTTGTATATATTGCTTTAACTGAATAAATATGTTTAAACCAAATTGTAAACACAAACGAGTGTAACATATTTGCCATTTTCCAAAATAAACACATCTGCAGTAAACAAATGTAAAAACTATCAAAGTGGGTTTGACATAACAATTTAAATGTTGACAATGAAGGATGAATATATGTATAAACTGCTATGCTACAACATTTGTTACAGATGCTGGGGTTACTGGAGCATCGCGCATCTAATGCATATAAAGTGAAGCATGGACCACCATTTGGAAGACATCAATCTGGTCGTAGTTCAGGTCTTAATTTTCAGGTCATTTATGCAGGAAATGAGTTATTGGGAGAGTAAATGTGCAGTTGCTATAGACAGGGAACGGCTTTTCCGAGGTAGTTCTTTATCACAGGTTTGACTGTAGTTGAAAACAGTGTTGCAAAAAGACGACGTGCTCACTACGAGTCATTGGCTACTCTTGTCAAGAGTCGTCATCTGAAGGAAGAATCGTCGAAATACTTCAGCATACGGGAAAGGATTATCTGTCAATTACAGATTCGGGACGTAAAGGATTGCCGCGGGGAATTGTTAACTTCCAGCGCCCAAAAATCTGTACAGAAATTCCATATTAGGGGAAAAAATAATAATGCGACTCGATATTTACATATTCGATTTGTGTTCCGCCATTCATCATGGGAAATATTCTGCATTCTTATAAAAGTGCACCGCGTCACGGTAAACCCCGCAATTTAGAGGTTTTAAAAATCCGAGTGAACAATGCTCGTTTACTAGTTCATGTGTGTATCTTAATGCATTGGGACTTTACCCCGTTTTCAAAAGTACATAGTTATACAATGAGGATGTTGCACTTACCAATGGTTCCTGGGTGACTAACCAGTACAATGCTATACAATGAACCTTGCCCAAGACCATTCATTTTTTTAAGTCAATGGTGTTACATTGACTGCACTACAAGTACACACAACGAAGATCTGAGTACATGTTTAAAGTTTTGATTGGTACAAACAAGAATTAAAGAAACTTAAGTCTATTTAGAATCAAACAAGACATCAAGGATTTGGGACCATTTTAAGAGAGAGACAAGTTCATTGTGTCTTCCAAATAACAATGTTTCATGCTAATATAACTGGATTTACGAGAGAGTGCAATATCTCGCGTGACTTCCCAAATCACACGGTAACTATTAATGATACAGCGGGATGTCAGGAAAATTGACTTTATGTCCAAACCGAAAATGAATAAAAGGGAAACATCCAAACTGTATTAACTTCAGTTTATAGCATCATAAAGATACGTCTTTGTGGAACTCGATGGTCGACATATTTCTGCCAATGTTTGTCCCCGATATCTAAGAAATTCATTTACGGGAACACCAAACAATCATTTATAAAGACCGGGAAAATCCGGTGGCTGAAGAACTGTCTTTAGACTTCGTATTATAAACAAACACAAAGCTGACGGAACACGATGTAAGATGAACTCGTATAAACATGCCTGTAAAAAGATACCAAATGGCATTGTTGAACAGTGTAGGTTCAAATCACCCTATACACCAGCTCTGTCTTATGAGAATCTACATATAATGACAGAAGCTTATAATTTACAAGCTTGTGTCAATATTATGAGATCACTGAATATCTTGATTTGACAGTGCGGATGCACAGACTGAACTAGATATACACTGTTCACACAAACATCCGAGGAAATTAGTGTAGTTGTTTCTTAAACATACACAAGGATTACGAAAAAAAAAGTTGTTATCACGGCTATAACGTATATCAACTAAGAAGAACCCGTCGAATACATGGCATTAGTATTCTAGACGATATTTATTCGTTTCCGATGGAATATTAAGTTGTATCAGACATCATTCATATTCAACAAAAGATGCGAAAATGTGGAGGAGAAGAGACCTTCTTTCCCATTGTTCGAAAGACAGATGTTAAATGTATTTATATCTTTTATCTATGCAGTTGTATATTATATTGAAATATATCAATGAAAAGATAATTGAAATAATATGCGGATTTTTTTCTTCAAAAAAGCAATTAATAATTAGTAAATTCCAAGAGCTTTAGAAAAGTTACTTTATCATCTTCAAACCACATTGGACTTCAGAAATCCAATATCATGAGTACCAAAACAGTAAGACGATTCTTTTGAGTACCCACAATATAGGATTTGGTTGAGTAATAAGAGAAATATCGTGGGGAAAAGACCTGTTCACTCCCTCTTATATAAGTCCTCTGTTTCAGTACCAACAGGACGTGGTTGTTTATTTACTGAGAGAAAACACATTCTCCGACAAGGGCTATTTACGCATCCCTGTCTGTTTCCAGCGGTTTTAGGACAAGTTCCAGAAAAGTAAAGAAAGATGAGAGAATCTCGATCGATGCATTTATCTGTTTGTGACAGAAGTTTAATGAAGCCTTGCATCCAACGATCACGTGACTGTTTATGGCGCCAGCGGCTTTAAACTTAGCCAAAACGAGCCGCTTAACGCTTTGAAAGTTTTCTGGTTTTTCACGCCATAAATGAACATCTAATGGAATTTCCAAGTTCGCCCCCCCTTTATTTTTTACCCAATCAATAAAGTTAATTTGAGAAGCTCGTGTGAGCCTGGTTCCAGAAATCAATGATGATATCGGCAGATTTATTCTAAAGGCTTGTATTGCTAATGCTTTTTCTGGTATTGTTAAACCCTTTCCTTTTTTATACAATAAATCCGTAACAGACGACGTTTAAAACGTCTAAGCAAAATGATTGTTAATCTCTCGAAATGGAAGTATTTTTTATAGAATGGAGATGAAAACATTGTAGTGAAACGTGCAATTGCTCATTATGATCGAGTAGTAAGAGATATTGTGTTGTTGGGGTTGAATACACTTTTTAATACATTATAATGTTAGTTCCCGTATCTAATCATGAGTCAAGGGGCAAACCACAAAGTCTCCTTATTATCAGACGCGGCACTACCGATTTCTAAGAATTCAAAGAAGCTTTAAACACAAATCTGATTGTTTTTTACGACATCCAGCGAACACTGGTTCTTATTTACGACAATCTTTGTGGAGCGATTCCTTTTTACGACAAACACTTTTACGACCAGGATGGCGGACATTAGCTTTTATATAAAGTAGTAAGCTACGAGTGGAAATGTTTCAATTTGTCATCACGTCTGCGAGAAATACAAACGCAGATATAACATCGAGTCTCGTCACGTACGGAAAATGTTGTTCGAGATTTTACGAGACTTGCAAACATAATGTGATCGCGGAAATGATGTACAACATGGAATATCAGACTTGATTTGTTCTTGCTCAGTGAGACAGACGAACAAATTGGATACTCTCATCCCACCGACTTGTGTATTAACCCTTAACACATATCCCAAATCTGCAGCAGACATCATAGAAACAAATGAATTCAAGATATAGAAGATTTCTAAACGTGAGAATATAGAATTATTGAATAGAATTGTAAGAATTTTTCCTCGTCAAAAGGCTTTATCTTGCAGATGCGTTAAAATGCATCTGAAAGTGTGATGGTTTCAATTACATTATTAATTATTATGAAACATTTGCAACTTGCCTCGAAATGTTCGCGCAATTGTCCAAATATCCACTTACATGTTTTTGCATTTACATAGTTATTTTACCTTAATATTTCTTTGTTAAATTAAGATAAAATTACATTTCATGTTGTCTTAAAATTATTAAAATACTTAATTTCTGATATATATTTGAAGTTTCATTTTGAAAAAGAAGAGGAAAACGGCGATAAAAAGAATGAATTGTTTATTGTGATCATTTATTTTAAAAAAAACTGGGTTTCAATAATCTTATGTTGCGTAGGGATGCGTCAACAGTCGCCTATATCAAGAAAAGGATTAATATGGTAACTACAGGCCAGACACTATGTGATTAACCCGACTGGCAGGGGCAAATATAAGGCCGTAAAACCCCGGGTGTCGTAGACAATTGTCTTATGTTAGCCGCGCACGGCCATTACGAGTCATATCGTATCTGCGAACAGTAAATACTCAGTTGAACCCGTGCATACAGTCTTAACACGATCTCAATCATCCGGACATACTTATAATACGCATAGATATAACTTCTGACGAAAACAGAGAAATGAAGACCGGCTTAACTTGTTCGAATCGACTGGCCATTACTATGAGTATGATTTGCAAAAAGACCCCCAACTCTTTATTCGATTCTTCTGATATGCTTTACCCTTTCATGCTTAACATGTAGACGCATTTGACACATTTGCAACAGATGATATTTTTTCAAAATGTGGCAAAGACAGAAATTGCTAATGATTGTCTCCATTCAGTTATCCTACTTTCAATTATACACATTTTCCCTATATGTTTGCAATGTCGTCTGCAGCAGATTTGTTTTATGTTGGAATGGGTAAACACACGTCATGCGGAACACTGTCTATATTAGTCGTCCATCTTCTTGACAGATCTCCGATTCAGACTTTCTTTTCTGTCAATAAATACAGCAAAATAACTCATAACTCATTTCTCTATCTATCTACGAGACCTTTTTAGAGAAATATTCTTTACGCACCACTAAAGTGCTAGGTCTAAACCCTTTCCCACATACAACAAATCTGCAGCAGACGACGTTGAACACATCTAGGCAAAGGTACAAACACATTTTATATATGAGAATAATATATGTGTTTTGAATAGGTTGAAAACATTATGGGCAATTTCCTTTTGGATATTTTTTCAAACGTCGTCTGCTTCAGGGGCGTCAGAAAGCGTCTATATGTAGCAGACGATTTTGAAATGTATGTTGTCAAATGTACTATATTGTGGATTACTATCTAGTAATGAAAGTACATTTACATTTCATTGAATAGAGTTGAAAACATTGCAGCAATCATAAGCAATTTCCCATTTTGCCAAATTGTTTTCAAGCGTCAGATGCGTCGAGAAGCGTCTCCAAATGGGGGAAGAGGGTTAAAGAATGCTTTGTTGACTTACCTTTACTGTTGCCGTTTTGGTCCCTAAGTATCGTGAGCTCTTCTACCGTACCGAACGGGGTGAATAATCCTCGAATATCGTCTTCTGTTTGCTGCTTATTGAGCATGCCAACAAACAACTTCCGGTCTTCTAGAAATAGACAAAAAAGAATTGTTACGTCTTGTAGAAGGATTTAAACGGTTGAACAAAAGATACGATGGAATGGAAGGTTTACTTCACAATATGTAATTTCATGCAGACACAATAAAGAATGAGTGCAAAATAGTTTGACATTTGTAATTGTGGTCAGAAATTTGATTTATTGACAATGATTTCAAAAGTTGCCTGTATGTGAATGCTTTTAATATGGAGCAGTGCAAGATCAAGAATGTTGGAATAGTCTGACCCAGAATGTTGTTGGAGCTGTATAAAATAACGGAGGAAGAGCCCGTGGTTTGTTGGAAGTGTTGAGAGGCTGTGTTAATTAACCAGGAAATGAAAAACACAATATATCATCCTTAACTCTGCTCCCCAAAAATACGCAGGCAATAAACATTGAAAACCGCTATAAATGAAGGTATAAGTACTGAATTGATATGAAAACATTTTGGCCAAAAGGAGTAATAGCTCATTTTGCCATTTATGTTTTTAGAATTCGTCTTCATGTTGCACATGGTTAAACCTTGTACACTGAAGCAACAGTGCCTCCCCATTATCCTAGTCACACTTAAAACGTCTGTTTAAGGACATTAGTACCACTTGTAAACATAATTGCACTTATACAAGTCTGTTCCGTTGACAGCGGTGTGGGCGAGGGTGTCCTAACACAGTGACATGTACCACTTATATACACCAGTCGTAAGCATTCGACATACGCTTCTTATGTTCTATCTTAAAATCAAAATACACCAGTTAAACAAGTACATGCTTGTTGTGTTTACGTTAAAAATGGGTTCTATATGCAAGAGCATTAACCGGAATTTCTTGAAGTAAAAATTAATTTTGAATGATTTTATTAGAATTTGCCATGAAATATCATTTTGAGAAACCGGTAGTTTAATGAAAATATAACAGCTTAGTTACAGATTTAAGTGTTATAGCATTTTGAAGCAACACTAACAAAATGCATGTATGAAGAGTTTGCACAGTTAGGGTTGAACTTCGTTCAGTTTGTGTACGCTAAGGGTAAACTTCGGAGAGCATCTGGTACTCGTTAGTTATTCTTAAACATCTCTTTAACTTCGTAAACTTAACATTCCAGGGGCGAACTCCATGCCAGCATTCAATTATAAACAATGCAGAAACAGGAGAGGGTGAATAAATAATACGGCAGATGGTGTACTAATTACATTTTAACAATCGTTCATCAAAAATTTGTTGCGATCTCGGGGAAATTAAATTAATATTTTTTATGAATTATGACATTAAAACATTTCATTCTGAAAGAGCAGTATTGCTTTAAACCTTTCACCCATACAACAATTTTGCAGCAGACTATTTCAAAACGTCAGGTTAAAGAAGTAAAAACCTCTTTAAATTAATGTGTAATACTTGAGTAGAGTTGAAAATATTATGACAAATGGAAATAATTGCTCATTTTGGGCGATTTCTCCTTTTGTCTCAATGTGTTCAAAATTAGTCTGCTACAGAAGCGTCATAACGCGTGTGCAAATGGAAAGTGTTAGGAATGAATGAATCTGTACACAAATGGCTATATGTATACACATTAACAACTTCCTTCCTTAATCCATTTGCTTTTTAACGAAATACCTTAAACATGTTTGAAATAAACGAAACCCATTTCCTTGCCCCTAATTCCTTTTCAAGTTCAATCTTCCACATGTGGATGGACTTAATAATGAATATCAAACGATTTTAATTGCGGAAACCTGAGAGTAGTTTATGTATCTTTTAATATCTCGGTTTTCCGCTATATGAAAAACCCCATATATCAGCCTAGCAATAAGCATTTCACTTTTATTCAAAACTGAAACATGACAGAATTTGCTGTAGATGTGTAAAAACTGTATTTAGTAATAAGTTTCTTCCGATAAAAAAGCTTTTCGAAATTTGCAAGATTTATTTAAATTAGTTTCAATACATTTCAACTTGTTATCAAAGCGCTGCACAGTCCACAAGCTGCTCTAACAAAATCAACAAATGATTCAATAGTTCAACAATGCGAATGATTTACCGTTTGGTTACCATAGTAAAGGGGGGAATTGTTTACTTTGGGGATAGTTCTGGGACAAAACCAGTCCCGTAAATGATAACAAAAAGCGCGTGAAAGGTGGACCAGAAATAAACAAATTGTCGCCTGGAATTTTCAATCTTACAGCAAATTATCTGGAACATCATACATGATGTGCTGATATGTTGATAGATTCAAGCTTGGCCTGATTTTAACGCATCCATCTGAATAACCTACATGCAGCATGCAGCTTTGGAAAAAAATACTGGGTAACGAACACGTTCTCCATTGCACTCACTGTGGATTCCTTAAGATAGTCTTACCAAGACGGATTCCTTGGGATTACCTTACAGTTAGTGACGTTAATTTACCAAGGAAACGACGACATTTGACGTAACCCTTTCCCACATACAACAAATCTGCAGCAGACGACATTGATAAATATTTAGGCAAACATCTGGAAACTCTCTGTAAATGAAAGTTTTATTATTAATTAAAGTTGGAAAGATTGTGGCTTAAGGAGCAAGTACTCATTATGAGCTTTGCCTCCTTTTGACGCAGTGTTTTCAAAAGCCGTCTGCTGTAGATGAGTTAAAATGGGTACGTAAGTATGTAAGTCTAAAGTGGGCACATGTTAAATTCCTTTGTAAGCGTTGTAAACGAAAAACAACAACAACTAATTCCAAACAAACAGAAAGGGAAATGAGACAATGCTTTCTCTTGTTAAATGAAAACAATCTAAGTGAACGGGTAATTACCATGCAAGGTTTTACTGGTCAAATACTATAGGTAATGAAGCCTAACTAACTTGTCTATACAGCCGACGCGGAACTTACGAGCAGCCATTCATCTTGTTTGCAGATCTATTCAAGAACCTACAGGTATGTCAATTATAATACCTTTTCGCGTTAATCCTTTCCCCATGCAGAGACGAAGTTTGACGCCACTACAGCAGGAACATCTTTGTCTCAATGTTTCCCAACTCTATTTATTCATTTTGTTCATTTTGTTCTACATACATTTATTGAGATTTTCCGTAGTATTTGCCAAGCCATTTTCGAAGCGACTTGCTGAAGATTCGTACTATGTAGGGAAGGGTTTACGCGCATTCGAAAAGGTACCCATACGTTACCGCGCCTCGAGTTATCATTAGATTAATAGTAAACTTATTTATTTTTTTGTCGGTTCCATAATTCGTTTATATATGAAGTGTCAGGGGAAAGAAAGAACAGCAGCTTTGCACTGAAATCTGCCTGCTCCTCTGTTTTTGTTTTAACCCTTTCCCTCATATAGACGCTTTCTGACGCCTTTGTAGCAGAAGGCTTTTTTGAAAACATAGTGACAAAAGAAGAAATTGCTCAAAACGAGCAATTTCTCCTTTTGTCACAATGTTTTCCACTTTTCGTCATAGGTTATCCATTCAATTATAGAGATTTTCTATCTTTTGATAAAATATGTTCAAAGTCGTCTGCTGCAGAATTGTCGTATGGGGGAAAGTGTTAAATGCAGGTCAGGTCCAGGAACTCCATTGTTTTACACGGAAATATAACCTTAGAACAATTACGACCATTATAACTCCTGATAAATAAGGCGCATCCACGCATATCATTTGGAAATATCGTTAAAGTCCGTTTTCTAAAGAAAGAAATGCTAAATTTTAAATTATAATTCATTGCGAGGATTTAAAAAGCACTTAAAGGCGGTACATTATAATAAGTTGCGTCTCCGAAGAATTATTCATTCTCAGCGGGGTACAAGAGTGCAGCACACAGCACATTTTACTAGAAAATTAGATGACTCAAACAGTGAAATGTCGGGTACCAGCCCGAACTACAGGAAGTTGGCAAGGTCGAGACAATTGAAATTAAAACATGAGGAAATTTGGCAAAACGTCGAAACGACGAGAACAGCACCATCGTTTTGGTTAGAGAGCGTGGAGCCAGCTAGTAGAAACGAGGCATCTAAAGAACGAACACACTCTACATATAATGGTATAGCTGCTTTATAACTTGAACCCCTTCTCACATGCACGAATTCTACAGCCGACCGTAGACTTTAAAAACATCTCGGTAAAATTGTGAAAATGAATTGATGAGTATTAGAGAGAGCTTCAAAGCAGTGTCACGCACGTTCTCCTTTTGCCCTAATGATTTCCAAAATATGTCTGCATCAAAAAATGCGCTTTTAATGGTGGGTAAGCCAAACAAATAATACACTTTTTTTTAATAATTTATCGATGATGCTTCTTGAATCATCAATGGCGTCTAGCTCCGTTACAGCGTCTCATAATTTATATAATCTTAAAAAATATATTACACTTTCTACACGAATTATACCTATCCCAGATAAACGTAAATACATCTCCAGCAAGGAATGAATGACTCGGGATAGAAAAAACTGCGATTCCCCGTTTTCAGATGGCGGCCATTTTTTCTTAGAAGCATGTACACGAATGCGTGCCAAGAGTGCTTTTCGTTAAAAGGCGGTATGTTAATTTTATTAGCCGGAATACCAGTTGGCCTTCTTAATTCTTTTACCACTCGCAGTTGCATTTGGACTCGTATGTAGCAGAATACATTTGAATAAAATTGTACAAAAAGGAGAAATTGGTCATGATTTCGCCGCTTTGTTTTCGTCTCTATTCAATTATCTTACTTTCATTTATAGAGATTTTTGAATAGTCTTTGACCAGATGCTTTTAAAGTCGTCTGCTTCATATGTGTTGTACGTGGGAAAAGGGTTTAACGGACCCCCTCTACTTCATCATTATATATATTCATCCTGACATGAGCCATTCCACGAGAAAATACCAACATAATGGGCCTCTGCGTAATGTATCGACCCTGATCAGCCTGCGCAGTCCGCGCAGGCTAATCCGGGCCGAAACATTCCGCCTCAGAGGGATAGAGGTATAGAGTAATCATTCCTGAAACAGAAAATCCACAGGAGGCGAAAACTATCTGTCCTAGTTAGCCTGCTCGGCATGATCCGGGTCGATACAAAATCCACAAAGTTGGTTTTCTCGCGTGACGGCTCACATTATTTATGTACCCGTACTGACAGGTCGGAAAGACGGGAACACAAGATTTTATTTTTAAAAGTATGTACCGAATATGTATTTAATTTTCCTTGCTCTCATTTCGCCGATATGATTATGAGCGGTACGCGACTGCCCTCGGGTGCGGGAGGTCGCAGGATTGATCCCCGGCCGGGTATTAGCAACCGTCGTCTACTGCCGAGGCGTCATAAAGCGTCTACATGTGTGAAAGGATTAATGTCAATAAACTGTATAGTACTACATTATGTTATAATGAACAATTCCTTCTATTCCCAAGAATATTCTCAATAAATCCATAGCATGGCCAAACAATCTCATATCACGGTCCGATTATGTTACCGGAAAACAATCTGAATTGTTATTTGTTCAGGTCTTCGCGATAAATGTCACATGACGTAATCGAAATTCAAAGATCATATTGTGTGTTTGGTCAATATCGCCATGACAACGAACGAGTTTCATTGATAAAAATAAATGTTAAGTTATGATTCAATTCAAAATGGTCGTAACTATAAACTGAAGCAGCATCAAGTTAGACCTTTTCGGCACTGAGTTGCTGTTATAACAATCTTCAATGTTAAGTTATGATTCAATGCGCAATGGTCGTAACTATAAACTGAAGCAGCATCAAGTTAGACCTTTTCGGCGCTGAGTCGCTGTTATAACAAACCCATTTCTGCTGCTATACTCGACATTGATTTAAAATAGTGTGCGAGTAATATAAATGTATACAGAGATTCGCATGAACATCCTTGCAGTCTAGTCTGGATCTACAACGCTCATTCCCAGCTACTACTACTCCCCCTACTACTACTGGTACTACTACTAGTAATAGACAACTCAATACATATGTAAAAACGTGACAGAGGTCAAAGGTCAAGGTCGATGATACTTGTCGAAAAAATGGTTAGGGTTAAAATGAGTCATCACTAAGTCATGGCGAAAATCGACATTCGATACTTTTACATCTAATGACTATATAAATGTTGTGTAACATGCAATTCGTTCATATTGTTACAAGTTAACTACGCCTGTCAAAGTGTACAGTGCAGTTACCGTGTCACAGCGAAAGCTAGTTGATTACATCTTCACCTATAGTGACGGCCGCTTAATGCATGATTTATATATAAAAAAAAAAAAAACATGCGAAAAAAAAAAAGGAAACCGACTAAAGAAATCGATTAAAAATCCCCACAAGCGAAAATGGACAAAAACAAAACCTCAATGATCCATTTGATGTATTTAATCATTATAAAAGGTTTCCCGGGCCGTGAATTAGATCTCTCCTCACCCCCTAGTCATTAGCAAACAGCACACAGGTGAACAAGATCGATACGAACCCGATCGATTTGTGGTACCTTGATGATAAAACTTCAAATGGAATGAAATACAGCATCCGCAACCCTTTTACATTGATTTACCCTTTTACCTTTAGATTTACGCTTTCTTAGGCCTATGCAGCAGACAGCTTTTTGAAAAACATAGTGACAAAAGAAGGAATTGCTCAAAACGAGCAATTTCTCCTTTTTGCCACAATGTTTTCCACTTTTAGTCATAGGTTATCCATTAAATTAAAGAGATTTTTCCATTTTTGTTTGACAAAATATGTTCAAAGTCGCATGCTGAAAGAATTGTCGTATGAGGGAAATGGTTGACACTACGCCGATTCCCTTTTCCCCACTAATAATGAAAACAAATATCCGCAGCCGAGGAATTTGAAAACAACTTAGTAAGACGATTTAAAATATGTTAACATGTAAGTATAAAATATTAAATAGAGATGTAAATAGTGTGACGAAAAAGAGAAATTGCTCAGTATGAGAGATTTCTCCTTTGATCTGCTGTGGGATGCCTTTGCTGCAGAAAGATTTCTCGGGATGAGCGATTCCTTATTTTCCCATAATGTTTTGAATATTGTTCTCTAAATTCAATTCACTATTTTACCAGCTGATATATTTGTTTTTAACGAAGCTTTCAAAATTGACGAATGTGGAGCATTTCTCCGTCGCCATTCCATCTGTTCGTCTTTCCGCCTGACATTAAGATTGATTGCATTTTTTTGATAAACAACATTGATTATTTCGACCTATTCTATAATTAGTATTGGATATTGGCAATTGACACATGCATTCCTTCTAATACGCATGTTTAGAAACAAACATTTTGCAGGGGGAAAAAAAGAATTCCAATGAAATGCGTTTAAATGAATCATGGCCCTACAGGCGCTTATCAGTTCAGTTAAAAAGCGTTTTTGTGTCATGCCAAATCAAGCGAGCATTTGTTTGAAAGGAATGACTTCTAATCAATATCGATTTCAGGGACCTGTTCTTGTTCTGTAAGTAGAAAGAGCGATGCGTAATTCCTTTCAGTTAGAGAGAATTGTTAACGGTTAATTTGAATGACGTTTTAACGCTGATTTCCACCAAAACCCGGTACTAGCAATGCGTTTCCACGGTGAATTGTTCTTATTATATGCACACGCTTTCTGGGGCCTCTACAGCAGGCATCTTTTAAAAAAAGCATTGTGACAAAAGGAGAAATTGCTCATGGTGAGCAATTTCTACTTTTGCCACAATGTGTTCAACTTTATTCTAGAAACTAAACTTTTATGTATAGAAAGATTCCATATGTTCCTACAGATGATTTCAAAGTCGTCTGCTAATTTCAAGGATTTACCATTACCCTCAAGTTAATCGGCGAACACTCAATTATCGGACTTTATTTTGAGATAAAGAAAAAAATCACAAAATTAATGACGAATCGCTGTGTCACAGAAATCAATACTTTGTTTCTGTTAATCGTATGAGACCATCTCGTTTCTGACTGCGTTATTAACGTTAATAAATTCTCCAGGGGCTTTAAATAAAGGACGACAACAATATCGTTTCGAGTTTTTAGCCATATCCATAAAATGGACACGAAATCACATGACAATTTCTTTTAACGATTTTAATAATTTGTGTATTTGTTTACCAAGTTTAAATTAACTATTTGTTTAAATTTCCAGTCTTGTACAAATTTAGTCTTTCCGAAAGTCATATAAAATTGTCAAGTGTTGTGTTTTCACTAAAATTTCAGGATCAATATTACAATTGTCGAATTCTGTCGTATACACACTGTCTATTTATAAAAGCCTGTTGATAATATAGTGTGTCATTAATAGAACAAATATCGTGCACTATGACTGAATGAGTAATACAATGGATAATTTAATCGATGAAACACTCTGTTTAGCTTGTAGGAATCCGATTTCTAAATTAAGGTGCGAAATTCATGCCATTTGTTCTTCTCTAAAAAAATACTGTAGGTGAACTACTGTTCTGTTTAACCTTTCCCAAAATAGTACAAATCTGCAGCAGACGACATCGAAAATGTGTAGCCAAACACATGGAAAATATCTATAATTTTTTTTTGTATATATTGTATCGAGTTGAAAACATTGTGGCAACTGGAGAAATTGGTCGTTGTGAGCAATTTGTCCTTTTGCCACAATGTTTTCAAAACTCCTCTACTGTAGAGACGTCTACAATCCACTGTATGTCGGAAAGGGTCTAGACATTCTAAAAAAAAAAGGAATTAACAGGTCGCTATTGTGAAATACCATTTAAATATTAATTAAACTCTGATTGAAGGTTTTTATATCTTCACAAAGCAACTGAAAAGCCCTGTTGTCCGTCGACTATTGCGTGATACGGCGTCATTCAATCAGAACAGATATTCGGATACCGATAAGCATTAATCTTTAATTGATATTGTTCCATCTCCAATGGCTGCCCCCCTTCTTAATTATTTATAGCCGATTTTTTATTGACAAGGAAGGATCGAGATCTGCTCCCGGCAGCTGCTGAATTGAAACCGTTAATATGAATCGAAATGAAATTTATAGACGTTACAGCATCCTACGAAAATGCAGTATCAACAGTTTTAAAGCCACTTCTCTCTTCCTCTCTCCCGTCCCTTATGTTAAAGTATTACTACAATATCAGCATTTACCAGAACATACAATAGAGAAAGGACTGTTTCTTGTCTACGGCGAACAGAAATGCGTTTTCTATCGTGAAATGAGCATCCAAACCATTCGTAAGATGATAAAAAGAAAACCGGAAGTAATAAACCACGTGACCATTGTAAACATTACTAGAAAAAGGATCGTACTTAAGTACTTTCACCTGGTGTATTCTTCCGCGTTCTTTCTCGTAAAAAAGTAATTCCTAGAGGAAAAGCACGAACCCTTCCCTTAAAACCATGAGATACATCAGCTGCGCAAAGAGGATGAGTGTGTTTATAAACTAGACAAAAAAAAGAAAATTAATCGATAATGAGCAATTTTCTTATCTGCAACAATGTTCCCCTATGACAAATATCAGAACCAGTTTGTTCAGGTTTCATACCGATTCCCAGCAGACCTAAAATGTGGTCATTCGGAAACACCAAACATAAAGCCTTCTCGGTGAGGTAAAGCGTCAAAACCAGAGGTTTCTAGACAATCAGAGTAAATTGATAGAAAATAACAAACGCGTGCTTCTTATAACAAGGACTTTCCGCTCAATTTTATGGTTCACCTAAACGCTTTCTAAATTACATCGCCAATAAAGCGTTTCTCCTATCTAGATTGATAGCTCCAGAGTGTTTTTTCGAAGTTTCTCTTCTGCTTCAAGGACTTGTTTAGTGGGTCTGTTTAAAACCCTTTATCTCATACGACAAATTCTGCAGCAGACGATTTTGAACATATTTTGTTAAACAGATAGAAAATCTCTATAATTGAATGGATAACCTATGACTAAAAGTGGAAAGCATTGTGGCAAAAGGAGAAATTGCTCGTTTTGGGCAATTTCTTCTTTTGTCACTATGTTTTCAAAATGCCGTCTGCTTGCAGAGACGTCAGAAAGCGTTTATATGAGGGAAAGGGTTAAGACAGAACACAATACGCTTACACTTTACTTCATGAATTCAAGATTTAAGTCCACAGAAACATTTATATATGTTGCTTTAAAATGTCAATTATTTCCCCTACAAATGGCATTTGACCTCCGAATAGTAGACGACTTGTCTAACCTGAATCTATACTGTTTGTAAAAATCTTTAATTGCCTTTGGAAGCGAAAGGATTAATTTCTAAAACAAAAGATGTTGGAAGTAGGCATCTCTAGTGATATATACTTAACTTTTTATTATTATCAACGATTAAATTAATATTCCAATTATAATTTACGATTTACCAAGATGATTGTCATTAGCTGTCTATTTCTTTTTTCATTTTCAATCCAGTGGATACGGGCGTACCACGCGTTCAGTATCAACAGTTCGTATTAAAATAGCGAAATTCTTGGACTTCCGTAGCAATTAGCCATGACCCAGAAGTCCATAAAAACGGAATTTGAGACAATGTTTTATGGGGGACCATGGGGAACTGTTCCGACGCCATGATATATCTGAAATACCCTTCTCCCAATAAAACAAACATACACGACTGGTGCATGGTATACATTGATTGATATAAACAAAAGACACGTGGTGCTATAGTGCATACACCTGTACGCGACTAGGTCCGGTAACAAGAATAATAAACTCAACGAACTACAACTACAGTCAACGTGTTTGAGGTATAGTTAAGGAATTCAAGAAAATGTAGTATCATTTCTGTCTTTCATTCATTCATTAGTTCGTATGTTTCGCTTTTCTCTGTATTTCCCCAATCGTTACTTTTCGAATCAGACAGAAACTACGTGCGTGCGTGTCTGTAGATGATAATAGAATCATCAGTAAAACCCCATAAAATATGAAAATGAAATAAAGGAATCGATCCGACCCTGTCATCTATGAACGACGCACCGCACCGTTCTATAATTCACAATGCTATTTCATATCACGATTTTATTGAATGGCGTTTTACGCCCTTTTCAGTTGCAGTTCGTGTTTTGCAAGACCTTCCAATGCAGTAATTGTATGGCCATAAATATTCTTTCGATTGACAGAGGATGTGTCGCTAAAAGTACCGAAGATCCTGATCAGACTGATTTGAATGTAGATCGGTTTTACAATAACGTTCTTCAATATAAAGTCAAATGTTAAATTATTGATATATTTATTATTAATAATATTGCACGCGTACAAGTATTGGTAATACAGAATTTACTTCCTTTTAGTACATGAAAATCTCGCAAAGCTCGCATAGTATTTAAACTTCAATGACATGGCGGACATCTTGAATCAGAAAAAAATCACCGTTATTCAACACCAATCAGTACTTTCAGTACTTTGGTTTATGCAATACCGACGAGTCGCAATAACAACATTACAACATTTAAGTACTCATTCACAGTTAAGCTTTATCAACTAGAAGACAATTTGTCAGAACAAAAACCACATCAAATTACTAAAATGTTCAGCATTCTTATTTCAATATCAGAAGACAATCATTTCTGGACAATCAGAAACCACGTTAAATTACTAGAATGTTCAGCGCTGTCATCTCGATGTCAGAAGACAATTTCTGGCAGGCCGTCAGAGAGATCTAATGGTTATTTATGGTAACCAAACAATATCCCCCATTAGCGCGGTCAGAATCGATATTGTCCATACCAAATCACTGGTCAGTTTAACGATGTACGAGATACGATGTACTAGACAAACTCCTAGATGTGGTTAGATGTAACCTTTCATACATACAATGAGCGTTGGCAAAAAAGCAGACTGCTGCAGTTGCTTCTAAATGCGTCTACATAATGGAGAACGTTTGATTTGATTGATTGATTGATTGATTTATTGGGGTTAAACGCCGTTTTTAACAATTTTTCAGTTATATCACGGCGGCGAGTTCACCTACTCATGCATTTCCTGGTTTTCTCACACCAGTACTCCACACAACAATCTTCCCAAGCAACATGGCTGCTTTTCCACATATACTTAGCCCATTTGTGGAAGACGAATGACGCATGTCGCATTGAGTCAATCGTGGGAAAGAAAGTTGGCCGAGCCGGGATTCGAACTCACAACCCCTGGATTGACAGCCCGCGTCGCTACCGACTGAGCTACCAGGGCTCGGCTGGAGAAGGTTTGAACTTACTGTAATCTGATTGTAAGATAACTTCTAGCTAACCGTGAAAACATCTTGAAATCCGGATAGTCAATTCTAGAAATGGAAAGCATAATAGAATGAGCCGTCCCGCGAGAAAAACCCAACACTATGGCCTCTGCGTAATGTATCAACCCAGATCATCCTGCACAGTCCGCGCATACTGATTTGGGCCGACACATTCCGTCTCAACAGGATAGAGCAATGATTCCTGAAAGAGAAATTCCACAGGAGACGAAACGTGTCTATCTGGGTAAGTCTGCGCGACATGCTTAGGCTGCTCCGGGTGGATACTTTACGCAGAGTCCACAATGTTGGTTTTCTTGCGTGACTGCTCAAAATGTTGATAATTCTACAATTGTTCAATTGCAGTCTATTGTTGGCGAGTATAATCAGAATGTACATTATGTAACAATACTGCTGGATATGGAACAATTATTATTTTAACAATACTCGGAATAATTGGTGTATAGACATAATGGCGATATGTGACCATCATCGACGTGTCTACAGTCTACACACAATGAATATAAGAACGATTCCCTCGCACAGACTTCGCATTATGATGCCTGCAGCTGATGTCTTTTAAAAACAGTTTGACAAAAAGAGAAATTGCTCATTATTTTTTCCACAATAGTTAGTATCTCTCTCCCATCATTAGGGGAGGAGGAGTTCGATATTTCAACTAGACGCATTCAAAGTCGTCTGTAACTGAGGCGTCAGAAATCGGCGGTGTGTTTGGGGAAAGGGTTACCCAAAACGTCTATTTTAATCAATAAGTAAAATCTAATTGGAGAATCCAAAATGATGTAACCAGTTTTAAAGCGATACAGCGAACTAACCGTTAAAAGCTTTCAACACGTATGATAAATCGGTTAAAATGTCCTCTTGTCAACATTATTCTATGGAAACGAGAAATATTTTCTATTTTTAGTCAAAGTTACGGCAACAACTTAAGTATCTGTTAATGTTCATTTGGAATAATTCGTCTTCCATCCCGTGTTATTGAATCAGTAAAATGTCGTCCCTTAAAGTACTCCCGTCGGCCATCTTTTTGTCTTCCCTTAACCCTTTCCCTCATATAGACGCTTTCTGACGCCTCTGCAGCAGACGGCTTTTTGAAAACATTGTGACAAAAGAAGAAATTGCTCAAAACGAGCAATTTCTCCTTTTGCCACAATGTTTTCCACTTTTAGTCATAGGTTATCCATTCAATTATAGAGATTTTCTATTTTTGCACAAAATATGTTCAAAGTCTCGTCTGCTGCAGAATTGTCGTATGAGGAAAAGGGTTAAAGTACTCCCGTCGGCCATCTTTCTTGTTCCTGCTTTATAATGGCGCTTGAATACCAAGAGCTAACTCGAGCAGACGTGATCGCCGCATGGAACTACTTCCTGTATGTAGGTCAGTGTTGAATCATAGCTCTAGATAGGGGCGTTTAGTAACGATCCTTATTTGAACAATAAACCTATACTGTGGGTACTCAAAAGAATCTTCTAGGTGAGACGATGCTTTTGAGTACCCAAACAATAAGTTAACACTTTCCCTCATACGGCAATTCTGCAGCAGACGACTTTGAACGTATTTTGTCAAAAAATAGAACATCTCCATAATTGAATGGATAACCTATGACAAAAAGTGGAAAACATTGTGGCAAAAGGAGAAATTGCACGTTTTGTGCAATTTCTTCTGTTGTCACTATGTTTTCAAAAAGCCGTCTGCTGCAGAGGCGTCAGAAAGCGTCTATATGAGGGAAGGGGTTAACAGAGATAGTATTGAAGCAATGCCTGTTTTCTCTTCCCTAACTATTCCTCGGGTGAATTCAGGAATTCAGGCGCCGTACATTAACACCGTTTTGCGACTATAGATGGGGTGATACTGGTATTTATGAATATTTGATAACGTTGTGTGTGGATCTCACGATAAAGTGACTCCCACGGGACGCAGTCTATTGAAATTTACAAAGCATTGCCCTTTCGGCGTCGCCTGAAGGCAGGGCACTTTGATTTAATCCCGATTTCAATCGGTAATCGCTGCTTGCTGTTAAATATCTATTATATGAATATACCTAGACAATCAAATTACAAACTTTTAACGCCTATTCCACCGATTGGTTGATCAGAAATGCATCGAAAGGAAGCCATTTGTAAAGAATAGCCTTTCATTTAATATTGATATATATAATTCAGGCGTTTCCATCAGGAATAACAATAAACACCTCTTCTCTAATATAGAAGACTTTTGAAGCCTTGTGCAGCATGACGACTTTTTAAAACATTGTGGAAAAAGAAGAATTTCAAAACGACCACTTTGTTCTCTTTCAGAGTTTAGATGAAGCGAATTGTATTTAACGTAAAGTTTGGGGTTTACCGTTATGGCTAATGAGAAATGCCCTTGTCCGAGAACAGCTGACTCGATTCTGTTATAATCAATCCTTTCCAACTTACAACAAATATGCAGACGACTTTAAGAACATCTGGGCTAAACGAATGGATAATTAATATATAGGAAACACTTTAAAATAATGTTGCAAAATGAGAAAAAGTTCATCATGACCTATTAAACTTTTCTCACAATGTTTTTTAAACTTCATCTTCTGCTGATGCTTCGAAATGCGTCTGCAATGTGGAAAAGGTTAATATCATCCACTATCTCTGATATATTCTAGGCGGTTTTCATTAATGGGTACAAAGGAAGAACTATATGTCTTGGTATTACAACGCCAAACAAAAAAAGCCGAATGGTGTAATGTGTCAATCTTGGGGCTACTTTCACAATGTCCGAGCCAGTAGAAATCTCAATCAATTTTCAGGGCCAAATGAGCCATATAGAATCCAATCCAATCAGTGGTGGAATGGTTCTCGGTTTTATTACTTTTAAGCTACACGCTTGTATTTGTCATTTCTAAAATGGCCGGCACCGCCAGTGTAGAAAAGATCAACTACCAGACAATGTTATCACGTGGTTGTCAAAACTATTTGGATTTCTCGGATGTTTCTGTAAGATAGTGTTGATTTCCTGTCAGAGCTCAATGTGTGTGTGTGTGTGTTTGCAGTTAACGTCTCAACGAACTCTCTATTTTTGCTTATTTAGCCGAAATTCGGCGGGTTTTCCCTACATTGTTTTGGTAACTTGGTGTTTGAATATTCAATAACGAATTACTTATTCGTTTGTATGTTCATTAGTTTGAATAAGATTCACTGCCAAAAAAACCAAAACGCAGTTACAATTGCTTTTCTAAAAAACTTACAATGCGACTGACTGTATACATTGTAAAAATGTAACTTCGTCTGTTTACTAAGAAAGAAGATCATATTGGAGCGTTTCAAAGTGGTAACATTTTCCATGAAAGGATGACGATCCAAAAATTCTAAATTTTGAAAAAAAAAAAAAAAAATGGTTTGCATCTATTTGCAGCCGGTTTGGCAGAATCAATTAAAAGTGAAAACAGTTTCCATGACAACGGGTTCGGTGAATAATGAAAACATTCCCCCCCACCCTTAACATTTTCTACACCAATTAAATATTCCATCTTTTTTACATGGCTTCTAGCTCTAGATCTGAATGTATAATACGTGTATGTTTACACTTTTTATCTTTACTAATCGTTATATCAGCGTGAGTCGCTATACCACTACTTATTCATGCAACGTGTACCAGTCGAAACAATAAACCCGGGATCGTCGATGTTAATATATTAGGGATTAACAGTCAAACAGAGCTCTAAAAACCACTTATACGACACTCAAACCCTATGTTGTGGGTACTCAAAAGAATCGTCTCGGTGAGACGATTCTTTTGAGTGCCCACGACATCGGGTTTGGTTGAGTCATAAGAGAGATATGGATTGGAATAGACAAGTTTATTTCTCCCGGACTAGACCTTTAGGGTAAAGGGTGTGGAATCAGCCGTGAATTCCGGTGAACAAGTGCCAGAGATCCTGAAATAGAGTTCAAATCGCCGAGTTTTCCCCAAATCATTTTGAAAATGTGGAGTGTTTCAAGAGTGCTAATGCGAACAGAAGTTGATTTTTGTTTTCTGTCGCTAAATAACTATTTAATATACCGCGAGAAAGTCAAATTATTATTAGTAGTAGTAGAAATAGAAAAAGTAATAGTTATTGTAAAGGTTATAGTATTAGTAGTAGTAGAAATAGAAAAAGTAATAGTTATTGTAAAGGTTATAGTATTAGTAGTAGTAGAAATAGAAAAAGTAATAGTTATTGTAAAGGTTATAGTATTAGTAGTATTAGTAATAGTATGTGCTGTGATTGTAAAAGTAAATCTGTTAGTAGTAATAGAAGTAGTAGTATTAGTAGTAGTAGTAATAGTAGTAGTAGTAGTAGTAGTAGTAGTAGTAGTAGTAGTAGTAGTAGTAGTAGTAGTAGTATTAATTGTAGTAGTAGGTGTTGTTATTATTGTAATAATATTTCTGTTAGTAGTAGTTGTTATAATTGTAAAAGTAAGTATGTTAGTAGTAGTAGTAGTAGTAGAAGTAGTTATTATAGTTAAATGAGTTATGTTAGTAGTAGTTGTTATTATATTAAGATATTTTCTGTTAGTAGTAGTAGTAGTAATAGTAGTAGTAGTTGTAGTAGTAGTATAAGTAGTAGTGTAGTAGTAGTAGTAGTAGTAGTAGTAGTATTAGTAGTAGTAGTAACATCAGTTATAAACGGTATTGTTGACAAAGAAGGGACAGGAAATGTTTAACAACCTGTATATGAAGTATAAAATACAAACAGCTCCCGTTTCTATTTATAGTAACTTGGTTACAGAAAGGGGTTTTCATTTGTACACAAGTGTCCTACACGATATCCTTCCCGCCATATAAACCTGCATTGAAAACCTTTATCATGTAAAAGACATCCGTACAGTTTACAATTTGACGCCGCCGAAGCAGGCGATTTTTCAAATTATTGCGATAAAGGAAGAACAAACTTCAAAATGACAAAATTCTCCTTTTTCTCACATTGATTGCTACTCTGGTTTGAAATATAACTTTCAAATGTTACATTTCTATTCTCAATATGAATTTTAAAGCAGACGATTTACCAAGCTAGATTAACGATTAAAGGGGAGATTCAACTTGTACACGATAACGATCATGAGGTGTTTACTAGATATGTTATTATTTCTTAATTATATTTTTACTTAAGTAATGAATTAAGTATAACGCTAAAGATATCCTCTGTTCGGGGGTAAAGTGTTTGGCCCCGCCATACAAGTGACAGATGTTGTCGGCCCCTTACTTCACAGACAGAAGCAAACAGCTGGTCTGCATTCGCTCCAGATATCATTCACCCCCGGGGTCGGGACAAAGGCTTTTTTAACCCACTGACTGTTCTTTCTCAATCTCACCTTGCACAAAAGACGTAATTGGGGCGAATTAGATATCAGTTTGTGAACAAGAATTGACAGAATTCCGCCGTGTTAACCATTTTTCCCACAATAAAAATAAAAATAGACATATTTTCTCTCAATGATTTCGACACCACCTTCAAAGTGTTCTCACTACTGTTCATGAAAAATCAAAATATCGTTTTGGCAGTGGGGTTTTTGCCCAGTCATATTATACAGTAATAAGGATTTTGATTGATTGGGGTTTAGCTCCGTTTTTAACAATTTCTCAGTCATATCACGGCGGTCAGTTCACCTACACACGTATTTCCTGATTTTTCTAGCACCAGTACTCCACACAACAATCTTCCCAAGCAACTGGCTGCTTTTCCACACTATCCTTAGGAAGACAACACTCTAGTCGTTGTTCACAGGTGGTCTTTATTGACAAGGTCATTTATATGGAAAATAAGCGATTGGGAAACTAAAAGTGTGGCTGTTACAGACAGGGAATTGCTATTCAAAGGTGGTCTTTAGCACAGGCTTGACTGTTCAAAGTAAAGTCGTGTCTTTTAATTTGCGGTCTGTTTGCGTCTGTGTACAGTGAAGACTAGAACGAGACTATGTATCCACAAGGAGCCTTTACTAGCCGACTACAAGTTAAATTAGGCATAGACGCATCTTTTGACAAAAACTTAGAATCACCTTTTAATTAAGACAGTAGGCAGTCGCCTTCTGCAGATTTGATGCATGTATAAATGTGTTATGAAAAACTCATTCAATTTACATTGTCAAAAGAATAAGTCCTAAACGGCTACGTAATATTCGACAAGATTTTATGATAATTGTATATGAACTTTATCATTTATAATTCGAAAATATTACGCATATTAATGTGATATTTCAATAATGACTTGTATTTTAATTATAGACAGAGTTGCATACATTTTCTTATTATTTGAATTTGCTAAATTTCTCCTTTTTCCACAATAAAAAAAACATGATCAAAAGGGTCAGAACTCATACGACACAAATAAATATGTCACCAGGTTTTTTTCAAGGCTCCCATCTCCCCCCAAAAAAAGAAAACACGACATGTCAGTGTGTTTTCTCCCCCAGCCTTTGTTCCTTAAATTGTTCAAAAGGGGTCGTTTTAAAATCCCAAGATTCATTGTTAAAATTTTCAAATTCAAAAGTTCACGGACGACCCTTTCAATTATGCCTTAAATGGGCGAATAACTATTTAAATTAACCTTTAACCCTTTCTCTCCACATATATAGACGCTTTATGACGCCTCTGCAGCAGACGGCTTTTTGAAAACATAGTGACAAAAGAAGAAATTGCTCAAAACGAGCAATTTCTCCTTTTGACACAATGTTTTCCACTTTTCGTCATAGGTTATCCATTCAAATCAATTATAGAGATTTTCTATTTGTTGACAAAATATGTTCAAAGTCGTCTGCTGCAGATTTGTCGTATGAGGGAAAGGGTTAAACCATTGACCCGTGTCTACGTACATGCGCTTTGTGACATGACAATACATGTTCATGATCTAAATGTCCCTTAAGCTCCATTTGGACCCGCTCTGTATGTTAAAACAGACCATTCCATTTACAGATACCCGGTTTAGTAAAGGGTATACACACACACAGCAAAACATGAATAATGGATTAGTTCATCCAGTAGCATCCTTTACGCTTCACTAGTTATATTGTCATGGGTTTTCGATGATAAAATAATCAAAGAACTGAAAGTACATAAAAATTTAAACGCGACGTTTTTGTCTGTTTAACAATTTTATTATCGACAATGATCACACAGTTCGACTGTTAGATTATTATTTATTGAAATATTTTTCAAATGCGTTCGTACTTGATGTCGAAATAACTCATTGGCAAAATATGTTCGACTTACTTAGTTATTTTCCTTAACGTTGTAGTGTGTGGTTTTCAGCCTTGACATTATTTACGGGGGACAAAGTAACGTAATTGATAATTAAACATACTCTATATATTGATACGAGTTCCAAAGATTGAAGGAAAATGAGATATTGATATGATATTTTTCATCACCTTTTTAATTCGCTCGCTGGAATGACATGTTGCATACACCGTATTGTCCGTGTAAATTGAACTGTCGGTGTCACATGACTGACAATTAAGCGAACAATAATTATATATAGAAAAAGTTCTATGTAAACTGTTCAAACCCAACTCCTGGGAAAAGACTTACTGATAGTACACACAACCGTATATTATGTTAAATGTTTATATGTGTATTAGCTGTAAGTATGTAATATTTAAAGCTAAATAAAGATGTGTAACGTTATGTATGTCATGAAATACAACAGTATATCGGCTGATTGTATTCACGTTATTGATATTGTAAAAAACACAACAACGTCAACAGTAGGTCAGCGAAATGAATTGTGCCCGCAGAACCAATATTGGTAATGAGATTGACTTTGTAAACAGAGCCGTAATATCTCCGACCATTTTTGACTAATGGTTATTAATTATGTGTATGCATAATTAATGCCTTAATATTTTCCATTAAATCGCGAGAGACAGATAATCATTTTGGTTATATATCCAACCTTTTAATTTACCATAAAATAATCGACATTGTGTTCCGGCCGCGTTAGGAAAGTTTGATGTTAACCAATTGTAATAGTGTTATACCAGAATAATACAATTTTATGTAAACGGTATGCTATAATCGTCAAAATTGAAGACACAAAGTCAGTTTATAGATTATGTATAATGTTGAAGCTGAATGAGAAGACACAAACAAATAATTCATATATAATCAGAACGAACAAGATGGGAGCCGTTAAGAGTGGTGCAATTTCTCGTTGGTGTTCCTTACAATGACGTGTTGGTGTTCCGTACGATGACGTTATTTATAAAGAGAGGACAGACAACACAGTAATGGAACTCATCACTCATTCTTAAATACATCCTCGCTATCCGCCATATTGATCTGGTCAGAGTAACATACGCCGCTTTAAATCCGAAATGTTGCGGTTTGTCTACATTTAATAACCAACCTAGTGACTGTAATGAACTATTCTCTTATTCAATAGAGTGTGGCAGTAAATGATGAGAATAATAACACTGAATCGAGTCGAAATGGCAAAACACATAACCAGAAAAAAACTCATTGAAACGAGTAAAGACTTCATTAACGCCCGGGAACAACAGGTGGTTTAGTGAAAATATTCTGATAACTAACGATTACCAATTACTATCGCCCTCTCTGTACCCAGATCCTCTTGCAACTTACGAAAGCGCAACAATCTTGAACCAGTCGAAGGAATTGTATTTATCTATCCAATAGAAAATAAATAAACAATCTAGAAGCATGTGTTCTTTTTAAACCATTACCCTGATATAGACGAATTGGGACACTATTGCTGAAGTTGAGTTTCGAAAATGCAGAAAGGTGCTGAAAATGAGCTTATGTTTACACTGTATTTAACTGTGTATCAATATCAAACATTAACAGACTAGACGCCAATTAACAATGTAGATTCAATAAATTTGTTAAGATTCTGAGAAAATTAACCACTTGTTTTTTCCTACTGAAAGGGTGGAAGGCTATCAAACGATATCTTACAAGGCATCCCGCATAGAGAATATCTAGTAATCTACAAACAATCAGTATCATTGCTACGTTAATTACCCCACCCACTATTTTTTTTTATGTATCAGCCGTGCTATAAATAAGCAAATAGGAATCATTTTGACAAGTGAACGAAAACGAGAAATATGTACATTTAGGTATTCTGTGGGATCTAAAAGAAGATTGTTTGTTAAAGGCCTTTCGAATGATTCTTTGACTCATTAATGAACCGTGCAGACCCAGTTTAGAGTTTTCGCGCTTGCGCACGTTGCTCTAGATCTACACAGGTAATAAATGCCCATTGGTTCTATATCTGTAGGGCCGGTTATATGCAGGATGTGATCGCATGAGTGACCGCATTTGACACCTTGTCCGTCTAGTACTAATTATTGTAACACTTTCAAACATAAATCAAATCAACAGCAGGCGACTTTAAAAACACTTACGAAAATAGATAAGAAAATCTCTAAACAATGAAATGCATAGAGACGAAACCATTATGTATGGCAAAACATGAAATATTGACTTTTATGAGCAATTTTCCATTTTTCCATTGTGTTCAAAATCGTCTGCCACAGATGCCTCAAAAGGGGTCTCTATGCGGGAAAGGGTCAACCTGGTGACACTGTATCTCGTTAGTGCTAATTATTTCTAACCTGAGCTCGCATTCTTGTTCTCCAAAACAAATGTGTACTGTTTAGTAAACAGACAAATCCAAATATTCCGGGAAATTCCGGGGATGTGTTCATCTGTCAATCACGTGATTTATATCGATAGATGTTTATCAGAGGGAAACCAGCGTCTATTAGATTAGAGCACGTCGATGGTTCCCGGGTGATAAGAAACAACAAGTATTGAGATATGTATACAGAGCAATTAATGTCTTGTTAGATACATTCTAACGCTTCCCTAGGATCAAGGCATATCTGTTAAAGATTTTTTTCGTCGATTAATTCTCTCATATAAGTAAGAGCTGTTTTCGACGCCAATAAGTTAAAAGAGATTTTAATATTAAACCATCGTGGGAAAATGAACAGTGTCTCTCTCATTATCCAATGAACTTCACGTTACTTGATTTATCATTTAAGTTCCATTTGTCAACATTACAAGTTCTCCTTTTGTAAGGATGTTTCGAGTTTTAATCGTGCAAATTTGAACAGGTAAAACATCAGACATATGATGTCATTTCACCACTGCTTTGATACAAACGACACTGAACACCACTGATATAACAAGACATTGAAAAACATTATGAGAAAAAGGAGATATTGATAAAAACCAACAGTATTCTTTCTTTTCTTAACCAACTGGGTGTCCCGGGTTCGATCCCCAGTCGCGGCACTACGGTCATTGTGGAGTGCCATTGAGCAAGGCACATTTTCTAGCCTAGATAATTACTGGTTTGTTTACGCAGGGATAATGAATAAATGAGCTGTCGCCGTGATATAACTGAAATAATGTTGAAAACGGCGTAAAACCCTAATAAAACCAATATTTTCATAGAATAGTTTCAAGTCAACTTTTCATGATAGTACTTGTTAGTCTTAAAATTACTTGAATAGCAGACGATCCAAAGAATTCCGCATTGGGCTACACGTTTTATAATGTTACCTACGCCAAGGAAATGTCTCTTAGTACGCGAAGATAACTTTCTTGATTGAGGCAAAGAAAAGATTAATCTTTGAACATCAAATTGTTCATTTACAAATCTCATTTTAAGAAAGGAATGTTTTTTTCCGCGTAATTAGGAAGCTCCAGGTCGTTTCTTCAAGAATAAAATAAAAATAAAAGTTCAAAACGATACAAAAAAAGAAAAAAAATGCGCCGTGTAATTCAAAACGAGACTCGCGCACGTGCCATATCAATTTCAAAAAACCAAATTTGCATCAAAAGAAAATTAACTCGGGGAAAATAATCAGTTTTCTGTTTTTGTTGTGATTTTGCTAGAGCTGATAATTGGAAATATTCGGATTTTACACCTTAACACAAAAAACATCTCCGATCCACGGACCTACTTCTTGGAGAATCGTTACGTATAAAAAACTCAATAAAATGAGTAGTGATTCGGTTTGATGTTGTGTGATTAGGTTTAAAATAATTCTCATATTAGACCTCGGATAATTTTCAAAACATACCGAGTCAATGCTATTAGGTCTATATTGATGAAGAATTACATCCGAGGTAAAGTTTACGAGTTTAACCGAAAGTCACAACCAAGTAACACAAGTTTATCGGAAGATTTCCGAAGTCACAATCGATTTCACGATTTCATCCGGTCCGATGATTACCGAAGTCATAATCGACTTCACGAGTTTATCCGATGATTTCCGAATTCACAATTGACTTCACGAGTTTACACGAATGGTTCCGATTGGGTTACTCGGCCTCATTTCACTCGTTACTCACTGAGCTTTGTGTGTACCTAATCTAATTAGTGGGTACAGGTGCATCCCTGTTATATAATATAACGTAATGAAGATGAATGGGGGGAAGGTTGTTTGTTTTTGTTCGTCTTATCTAAACTATGACTCCTGGAGGTAAAATAGAGAAAATCTACACATGCGACTTTTGACAACGAATATCAACACAACTTGATTTTGGGGATAGTTAGAACAGCTTGATCTGGTCCAAACACGATGGAGCCTGTGGTTGGTGACTTATGCTCCACAACTAGCGGCAGGGTATTGAAGTATAAGTATGTCATAGCAGTTTTGATAACAATTTGGAAAGAAAGGAGTTGGATAAGAACTTCCTGAATATTGACTAAGCCGTTTGCATGCGATTCGGACACGCGACCTTTTGATCATAAGGTCCTGTATTCTACCTCTGAGCAAATACCTCTCACAATTGGAATAGCCGGTCAAATACATGAGGAAAAATAACAAAACATGTAAATAAAAAAATATTTACGATAAATTTAGATCGTTATGTTAACCCTTTCCCTCATACAACAATTCTGCAGCAGACGACTTTGAACATATTTTGTCAACAAATAAAAAATCTCTATAATCGAATGGATAACCTATTACAAAAAGTGGAAAACATTGTGTCAAAAGGAGAAATTGCTATTTTTTTTTTTGTCACTATGTTTTCAAAAAGCCGTCTGCAGCAGAGGCATCAGAAAGCGACTATATGAGGTAAAGGGTAAACAGCTGCAACTAGATTTGAGGGAAAGATAGAATTAATTATTATCGGAAAATAATATATCAGCCTAAGAAATTACGTCAAAAACATAGATTCTTGTAATTGCCATATTCTATTAAATACTTAAAGACCATTTTTCAAGACATTATGCAGGAAAGAGAAAGAGCGGTGTTTTCGCCGACTAAGATGAAGCAGCTGTGATACAAACAAAAAAAATCTTATTAAATCTGTAATGTATTAATATATTTCGACAAACAAAAAAAGGCTAGGCCCTCGAGGCGTATAAAATGTTATATCACATTATGAAGGATGACAGTAAACTGTGATGTCACATTATTAGAGTCAATGGAAATCAAATTATTCGCACTGGTTATCTTCACGGTGTTTTTATAATCATGATTATGATAATTATACATAAGATACGATTGCTATGTATACATGAATGTGTCATGTGCATGCAATTTATGTATTAATACTTATATTGTATGATGAAAAACTATGTATAGGTTAAGTTTAAGTCAATAAAATATCTATCTATCTATCTATCATATATAAATCTATTAAATTCTTAGAGAATATTTTTTTTCCGAATAATTATACGGGACAAAGAGATGGGTATTTCACCCGAGTAAATTGAAGCAGCTGTGTTAAAAACTCCACAACTAAATGTGCAATGTGTTAAGATTTCGACAAACAAAAAAACCCAGGCCTCAAGCAATATAAAGGTAACCCCGAACACATGTTCGCATTGCCCCGTGAAATAAAGAAAACTCGACACATTTTTTGTAGTTGAAGGATTTCCTCCCAAACATTAATGCATTCAACACAGCATCCTTAAAACCCTGACCCCTAGACATTAACCCTTTCCCTTATATAGACGCTTTCCGACGCTTCTGCAGCAGACGGCTTTTTGAAAACATAGTGACAAAAGAAGAAATTGCTCGAAACGAGCAATTTCTCCTTTTGGCACAATGTTTTCCACTTTAAGTCATAGGTAATCCATTCAATTATAGAGATTTTCTATTTTTTTACAAACTATGTTCAAAGTGGTCTGCTGCAGAATTGTCGTATGAGGGAAAGGGTTAAATTAACCCAACACGTTTGCAGTAGATGATTTATATCTAGACAAACTATGGAAATGTAAATAAACGAAAAGTGTCAGTATTGAAATGAGTTGAAAATATTATAAGCATATTTTTTCTACTTTTGCCAAAAGCCAAAATGCTTTTTTTTTTTATTCACGGTCTCGAAATCGAACTATCATTTATCCATAAGAGCAAAAAACTTGCATTCGATACTCGACATTTTGAAAAGCCTAAAAACAATTACGTCGAATAAATCCCCTAAGTGACGTTGTCGTCTATCGATATAGAACGTCTACACGTCTTGGATGATGGAATTTTAATTGTTTTCACAGATTTTTAGAAATAGTACAGAATATGCATAGATAAGTTCAGTTGGTTGTGTACTTTAACATCAAGAAATGAGAGTTAGATGTGTTTTTGTTGATGATGATGATGATGCACGATGGTCGTTAATGATGATGATAATGATGATGATGATGATGGCGATGACACTTAAAACGTCTGCATTTGGTAAAGGATTAAAATATTATCCTATCTAAAATATCATTCATTCCACTTTCAGAGAGATGTCTTGATTTTTTGTGATTTTGATTTTGATATAATGCTATACTAGCGCATGTATGGCTTAAGTAGTTTAATGAATGGATCGTTTCCTATGTCTACCACCACCCCAAACCCACAATCTTAGAACTGCATATTTCCAAACTAAAGTCAAAACATTGATCATTCCTCATCGCTCCCAGCCCCTTCTTCATACCGAGTTTACGACGATTTATACTTCTGTATGAAGATTCAAGGGTTAAAGAAATCAAGGGGGCAGACCCGTGTGTAAATTTAGAATTAAAAATTAAATCCCAGGGTTATAAAAAAAAAAGGGCGCGAAAATCTAACCCCCAACACAAGTGTAAACATTCAGAAGCTATTTTAACTCTTAACTTTAAATGATATGTTTAGTATCATCTCCTTATAAAACATCTGAAAGATAACTATGATATTTTTTTTGATAATTTTTTATCTGAACTCGAAATCGTTTTGAAAGAAAATGCGATATAATTAACGAATTGATGATTTTTAAGAATGACATTCTTTTTAACAACATATTAACAATTAGTCGTCTGCAAAACGGTGGCGTTAACTGTCGTCTGTAGCTGGGGAGAAAGGGTTATCACAGTGGCTGTGTGTAAAATGATCCCTGATTTGTAGAAAGTGTGTCGAAAGCCTATTAGGCTTATCAGCGCCTTATCGGAATCGGGGGCGAGACTGGTGCAAGGTCAGTGTACACGGTTTCCACAGAGCGAGATAAGCCCGTGTGGTTATTTCAAGATCTTTTTTTGACCCTCAAACCCTTTCTAACATATTGATAGACGCTTTCTGACGCCCCTGTAGCAGCATTGTGACATAAAGAGAATTACTCAAAAACGAGGTATTTTACCCTTTTGCAAATCTAATTATAGCATTTAACTTTCATTTACAGAGATTTTTCATATGTAGCCTATACATGTTCAAATGTTTTTTGTCGGAAAGGGTTAAACACCTAAATTGTGGATGGCGAAACCATTTGTCACAGCAACTGTCAGGCAAGCGATTATAGAAGGTATCTACAACGTAGGGTTATGTTCGGTATCAAGATATACTGATATTTTCACCACCTTTTCATTCTTATCTCGACCGAAACTGATAGTTATCGTGGGTGTTATAACAAAACAGGATCATTTTAGCAATGAACCCAAAACACTTCTCCCCTCCCTCAAAACCACATGTGTGTGTCTGTGATTCTGATTGTCATTGTTACTGCTGTGTTAAACCCTTTTTGTCTGAAGCAGATGACATTTAAAACCCTGTCCATCATATAGACACTTTCTGACGCCTCTGCAGCAGACGGCTTTTTGAAAAACATAATGACAAAAGAAGAAATTGCTCGTTTTGAAGAAATTGCTCAAAACGAGCAATTTCTCCTTTTGCCACAATGTTTTCCACTTTTAGTCATAGGTTATCCATTCAATTATAGAGATTTTCTACTTTTTGACAAATTATGTTCAAAGTCATCTGCTGCATAATTGTTGTATGAGGGGAAGGGTTAAGGCATCTGAGACAGACGACTTTTTAAAAAAACATCTTGGCAAAAGTAGTAATTGCTCGGTAAGAGTCATTTCTCCCATTCCCACTATATATTTAACTATATTCAATAATGATACTATTATATGTGGAGATTTTCTATAAATCTGCCTAGATGTTTTCGAAATCGTCTGCTGCATATGCATTGTGTATTTGAAAAAGGGTTAAAACCCCTTTTTGCCTGAAGCAGGCGACTTTATGAAGCCATTGTCAATTTGTTAAAGAGATAGAGCTCTTCACGAATGATGTCCCGCTTATCCATACCGCTTTCAACTCTTTGTCAAATATAAAAGCTCATGGTACCATATGTTACTCGTTCTCCTCAGTTGTTTAGAAAGTTACACAACTTAACAATATCAAGTCACGTAATTTTGTTGTGAATGCATATGAAGCAGCGAATATCGTGGGATAAACGATCATTTTCCCCAATGAGAAATATCTCCCACAATAGATGTAGGACGTTTCGACGAATCAACGGCCGTTTTCAGCCAGGACCTTTCGGTCTACAACTATGGGTAACTAATTCCGACTATAAAATACCTGTTTATTAAATCTAGTAAGTTGTTAGGATAAATAACATCCTTAGACCCTGGTGACATTTCTAGGAAAACGCCGTGATATAACTGAAATACTGTTACAAAACGGCGTATGTACCACTCCAGCCATTCATATTGATTATGAGTATTCATGACGGCCATTACGTGACCGATCGCATGTTTCCCGAAGCAAGGGATAAATGAAACTACGATTCTTTGTACCCCAATATGTCTACTCAAGACCTCTGTGCAGTGGGTATGTATTACAAGTGTAACAGAAATAATAGGAAGAAAAATGCTTACGAGTTACTACAATGTAGGGTGATTTGATGAAAGGTTCAGATTTTTCTTGTATTGAAATAGATTGTTAACACTCGGGGTTTTTTTTTTAACGCTGAATATGACCCGTCTATTCTAAAACAAGAGGTCTTGATAAGGAGGAGTAAACTAATCTTTATCACAGCATATCTCTCTTACGACTCCACCAAACCCTATGTTGTGGGTACTCAAAAGAATCGTCTCGACGAGACGATTCTTTTGAGCACCCACAACATAGGGTTCGGGGTTCAAATAACGATTTCTACACCAGGAAACTCGCGCCTATCCTGAGCTCTTGGTCCCCACTCGAGAAAACATGTAGAAAACCAGGAAATCGATATCAGTGGCACTATCGATCACAGTAATAACACGGCGGCTGCAGTTGAAGACTTGGAATTTCACAATCGTAGTTTCCAGATCTCTATGTTATTAAAGTGCGTAGTTGATGTTCAGAAAAACGTATTGATTCCTTTTGATATGTTGTTTACTAAACCCCTTTGTTGTTGGTAGCATTGACTCTGTGACAGCATGTACTGCATTATATGTTATAAAAGTGCGTAGTTGATGTTCAGAAACGTATTGATTCCTTTTGATATAATGTTTACACACCCCTTTGTTGTTGGTACAGGTGGCATTTACTCTGTTACAGCATATATGTTATAATGTACTGCATATATGTTATAAAAGTGCGTAGTTGATGTTCAGAAACGTATTGATTCCTTTTGATATGTTTGTTTACTAAACCCCTTTGTTGTTGGTACAGGTAGCATTTACTCTGTGACAACATGTACTACATATATATGTTATAAAAGTGCGAGGTTGATGTTTCAGAAACATATTGATTTATTCATTTCCTAATCAACGTCTTTGTTGTTGGTAGCATTCCATGTGTCAACGAAACAACGTGAACTGTATATTTGCACCCTTTGTAAACAACAGTTAAAATTATTGTTGGAAAAGGAGAAACGAGCAATTTCTCCTTTTTCCCCACAACGTTTTCAATGAATCTTACGCAACAAATCCATCAACTGTCGACTATTTTTTAGAGGCAAGGGTTACACAAAGATGAGTTAACTACTTTCATCATTGCCGCCATATGTCACTGATTCACAAAGGAGTCATGGTTGAGGGATTTATATTACAAGTTACTACTATACCCCCATATATGCACCCGTACACACAACCATACATTGATTCATTTGAGTGAAACATAAAGATCATTTTGGGGAAAGTATAAGTTAAAATAACGCTAACGTGAGAAACTGATGCGTCGTTCGTACATAGACAAACACTGTTAGAAAGGTAGCAGTTCATCAAAACCATATTTAGTTGCACTGCTTGTTTCTTAAATAAGTACATTTTACTTCCAAAATAAGTGATGTAACTAACTTTCAAACTCCAAATCAGTGAAATGCATGTGATTTTGGTAATTCAGTTTTGGACATGTTTTAACATTATACTGATAAAAGATTTTCCATTATTTTACCATAATTTTAGAAAACCATCTGTCGCCGATTTGAATCAACATGACAACCAAACGACAAGTTTATTTGTTTGGTAAATTTCAGAAAGAAACCGCGGGAAGGGTGTATTTATCAATGAAGATCAAACGATTTAAAACCCTATAAAATTATTACTTAAAATACATCAGAAAACTTCCCTCCAAAAATGTTAACAAAAGAAATACTACAGTACGGGTTGGAGTTACACTTTTCAACTTTTAACTTTTACCCCACAATGTTATGTTTAATCCTTTCCCTCATATAGTAGAATAATTCAAACAAACCCTTAGAAGACGACTATTGACAACATCATGACAAAAGAAGCAATTGCTGATATTGAGCACTTTCGTCCTTTAGTCACAATGTTTTCAAATCTTCAATAAGAATGCACCCATATATTCTAAAGAGAATTTCGACATTTTGTTATAGTCGTATGCTGTGGATTTATCGTATGTTGGGAAATGAAAACTTTTTTCCACGATGTTATCATGTTTATCCTTCCCCAATAGTTAGTGTTATAGTGTTTAAGTTATGATGACACAGCGGTCCATATAAGGAGGGGTATTCAGCTCTTTTCCCCACAATTTCTCTCTTATCATTAAAGTAAATCCTATGCTGTGGGTACTAAAAAGAATGGTCTCACTGAGTACCCACAACGTAGGGTAAGAAGGTCAAATGGGAGTTTAGATTATGCAAAACGCTCCTTGTCTAGAGCTCTGAAAAGTTGACATGTTAAAACTGTGACATGTCAGCGCTGCAAAGGCGTTATTCGCTTTTTGTAAGATAATCATCATTGTCGAATATGATTCTTAATAATGAAAACAAAAATTGGAAAGTCTGCACCAAAATATAACAACAAAAACAGAAACTAAAATAGTTTAAAACGCCTGCTTTGACAGTTTCCACGATATAGAGTATTTTTGACACTAACATGAGATTTGATTTAACTTCTTGAAAACATCTTTGTCAACGCATTGTTGTTCACAAACGCTGTCATGTTCTTTTAAAACTCCTTATTCCCTCAATCCCTGTTTTATCAGAGGAACTCGCGAATCGTCATTGTCCATAATGTCTTTACGAACCCTTTCCCAGAATCAACATATCTGCAGCAAGGAGAATTTATAACATATCCAATATAACCCTATGAAATAATGTAACGCAATAATACTATTAAAATAAATGAAATAATAAAACTAAAACTAAAATAATAAAAACAACACCTACCTCCACCAGCAACCATGGTACCGATTTTTAAATCACGTGGTTTAATAAATAATATACAATATACAGTTAATTGAATTAATTACAGTGTCTTTTTGTACGTCTGTTTATTTATAAATAAACAAATCACACAATATATCTCGCAGCAAGTAAAATTTTCAAATGTTTTTTTCAAATTTATCTCTCAAATTATTATTAAAAAGTGAAATTATGTATATGTACACTGTTCTTGCGTATCTTATTTATTTATTTTTATGTTATAAAAATCTGTATATTGTAAAACAAATACACAGTGTGAAGTCACAACAATTAAAAATATATATAAAAACACACCACGACTAGAAATTTGTTAAACACAACATCGAAGTTCGTACGACACCGAGAAACAGTCTTGTGATCTCTGGAGTCTGCGTCGATATCTATTTATAGACGCTCTCGTAGACCGGTGCCCAATACTCGATTCTCATTGGTTGATAAATAATGTGGTCGGGATTTTATAGGAAGATGTGTGAAAAGCTTGTATCCCCCCGTATTGTTACTGAAAAATAACCCTTAACTCATTTCCAAAAAAAAAAAAAGAAGAGAGAAATAAACGAATTAAACAATATATGACTAGTTTGATAATATGGAAATGTAAATACGATTATATATTCTTAGATATAGAAGTATCGCGTATCATCATTGATATAGACTGCTGTTAACCCTTTTCTTCATATAGGCGCTTTCTGACGCCTGTTGTGCAGCGGACGGCTTTTTGAAAACATAGTGACAAAAGAAGAAATTGCACAAAACGTGCAATTTCTCCTTTTTGCCACAATGTTTTTCCACTTATTGTCATAGGTTATCCATTCAATTATAGAGATTTTCTTTGTTTTGACAAAATATGTTCAAAGTCGTCTGCTGCAGAATTGTCGTATGAGGGAAAAGGGGTAACTCATTTCCAATAATAAAAAGAAGAGAGAAATAAACGAATTAAACAATATATGACTGGTTTGATAATATGGAAATGTAAATACGATTATATATGCTTAGATATAGAAGTAACGCGTGTCATCTTTTATATCTACCATACTCTACGATTTATTTTCGTCTTGTTTTACCTTCTCCAAGTTTTATCAAATCGAAAGCAGACGAATTTGAAAACATCAAGGTAATCCTTTTGAAAAATCTCTTTAAATTAAATATAGAATAATTATTAAATATAGTTATAAACATTGTGGGGAAGAATTATTATATATTTCCACCCCCATAATTATTGTAACTATTGTGAGAAAAGGAGAAATATCTCCCAATACTGCAATGTTGTATAAAAAAAAATCAACTGCAACACAGATGCGTCAGTTTGTGGGGAGAAGGGTAAAACTCTCGCATGATACTGACATCTGATGCCGTATGCAGTACAGTAGCCGACATTTTGAAGAAAAAAAAAACTTTGTTGGAATTCGTATTCATCTAAATATCAAAATTGTACTTCCAATTTGGTTTTTTTTTATTTTTTATTATATAAATCCAAATTGAGAATGAAGGTATATGCCAGATATAGAGGGGATAAGGGGTTATCTAGGGGGTATAAAGGGATCTGATACAGGGGGTTATAATGGATTTCACAGCATTTTTACAAATCAGGTGGCGACTGGCGTAACAAAGGCCTTCCTCTCTCTATGATATCGTGAACTAGACCAATTGTTGACTTTCGTCTTTGTTTGACACTGAATGTTACCTTTCGCCGTTTTCAACACTATTTCAGTTATATCACTACATTTCCTGCTTAAAATTACGGCCACTTTACAGTAAAGCAATTTACCATGCAAACATAAATTGTTAACCCTTTCCATCATACGAAAATTTTGCAGCAGACGACTTTGAACATATTTTTGTCAAAAAATGGAAAATCTCTATAATTGAATGGATAACCAAAAGTGGAAAGCAATTTCTTCTTTTGTCACTATGTTTTCAAAAAGCCGTCTGCTGCAGAGGCGTCAGAACGCGTCTATATGAGGGAAAGAGTTAGACATGGGTAAATGAAATCAATTCATAAATGACGGTGATAATTTAAAAGAGGAATAAAAAAAAACCTGTAAGCTTGCTGCACAATATCAAGACATTGCTAATAGCTATTGGAATATTCATTTTTAAATCGTAATGCTATGGATCTCGAAACACGCAGTGCCTAAAGATGGATGACTTAAGCAATTATTGATAAAACGGTGATACCAGCGTTCTGTCAAGGAACTCAAATTTTAAAGTCATTTGATATATTTGTATAATACATAACGATACATTAACGGAGAGAATTGTATCGAAACTTTGCGGGGTTATAACTCTGATAGTTATCATAACATAGTAAGATTCACGTTTATAGTAACACGGTTATAACTCTGATAGTTATCATAACATAGTAAGATTCACGTTTATAGTAAAACACGTAATGAATGAAAATACATATTTGGCATCACCACATTCTTATATCTCTGCAGATTGGTTCCCGTCTCCGTGATGCATTGGTAAGAGCGTCCGCCTTGGGAACGGGTAACCAGGGTTCAATCATGAACTACTTTCATGATAACCCTTTCCCACCTGCAGAAGCATTCTTTTGTCACAATGTTTTCAACTTTTTTCAGTAATTATATCTAAAATTATAGAGATTTTCTATATTTTTGAGTAGACATTTTCAAAGTCGTCTGCTGTAGATTTGCTGTATGTGGGAAAGGGTTACAAATTAGTAGAACTTAACGATTTCTCTCTTTAGCGTGCAGGGATTCTGGGATAGTATAACGACCCATGATGCATCGGTGTTTTGATAAAGAATACCGTTAATACGGATGATTTATCCTAGAAATACCGTGATGTAATTGAAATACTGTTGAAAGCGGCGAAAAACACCACATAGACAGACACACAGGGCAATCCGCCGTGGTCGAGTGGTTAGCGTCGGGGATTTGAAACCGGTTGTCCCGGGTTCGATGCCCAGTCGCGGCACTACGGTCATAGAAGAGTACCCTTGGGCAAGGCACATTTGCTAGCCTAGTACTGGTTCGTTTACCCAGGGATCATGAATAAGTGAACTGTCGCCGTGATATAACTGAAACAATGTTGAAAGCGGCGTAAAACCCCAATAAAAACGGGGCAAACTGGTCTTACGTTGAATAAAAGATACTCGGCCGTAGAAATCGACCCATGTTGGTAGTATAAAACCAGCGGCAGATCAATGATAATTTTAAATCTATTGTGTAAGCAAAATTTCGGTAACGATATGCAAACACAAAGAGGGGGGCGTGTCCCCAATTATCTGTACCAGCTGTCGACCAGTCTCGTCTTTTACCACGTCTTTACTCGACCGTGTCGATTACATGTAAACTTCATCGCCGTAGTTTTATTGGGGGTGTTTTTACGACGTTATCAACAGCAAATCAGTTCGCTCACGGCGACGGTTAATTATTTTGGTGTTTTTATGATGCCGCTTTTTAACAATGTTTCAGTTATATCACGTCATTGTCTGGGTAAGTTACCAGAACTACTGGTGCATTTATCCCGACAACTGTCGGAATATCGTAATGCTAACCCCGCAACTCTGAGTGCAAATGAGGGCAGCCATTACAACTAATTTTTTAAAGTCTATGGTCTTTGACCCGACTGGGGATCGAACCCGCGACCTCCTATACCTGAGGCGGACGCTCTACCACAGAGTCGACCCGGCCGGGTAGCTCAATTGGTAGCGTATCGGACTCGTGATCTGGAGGTCACGGGTTCGATAACCGGTTGCGGCGACATTCTTTCGGGCGATGTTTTCCATTGCCTCTCACCTCTGATCTATGTGAGAAAGTAGTCAGTGGCTTCGAAAGAATGTTGTGTAAGTACTGGTGTGGGAAAGCCAGGAAAACATGGGTAGGTGCACTGACCGCCGTGATATGACCAAAGCTGTTGAAAGCGGCGTTAAACTCCAAACAAACTACCACAGAGTCAGTCGATCACGGCGAAAGAACACATATTCCTGATCCCTGTTTAACCCTTTTCCCCCATATAGACGCTTTCTGATGACCCTGTAGCAGACGGCCTTTTAAAAACATAGTGAAAAAAAGAAGAAATTGCTCAAAACGAGCAATTTCTTCTTTTGCCACTATGTTTTCCACTTTAAGTCATACATAGGTTATCAATTCAATTATAGAGATTTTTCTATTTTTTGACAAAATATGTTCAAAGTTGTCTGCTGCAGAATTGTCGTATGAGGGAAAGGGTTAGAGGTCTCCAACTTACAGACGCATTTTAAAGAATCTGCAGCAGTCGACTTTTGAAATCATTGTGACAAAAGGAGAAAATGCTCACAAAATGTTTTCAACTCTATTCAATGTGTATACTTTGATTCGTAGAGATATACCATGTGTGTTCTAAGTCGTCTGCAGCAGATGTGTGTATATGGGTGAAAGGGTTAATATACCAGTGATATGCTAGAGAATGTGTTTTGCCCGACGGGCTTTTTCCGCCAGGACCGCCGCCTATGGGGATCGGACACCGCACATCCTGTCCAAAGAAAATTCCTCTATTGATATGCTAATGGCTGATTTTGAATGGTGTATAACCAATTTGTTAACCCTTTCCCACATACGACAAATCTGTAATAGACGACTTTAAAGAAAAACACCTACTACTTAACCCTTTCCCACTTACAAACAAAACCCTGCGGCAGGCGACTTTGGAAACATCTTAACCAAAATATGGAAAACCTCTATAAATCGAGGTTGAAATTATTGAATAGAGTTGAGAAAACATTGAGGCAAAAGGAGAAATTGCTCGTTGAGAGCAATTTCTCCTTTTGCCACAATGTTTTCAAAAGTCGTCTGCTGCAGAGGCGTCGGAAAGCGTCTACGTGTGGGAAAGGGTTACGTAATAATAATTTTACTAAATAAAAATGCCTGATTTTGCTCTAATATGGTTTCAAAGAGAGGAATTTTTGACGCGTTCGCAACAGGCGACTGTCGAAAAGATTGAGGCAAAAGTAGTAATAGCTCTTAATTAGCAATTTCTCCGTTTACAACAACTGTTTTCAATAATTTTATTTTCAATTGCAGAGAGAGATCTTTCAAATGTTAGCCCTAGTTATTTAAAAGTTATCAGCTGCCGATTCGAAGTATGTCCGAATCGGCGAGTTTCATGCCGGACTATGTTAGCGGAAAAATAGACGGTATCGCTACCAGTGAAAATTGTTGTAGTGTTAAGGGTACGCCTGTTGACAAGTTCGATCCTCGGCACTCAGGATCGCGGATAGGAAACCATTGTGTAAACGTACCCGTAGTATTGGTGATTCGACCAGTGTTGAAAACGTTGTTAAAAAAAAATAAAATACGAGGGAAGGCAGTCAGTGAAAGATTGGTGCATTAATTAATAATTAGTTGAAAACACTTTGGCAAAGAGACAAATTGCTCATCATGAGCAATTTCTCCTTTTGCCATAATGTTTTTAAACGTCTTCAGCTGCAGAGGCGTCAGAAAGCGCCTGTATATGGGAAAGGGGGTTAATATTAAATCATTCAATGTTCAGACCACGAGACTTGTTCCGTTTATTGACTCGCGCCTTTCAGTGAATGCCCATTTTGGCATCCATGCTGTTTTTGGCTGTTTGTGTTTCACACGTTTAAATGCGTGTGTCAGTTGTTGTTTACACCTATAACATCGATGTCATCACATCGGAACACGTAATCATCTGTCACCTGACTTATCACTCTCCCACTTTGTCGAATCAGCAGCAAACAACATTCGAATACATCTTGACAGAAAAAGAAAACCAAAATAACACGGACAATCTTATTGAATGTACTTCAAATATTGATACATATTGAGAATCTCTATTAATTTAACCCTTTCCCTCATATAGACGCTTTCTGACGCCTCTGCAGCAGACGCCTTTTTGAAAACATAGTGACAAAGGAAGAAATTGCTCAAAACGAGCAATTTCTCCTTTTGCCACAATGTTTTCCACTTTTAGTCATAGGTCATCCATTCAATTATAGAGATTTTCTATTTCTTGACAAAATATGTTCAAAGTCGTCTGGCTGCAGAATTGTCGTATGGGGGAAAGGATAAATAAAACTTTAATTATTGAATAAAGTAAGTTGAAAACATTGTGGCAATATTCATCGGCTATAGATGCGTTCAAATGGGTCAGCATTTCCCGCGCGCAGACATATCTTGACCCCACCTGCAGTAGACGACATTTGCCACAATGTTTCATACCGTAATAAAACAAATATTTATTGAGATTTTCCATAGTTGTGTCAATATGTTTTCGATTTAGCCTGCTGTAGATTTGTTGTATGTGGGAAAGGGTTATAAATACATTCTGTCTCTTGGCGCTTAGTTTGACATACGTCATTAAGTCTGGTGGGCTAACAGCGTGCATTCATTTATGATTAGTTATCATTGGTAGTATTTTGTATTCATCTCCTTGCAATCGTTGTGTCATACATACAACTTTGTCATTTCGATCTCTGTTCACGGCGTACGAAGTTGAATGGAATTCGACAAGGCATACAACACAATACAAATAGATATTACGATGATGGGGATACACCTATAACTACCAATACTACTGATACTACTACTACTACTACTACTACTACTACTACTACTACTACTACTACTACTACTACTACTACTACTACTACTACTACTACTACTACTACTTCTACCGTTTCCAACATTCGGATGCTTTCTTACGCCTCTGCAGCCGACTACTCAAAACGAGTATTTCACATTTTGCCACAAGTTTTTCAATATTGTTTTTGCTTTGATGTTTGCCTCAATTATGTTGCATGTCGGAAAGTGTTAATAAACGCATGAGTGCATAACTAGTTGACGGCACATGATTACAATCGATACATCTATAATTCAGTATTGATTGACACATATGAACTTGGCGTCAATATTTTGATCAGAAGCAATGGAATAATTGCCAATCAACGGATGCAGCTGACTTTTTACAGCAATTTATCCCTTGCCCACAAGTATTATTACCTTATATTATAATCAAAGCGCCAATGGCACTGTAGTGGCGATCGTATGGAAAATCCTGCAAAGTAACAAGCAGTATATCGGTGTAGGGCTTGCGATGACTCTGGTGCGGGTATATTTGAGAATGTATCAACCCTGCATCTTTTGACAGTAGAATAATGTTAGTTTGCCAGAATGTTGTCTTGGTGATTATTTAGTTACGTTCTGAAATTGGTCATGATGTGTTCAAAATTAGGCCATTCCAAAGTTATGAAAAATCTAGTTGGTATTCGATAGACTACCGTTTTAGCTCATTAGAATGACTATTTGTAATCTAAATTGTTTGGGTAATCACATGTTTATCACCAGGTCGTTAGGCCATATTAAGATAAAATATATTTTACACTTTAGAAATGACTAAAGAAAGGAGAGAAAACAGTATCCATTAGTTTGGTGTTTGTTTCAATTATGTCCGATATTAAACAGGTCTGTTCAATTTAGTCCCTTCACATTGCATGATTGAGGGTTGTCACAGTGTATTTATATGTCTCTGAGGTTGTTAAACTGCTTCGAATAATGTGAGTGCAAAAACAAACACAAAACATGCTCCAAAAGCACAATTTCACTATTTGCCAAACTGTTTAATTTATGAAAATATAGGCATATATTATAATGCTAGATCTTCAAACTCAATTAGGCTACACTGTCAGCATTGATTGCTAATTGACTCTAGAACGTGCAGACGTGTATACATAACGTGTGTACACACTGCCATCGTGTGTCCTTTAAACCTTTGTAAACCAGTCTTATTATCTAGACGCTTTCATATATTTAAACAAGTACAAAATAAAGCGTTTATAATATTGAGATTTACAAGCTTTTCTGGTTTTTGGTCTCGCGAGCTATTTATAGAACCTTTTGGAATTTCCAGATTTGAGTATCACCAGAGTTGTCGTTATTTGCAAGGCAGAACGCGCAATAATATTTATTATCTGCCAAATCATGACGAAGATAATCAGAGTACAACCAACTCCTGCCGAATCAGGTTAAAGGTCAAAAGGTTACGGTTGACTACAGTAAAAATAAAACGAGGCACAGGAGTATCATGATACTCTGCATAGCGTACCCAAGACGCCCGATGATATTTATTATCTGCCCAAACATGAAGAAAGATAATATGTAAATAGTTTAACTCTATTTAGATATTTTCTCGATAAATCTCAAATATTAGTACCAATCCGGTATCAAAGTAGCACTAACATTATCATTATTAATCGTGTGCCTGCATCACTGATGGAACTATATATATATATGGCGGTTTAACGGAAGTGAGTAAATTGCCTTTGCAGAAATATCCAACCGATTGTTCAAATACGACTATATAATTTTTTTTTCGTTGTTGTTGTTTTGGTAGCACTGTGGCGATTGTCAACCAATCGCCACAAAAATGTATGCTTTAGATTTCTAAATGTTCATTTCTTTCCTTTGACATAATGATTTCTTTCTTTCTTTGCATATTGCTTTACATCGCTTGTAACAAATTTCCAGTTATAGCACGGTAAGTTTTCAGAACTACTGGCTGGTCCATTTAACATAACACCAGCCACTCAGTCATATATACCTCTTACTACTACTACTACTACTACTTCTACTTCTACTACTACTACTACTACTATAACTACTACTACTACTACTACTACTTCTACTACTACTACTACTACTACTACTACTACTACTACTACTACTACTACTACTACTACTACAACTACTACTACTACTACTACTACTACTACTACTACTACTACTACTACGACTACTATTATTACTACTACTACTACTACTACTACTACTACTACTACTACTACTACTACTACTATTACTACTACTATTACTACTACTACTACTACTACTACTACTACTACTACTACTACTACTACTACTACTACTACTACTACTACTACTAATACTACTACTACTACTACTATTACTACTACTATTACTATTACTACTACTACTACTACTACTACTACTACTACTACTATTACTATTACTACTACTACTACTACTACTACTACTACTACTACTACTACTACTACTTTTTCTACTACATCATCAGTATTTAAATTATAATTTTAAAACATAAACCCACTGTACGCGCATACACGCAGTCACCCCTAAATTTAAATTAATATCCAAGAACATAAATATTTAAATAAATAAAACCCGATATTCTTTTCAATGGACGGTTGGCCAAGTAATTATCATTATAACTATTCACATTAATGTATTACAAGAAGGGGTTAAACATGTTCTATTCGTAATAAAAACAATCGACCTTATGTTCAGGTTTTTGTTAACCCTTTCCCCTCATACGACAATTCTGCAGCAGACGACTTTGAACATATTTTTATCAAAAAATAGAAAATCTCCATAATTGAATGGATAACCTATGACAAAAAGTTGGAAAACATTTTGGCAAAAGGAGAAATTGTACGTTTTGTGCAATTTCTTCCTTTGTCACTATGTTTTTCAAAAAACCGTCTGCTGCAGAGGCGTCTATATGAGGGAAAGGGTTAAAGAGGATAAAGCATCTGCACATCAGGTTAGAAAACTCAGGAGCTTTAGATTATATCCAGCAAACCGTAAATTCGTGCAATATGAAAGCGAACTGACACGAAACGCCGCATATGGGCAACGCGAATCTTTCTATTCTATTGTAAAAAAAATGTGAATTCAATAATTGTGCTTTATTATCTCATTTTTTAATCTTTTTACAAAATTAATACAATCGATTTTTCGCACAACTCCTTTAAGTTTCGATAACTTAAAGTCGAAAGGGACTCATAAATATATATTGCATTTCTTTATACAGTGAACTTTCGATAGCTCACTCTCAATTGTCACACTTTCTAAGCGTTTCTCAGGTAGAACACTTACTCTCATTGAAAAGAGTTACTTCTACTAAGTTTTACAATAATCCAAAGAATTAGGGAGGTCATGTATTATGTAAGAAAGAATTAACCCCGCGAAATTGGTTTCCGTCATTTTGGACGGAATCGGGCTCGGACGAAACTGGGTTTTCACATGCTCTACTTTCACTTTCAAACAAGATTAAAATTCTAAAAATGATCAAATCAATACAATCCAGTGCATCCTATACAAATATACAATGAATTAAAACTACTTTAGATCAGCATGCCATGGATGTATTTGGTGTAATTTTGACCTACAGATTTATCATTAAAAACAAGTCAAAATTAAAATCTGTTTCATTATTATCATTCTGTTTTGAGCAGAAGGTTAGGGTCACAATATTAAATCAAAGAGTGTTTTTAATTGATATACTTTTTTAAATTTCTGCAGGTTAAGAACTTTCAAATAGTGTTATATATGATTATAATTGGTTTGATACCAACAAACAAGAAAACATGGATGACGTATATAAATAGGTCTATATTTAGAAATACACCTCAGACTATATTGAGAAACACACATATTGATGAGGTCATTACTTATTGAGTTACACACATATTGATGAGGTCATTACTTATTGAGAAACATACCCACATTGATGAGGTCATGACTTATTGAGTTACACACATATTGATGAGGTCATTACTTATTGAGTTACACACATATTGATGAGGTCATTACTTATTGAGAAACATACCCACATTGATGAGGTCATGACTTATTGAGACACACTCATATTGATGAGGTCATTACTTATCAAGATACACACATATTGATGAGGTCATTACTTATTGAGATACACACATATTGATGAGGTCATTACTTATTGAGAAACATACATATTGATGAGGTCATTACTTATTGAGATATACACATATATTGATGAGGTCATTACTTATTGAGTTACACACATATTGATGAGGTCATTACTTATTGAGAAACATACCCACATTGATGATGTCATGACTTATTGAGACACACTCATATTGATGAGGTCATTACTTATCAAGATGCACACATATTGATGAGGTCATTACTTATTGAGATACACACATATTGATGAGGTCATTACTTATTGAGAGACATACCCACCTTGATGAGGTCATGACTTACTGAGATATACACATATATTGATGAGTTCATTACTTATTGAGAGACATACCCACCTTGATGAGGTCATGACTTACTGAGATATACACATATATTGATGAGGTCATTACTTATTGAGACACACACATATTGATGAGGTCATTACTTACTGAGATATACACATATATTGATGAGGTAAATATTTATTGAGACACACACTTATTGATTTGGTCATTACGTACCGTGTTTAGCTGGATCTCGTTCTGAAAATAGAAATAAAGGATAAGAAATTAAAAATAATGAACTTTTATTTATATGTCTAAAAGTATCGAGCATGTACACTCATACATCATTACATGATATTGCTTACCGAATAATACAAATAAATAGCACCCGACAGTTAATGAAATGAAATAAAAGAGAATGTCATACATTTAATATGTAAATCATCACTATGTAATCATATGAAGTACTTCTCATTCCACAGACAACATTGAAGACTATATATAGATTTAACATATTTTGTCAAAAAATAAAAAATCTCCATAATTGAATGGATAACCTATGTCTCAAAGTGGAAAACATTGTGGCAAAAGGAGAAATTGCTCGTTTTGAGCAATTTCTTCTTTTGTCAATATGTTTTCAAAAAGCCGTCTGCTGCAGAGGCGTCAGAAAGCGTCTATATGAGGGAAAGGGTTAATACAATGAACTACACCTGTCCTTTTCAGTATAGAAATTAAAAAAATGTGTGTATATGTGTTTATACATATATATATTATTAAGTGTGTGTATGTGCAGGTGTACGTGTTTGTGGCTATGCATATTCATGTATATATGTGTGTATATATATATGTATATGTGTACATATATTTATATATGTATGTTTATGTGTAAATGTGTGTGTATGTTTGTATGTATATGGAAGATATGTCTATTCATTCTAACTGACCTGGATTTGTTCGTATTTGCCTGAAGTATTGTATTGTATAGACAAGAAACTTTGTAAGTTTAAGTCTAATAAAATATTCTTCTTCTTCTACTTCTACTTCTAAATCGCGTGATAGCTGATTATGTATTATTTTGTTTTTGCACAATGTCAGCCCTACAAGAGTACAGAAGCTGCTTATTTTCAGAAACTATGACATTGTTTTGCTTAGTTTGGACTTCAATGAAAATATGAGAAGATGTTTTTGTTTGAAAGTTTTAACCCTGTATTCATGGGCCAGTCCCTTTAATTAACCCTTTCCCCTCATACGACAATTCTGCAGCAGACGACTTTGAACCTATTTTGTCAAAAATAGAAAATCTCTATAACCTATGATTAAAAGGGGAAAAACATTGTGGCAAAAGGAGAAATTGCTCGTTTTGAGCAATTTCTCCTTTTGTCACTATGTTTTCAAAAAGCTGCAAGACGTCAGAAAGAGTCTATATGAGGGAAAGGGTTTAAATCCTTTCAATGTTGCGGACGCATTTTGACGTATCTACAGCAGAAGACTTTTGAAAACATATTGCGACAAAAGAAGAAATTGCTCATAATGAGCAAATTTCTACTTTTGTCACATAGTTTTATCTATATTCAATAATAGAAATTTCTTTTATAGGGATTTTTCCCAATCACATCGTCGTCTGCTCCAGATTTGTTGTATATGGTAAATATCTAAAAACCCCTCCCGTCAAATATGAACAAATGTAGTCCTAACCAAATTTAGAAAACCATTAATTATTTACTTTTTTTTATGAAATAAATAAATCTCTTCAGACAAGATTCTGTCAATATTTTCTTGTTTTGTTCGATTTATCAATGACAACGTCATCGTTACCATGGTAACGGGGCTGGAAACTAGCGATTACAGAAAAAGTCGGATGCAAAGGCCACGATGCGGGCATTCGATCAGATATTTTTTTAAAGAAACCTATTTTGTTGAACTTTTACGAATATGTCACGTGTCTTCTCACTCGGAACCTTCCGGCTTTGCTCGTTCTCACGATTCAGAACTCGACTACTAAAATATGAATGGAAAACCGTATTCCTTTTGTTTGAGGTAGCCGCCATTGTCTAGTGGATAGCGTCGGGAATTTGGAACAGGGCGTCCCGGGTTCGATCCCCTGTCGCAGCGGTCATGTTGGATGGAGTGCACTCGGGATAGGCACATTTCCTAGCCTAGTACTGGTTAGATCACACGGTGATCATTAATGACTGAACTGATGTTGTAAAACCCTAATAAACATTCGGGAAGAAAGCTGACTGAGCTTGAACTTGAACTCGCTACCCCTGGATTGACAACCGTACTCTTTTTTAAATTGACCTAAAGCCGCAAATAGTAACAGCGTTATTGCATAACAGCTTATAAATCTTTTAAGCAGGGGATTCAATCTGTTGGGAGTGAATGCACTTCCAGAAACTTTTAAAGGCTTTGCCTTGATTCATATTTAAACAAAGCCTATTTATGATTCTTCATTTTTCTAACGTTTCACCGGGTAACCGGTTCTCGTATTGGATACATTCCAACTTCATGACGTTCGAAATTTAATGCGAATTTACGAATTAAAACGAAGAATAACGATTTGTCTTCCGGTGTCTTAATTGACATTACTGCGTTTGCTTGAAGCCTTCCGATTGGACGTCCGAGGTCTGAATCGAGTTCACGAGTTTACCCGAAGATATCCGATTGGACGTCCGAGGTCTTGATCGAGTTCACGAGTTTACCCGAAGAGACCCGTTTGGACGTCCGAGGTTTGAATCGAGTTCACGAGCTTACCCGAAGAGTTCCGATTGGCCGTTCGAGGTTTGAATCGAGTTCACGAGTTTACCCGAAGAGTTCCGATTGGACGTCCGATGTTACGAGTTTACGTGAAGAGTTTCCGATTGAGAAGAGTCCACGATTACTTGGATGACAAACGTAGTACTTCTAATACGCAGGTGTTTCAAAACAGAATTATTGGAGACGATAGTTATTAATTTCCGAGATCTTCTCCATAATTATAGAGCAGGTCTGAAGTAATGCTTACGGTTTTTTTCTTCTAATAATGATGATTATAGACACGCGTACTTGTGCGGTAAAAAAAGGGGTTTGGTAGCACCTCCGTATAACATATGGCTGACATATATTACTTCTGTTTGTGTGCCATTGTTTCCATACAATACGATTCAATATGGTATGACAAGGGGCAGATAACCGGTCAAGTATAGGAAAATGAAAAAAAACAAAAAACAGAAAAAATAATTGAAGTTGAAAATGGACATTTTAGGATTAAAAATGCTTAAAATTCAATTTAAATTCATAATAAGATATAGAGGATATTTCATGAGTGTTAATTTATTATCACTTTTATGAAACGATTACTAAGATGATATGCCGCCAGCCTTGGCGAGCGAAATACTCCGCTTAGTTAACGAGTTTATTAAAAGTGATAATAAATGAACACGAATGAGATATTCTATTTATCACCTGAATTGATTTATGAGGCGTATTTCGAGAAATTTTTATAGCGTTTACCATATTTCTACATGAAATATGCCAGTTTTGGAGCCATAGTGTGACTAACGTTATGACGTCAAACCGCTGAAGTGACGTCATTTTCATAGTTTGGTTTCCGCAATGTAACAAAGACTTGATCGTAAGACTGGGAACTAAACTGGTAGTGGCATACGATATTTCGTAGTGTCATATTGTATGTTTATGTAATATGATTTTGAAACTCCGAGAAAGGTATATATGTGATAAACATGTTTCCATATCTGGGCGAAACAACCGCCAGCGTGAAACGGCCGCCAAGCCTAGATAAGGTGAACCTCTTTTTAAGAGATAAAGACAATTTACATTAAATTATACATAAAGCATTGATCGTTTTTGATCGACCCCTCGTATGATGCTAAATTTATTTATGTGTGTTTTTCCAGCTTCATAATTCATTTATATATAAATGTTTATTGTTATAAGCAATAAATCCGTTGTAGATCAGTCAAACCTATGTTTAAAGAACACAAATGAAAAGTGACCAATCTGGTCTTCGATCACAGGCGGTTTTTAATTGCAGGGTCATTTATACAGAAAATGAATATTTTAGAAACTAAAAGTTTGGTCGCTATAGACAGGTAATTTCTATTCCAAGGTGGCTTTTAACGCAGGTTCGACTTTCATTTGTTAAACGATATATTCGAATTTTCGCCTGTTAAATGTATTATAAAACCAGTAAGCCTTTAGTAACTTCGTCAATTTTGTCTGTTTTCATTTTATTTATATTTTTTCAGTGTTGTTGTTGTTGTTACTTAGGTTACAACTATATTGGATGAATGTTTGGAGTTTTACACCGCTTTCAGCAATTTATCAGTTATATCACGGCGTTACCTGGTTAAGTTACCAGTACTACTGGTCCATTTATCATGACACCAGCCAGTCGTAATGCGAACCCCGTAACCGTGAGCGCCAAGGAAGGCAGCCATTACTACCATCTTCTAAGTATTTGGTATGACCCGGCCGGGGATTGAACCAGCGACTTCCCGCACCGATGCGTACACTCAACCACTACACCATCGAGGCGGTCGTACAACTAGATATCTACAGCGATAGTAACGTAGGTGCAAACAGTAGATGAAGTCTTTGATTCCTGCAGAAACACTAAAACTCGTTTTTTACCTGACGCAGTTCAAATATTTCAGATAACACTTTGGTTCCTATCAGGTTAATTAAGCTTTCCCTCATATCTATACGCTTTCTGACGCCTCTGCAGCAGACGGCTTTTTGAAAAACATAGTGACAAAAGAAGAAATTGCTCAAAACGAGCAATTTTTCCTTTTGACACAATGTTTTCCACTTTTAGTTTATCCATTCAATTATAGAGATTTTCTATTTTTTGACAAAATATGTTCAAAGTTGTCTGCTGTAGAATTGTCGTATGAGCGAAAGGGTTAAGCTTTGTCCTTCAGAAAAGGTCATTAGGTTTTGAACCCGTATTGGACTCTGCGATTTCAATGTGAGATCGATATTCGTTAACCCTTTCCCTCATACGACAATGCTGCAGCAGACGATTTTGAACTTATTTTGTCAAAACATAGCAAATCTCCATAATTGAATGGATAACCTATGACTAAAAGTGGAAAACATTGTGGCAAAAGGAGAAATTGCACGTTTTGTGCAACTGCAGAGGCGTCAGAAAGCGTCTATATGAGGGAAAGGGCTAACGGAACAAAACTCGGTATTTTCCGTTGGAAGTCGTAAATGATCGGAATTGTTCGTGAACTTTAACGGTCTTATACGGAAAACGCCGATCGTCTACATTCACGAACAGTGTAGATTAAGATCATTCAGCTTTTATATGGATTGATTGATTTGTTAGGTGTTTAATGCCACGTTCGACATGTTTTCAGTTATATCACGGCGTTTCCTGGTTAGGTTACCAGTACTACTGGTCCATTTATCCTGACACCAGCGACTCAGTCACAACACATGAGCTTCAAGGAGGGAAAGTATTATTACCATGTTTGGCCTGGGGCTTTAGCCCCTGGTCATAGTAGTAATACCATGTTTTTCGGAGTTGGCAGCCTGACAATTGCTGTTAGCACCAAGCAACGCATGAGAAACTGCGCCGCGAGAACAATAGTTCATCCTGGATTCAACAAAACTGCATTTAAAAGGTTAGGATCTCCCCCATAAATATCATTTTAATGTTGTTGGAACATCAGTGAAAAACTTAAGGCGTGAGTACTCCAATATAAGTTTAAGAAATGCTTTAGAAATCAATGCACCGAGAGGTAAAATATGGACGCTTGTTAACTTAATTTACATTCGCGAAGAGGAACGGAAAAAAAGAAAGAAGTCACGTGAAATATATAGTGGCGGATTAACCGGGGGGGGGGGGGGGGGGCGTAGGGCCCGTGCGTCAAAAAATTAATGGTAAACACAAAAAAAGCGTGGCAAATGTAGTGGCGGATTTAGCGGACGCCCATATGGCCCGTGCCCGACTTTCCCTTCCCCCCCCCCCCACCCCCCACCCCACGAAAGAAGTCACGTGAAATATACAGTGGCGGATTAATCGGGGGCCGTAGGGCCCGTGCGTCGAAAAATATAACTTTCAAGCAGCCCCCTGGCCGTCAGCACTGCAGTGCTTTTATTAAAGTCTTTGGTGCGACCTCCCGCGTCCGATGCGGTCTTTCAGGAATCAAAGGGTCAACAACTCCACGAATAATGTGGACAAAATATTCATTGAAGTCAAATTGCCAGATAAAACAGCTTATGGAGAATTGTGGTCAATTTAGGATCAGGAACCACTCGGGGACAAAACAAATTAAAAGAAAAAAATGGAAACGACGTGCGGAAACCCAAACCAATTGATTACCAGACGGAGTTTCAGAGGACTAGATAAGCGGAGGAGTAAAAAAGGTCTTTCTTATATAATATCTCTCTTAGCACTCATTAAATCCTATGTTGTGGGTACTCAAAAGAATTGTCTCACTGAGACGATTCTTTTGAGTACCCACAACATAGGTTTTGGAGGTCAAATGAGGATGTTAGAGCCTGAAAAGCGCTGTTCATCTCGAGCTATGTGTTTGAAATGGGAACCTCACGGACAACGATAAAGGGCAAGATAGATAAAAAAAAAATGTAGCTGACCAAGAGGGAAAACAACTTGGAAATACAGTCCAACCTGTGTTTAAAGACCACCCTTGGGAAGAGATCATTATGGTCTTTGTTCGAAGGTGGTCTTAACTTACAGGGTCATATATGCAGAAATTGAGTAAATTGAGTAATTAAAAGTGTGGTTGCTGTAGACAGGGACTTGCTTAAATGTGCTGAACTCCGGATGAAGATCAAAACTTTAAAATGTTGAAACTTCTGCAAATATTGCAAATTGTGACAACAAAGTAAGTTTTATAAATAGTTGAAAACTATTTTGACAGTAAATGTTGAAAAACAGTCAACTGGAAGTCATGAAAATGTACACAATTTGGCGCACTGGGTATGTCTACCAAGTTAAAATGAAACATACACGATCACTATTTAGATGTTAATTGTACTGGAAAGTGAAATTTTTACTCTGATTTTATCCAAGAATTATTATTCTAACATTTCATGACAACTTTTAAAACAGTTTTAAAACTTTGACTATACTATCTTGTAATCTGGAAGTGAACACCTTTTAACAAAGGTGTTCTTTAGCACCGGGTTGATTGCGCATGGTCAACCGTTAGAACAGCTAGTTCCGGTTACAACAGGACGATAAGTTAGATGATGACCTAGAAAGGTTGGCATGTTTACATTTTGTCATGGACGTGTCTTATCGTAGAACAAATCCATGACAGACCGATTGATTAGTTTATTGTATGTTCCGAGATATTCCGCTGTTGACAGATGTTAAAAATACACAAGATATTCCCGCACTTATCGCATCTATCAAAAGGAGTTCCGGGGCAATCGCAACATTTCGGTTCATATTAAAAATCACAAAGAGGCTCTCAAAGTCTGTAAAACATTGATTTACTCTAAGAAACATTAGTCTAATAGGTACAGACAATCGTCTTTGAAAATATAGTTGTGGACACGCTATAATATTGAGCCGTTCCACGAGAAAAACAACATTGTGGACTCGGATCAGGCTAAGCATGCCGCGCAGGCTAACCAGGACAGACACTTTTCGCCTACTTTACTCTATACCTCTATCCCCCTGAGACGGAATGTGTCGGCCCGGATTAGGCTGAGCTGAGCTTAGTCGATACATTACGCAGAGTCCATAATGTTGGTTTCGTGGAACGGCTCATATGTCGAAGTCGAAAGTGATATTTAATATAAAGAAGTGTTTCCTGGTTTTATCACATCTGTCCTCCACACAATAGTCTGTCCAAGCAACTGACTGCTTTTCCGTAAAAGAAAGTTACTTCTACTTGAAATAGGCGATTTTTGACGGATTTATCTTTTTCCCGTAATGTTTTAAGCCATCTCCTTGTTTAACCTGTGCCAGGGAGAACATATTAGTGACACTCCGATATAAGATCATTTTAAATTATTTTGGAATGAATCTAGACGGGGTAACACTTCGAGTGTTTTATCAGAATGTGCAATTAGGTATGTTTATATGAAGATAAGGTTTTTGGAATGGATGTTTTCGAATGGTACTACCCATATCGGCTTATTCAATATTGTCATTATAAAGTAGAACACCAACAGCAATATGTTTTCCATTTTTTTTATTTTTTTTTATTAATTATTTTTCTTTTGAAAGAGACTTATAGGCCCATGGGGCCGGGTGTTATTTATTACTTCTTGTACCATTGTTTTGTTGATGTACATACATGTCACTATAATAAAATATTTACTTACTTACTTATATGCGGACGTTGTATTTGATTGATTGATTGATTGGGGTTTAACGCCGTTTTTAACAAATTTCTCAGTCATATCACGGCGGGCCAGTTCACCTACTCATGCGTTTCCTGTTTTCTCACAACCGTACCTCCACACAACAATCTTCCCAAGCAACTGGCTGCTTTTCCACATAGACTTAGCCCATTGGTGGGAAGACGAATGATCGGAAAGAAAGTTGGCCGCGGACGTTGTGATGATACACGGGTGAGTTTTGCATTGAGACCCAAAATCCTTCAACTATTTCGCTGCCAAGGGTAATCAAAGGTTTTTGCAAACAATACAGATTCCGATAAGACGGCTGGTGTTGAGCTGTCCCTCCTGAAATCTTCATTGGTTGCTATTTAGACATTTCATCTTCACATTTTGTGAAATCTTCATGCTTACTGTTTAGACATTACATCTTATACATTTTGTGAAATTAGGCAATAAAAGAGTTAAATCTTTTTTCATGTTTTATTTTATTTATCCCTTTTCTCATATAGACGCTTTCTGACGCCTCTGCAGCGGACAGCTTTTTGAAAACATAGCGACAAAAGAAGAAATTGCACAGAACGTGCAATTTTTCCTTTTGCCACAATGTTTTCCACTCTTTGTCATAGGTTATCATTAAATTATGGAGATTTTCTATGTTTTGACAAAATATGTTCAAAGTCGTCTGCTGCAGAATTGTCGTATGAGGGAAAAAGGGTTAAATTATAAAAAGTTTTCGAAAATGACATATGACGTTAAGGGAGCTATCGTGATTTATACCAGTCTGTATCTCATCTGTTTTGTACCATTCCTGATACGACAATGGATCGATATACTAAATCTTAGAAAATCTCAGGGAGACGGTAGTATATGGAGTCTTCATGGTGAGTCAATCAGAGATCGGGAATACGAACTGCGTTGATTGATTGATTGGGGTTTAACGCCGTTTTAACAATTTCTCAGTCATATCACGGCGGCCAGTTCACCTACTCATGCATTTCCTGGTTTCTCACACCAGTACTCACACCAGTTTTTCTCACACCAGTACTCCACACAACAATCTTCCCAGCAACTGGCTGCTTTCCACATAGACTTAGCCCATTGGTGGAAGACAAACGACGCATGTCGCAAAGACTTTTGTCAACGTCGGAAAGAAAGATGGCCGAGTTCGGGAATACGAACTGTGTTGATTTACTGCTGCTTTAACGCAACTTTCAAACGCTATTTCCGTTAATATCACGGTTCCATTATATCACGGTTCCATTATATCACGGTTCTTTTATATCACTGTTCCATTATATCACGGTTCTTTATATCACGGTTCCATTATATCACGGTTCCATTATATCACGGTTCTTTTATATCACGGTTCCATTTAATAACGGTTCTTTTATAATCACGGTTCCATTATATCACGGATCTTTTATATCACGGTGGCTAAGTTCACTTAAACGTGTTGTCCTGGAATAATAGCGTCATGGAGTACGTCACACACCATTCTTCTCTGGGAACTGGCTTCCTTCACACATATACCTTTAGTTCATATGTGTGTAACAAATTGTTAGAGAGAGAGAGAGAGAGAGAGAGAGAGAGAGAGAGAGAGAGAGAGCAGAGAGAGAGAGATGAGAGAGAAGAGAGAGAGAGAGAGAGAGAGAGAGAGAGAGAGAGAGAGAGAGAGAGAGAGAGAGAGGAGAGAGAGAGAGAGAGAGAAGAGAGAGAGAGAGTGGGAGAGAGTGAGAGAGGAGAGAGAGAGAGAGAGAGAGAGAGAGATGAGAGAGAGATGAGAGAGAGAGAGAGAGAGAGAGAGAGAGAGAGAGAGGAGAGAGAGAGAGAGAGAGAGACAGACAAGAGAGAGGAGAGAGAGAGAGACAGACAGAGAGAGAGAAGAGACAGAGATAGAGAGAGAGAGAGAGAGAGAGAGAGAAGAGAGAGAGAGAGAGAGAGAGAGAGAGAGAGGAGAGAGAGAGATGAGAGAGAGAGAGAGAGAGAGAGAGATGTCTTATGCCGCTTTCAACCATTTGTCAGTTATATCACGGCGGTTTCCTGGGTAAGTTACCAGTACAACAGGTCCATTTATCCTGACACCAGCCAATGCTAATCCCGAAAACCCTGGCGGACGAGGCGCTTGTCCGTGAAATTATGATCTAAAGTGTCCGGGAACCTATCCCTAGCAACACCCTACAATTTATCTTTAAACATGCTAGGTATGGCACTCTTTTTGATAATAGACAATGTTGAATTGTTTGGTGTCTTGCGTCGCTTTCAACACATTAACAGTTATATCACGGCGTTTCCTGGGTAAGTTACCAATACTACTGGTCCATTCATCCTGACATAAGTAAGTCATTCATAATGCCTAAACACGCAACCCAGAGCGTCAAGGAGGGCAGTCATTGCTACATTTTTAAAGTATTTGGTATGACCTGGTCTGAAATCGAACCCACGGCCTCTTGCGACCGAGGCGGACGCTCTACCACTTCATAACCGAGGTGGACGCTCTACCACTTCAAAACCGAGGCGGACGCTCTACCACTTCAAAACCGAGGTGGACGCTCTACCGTGCACTTACACCAGCGATGCGGACGGTAAACTACTACACCACGAAGGCTGTCATTAATGTTGGAATATTCATGACTAATGTCGCTAGGTACAATGACTTTTAATCAATCACCGGCAAGCATGAATGATCGAGTCGGGGTTCGGACGCACGACCCATGGATGAATAGCCCCCTTCGTTAACGACTGAGCTATCGCGGCTTGACGATGAACTGTAGAAAATGACGGATTTGCTCTCAAACCAATAGGTGAACATTAGATGGATTGGTCTGATAAGTCATCCGGGCACCATGAATAAATTTGTTTTGTTTGTTTTGGGGGTTTTGTTTGCTGTTTTGCATCGCTTTAAACATCTTTGACAGTTAGTTATATCACCGTGTTTCTAGACTCCATAACTATAAAAGTTTAATCTGTACTCGGAAATTGTGTACCAGTATTCTGATTGGTCAGAATCAAATTCATTCTCGAAATTGACCAATCAGCATTTTTATATGGAGCATGAAGTTTATTTCTGAGGAGTTTTATAGTTACGGACCCAATGTCAGTAACTAGAACTACTCGCACACTTATCCTGACGCCAACGATTCAGCCTAAACACTAATCCCACAATCCTGACCCCAACGATTCAGCCCAAAAGCTAACCCCACAATCCTGACGCCAACAATTCAGCCTAAACACTAACCCCACACTCCTGACCCCAACGATTCAGCCCAAAAGCTAACCCCACAATCCTGACGCCAACGATTCAGCCTAAACACTAACCCCACAATCCAGACGCCAATAATTCAGCCTAAAAGCTAACCCCCCAATCCTGACGCCAATAATTCAGCCTAAAAGCTAACCCCCCCAATCCTGACGCCAATAATTCAGCCTAAAAGCTAACCCCCCAATCCTGACGCCAATAATTCAGCCTAAAAGCTAACCCCCCAATCCTGACGCCAATAATTCAGCCTAAAAGCTAACCCCCCAATCCTGACGCCAATAATTCAGCCTAAAGGCTAACCCCCCAATCCTGACGCCAATAATTCAGCCTAAAGGCTAACCCCCCAATCCTGACGCCAATAATTCAACCTAAAGGCTTATCCCGCAATCCTGAGCGCCAAGAAGGGAAAAGCATTACTATCACAGTTAAAGTATTTGATAGATCCCGCGACCTCACGCACCCGAGGCGGACGCTCTACTACTACGCCACCGAAGCTGTAGTGCTCTGTTGAAAAAAAAACGATTTATTGCTCCAAAATAAATTGTTGAGACATTGTAACGGAGTGGTGTGATAAGGTATAGTGCGCCATACATCATGAAAAACGCCACATTGATAAACAAGTATTCTTGGTTAAATCAGAACGTAGGGAAATAGAGATTGGTGCCTTTGCGACCAGTGTAGACCAAGATTAGCTCACATAATTAGTACTACATTTCGATAATTTTCTGACATGAACAGTGCACAGTTGTCTCTCGATAACTACTGGCGCAAATAGTCTGGTTACTGCTTGGCCCAAAATACCCGTAAGCTAACTTTACTTTCCAAATCAAATATTGTAATGGAGAAAAATATGATTGTTGAATGATTGGTTGGTGTTTAACAACGATTTGAACAATTTCCTAGCCTAGTACTGGTTTGTTTCTCAAGGGGTCATGCGTACGTGTACTGTCGCTGAATTATAAACTGAAATAATGTTGAAAACGGCGTAAAACACCCTTAAACTGAAAAAAAGTATATTTTTTTATTGAATAATTTGATTGTTTGGTGTTTAACGCCGATTTCAAAAACAATTCAGTTATATCACGGCGTTTCATGTGTAAGTTGCCAGTACTACTGGTCCATTTATCCTGACACCAGCCCCTCCGGTCGTACTGCTAACCCAGCAACCCTGAGCGCAAAGGAGGGCAGCCATTACTACTGTGTTTTAAAGTCTTAGAAAACAATTAAAAAAAGATGTTCCATCGCCTTTAGACAGAGCTCCAACTCTAACACCAAAGAACTCATTGACTGTGAATGGTTTCAATGGGTTTATGTAGCTTAGTTTTATTACGGAGGGATGTTTGTGTTGTAACGAACTAAAAAGAAATACGCATTGTCTGTTATGGGTAGTGTTATATCTTTGAATATCCTTTCATTTGCCAGTGTTTTCAATTCTATTCAATACTTATGCATACATTTACAATTAAATACCCACATTTTTACCTAAATGTTTTCAAAGTTGTCTGCTACAGATTTCTTGTAAGTGAGTATAGAGTTAAAAAATAAGCATCAATCATCATCTCTTGCAAAATATATATTGATCGATCGAAAGATTGCTAGGTAAATTACCGGTACTACTGGTACATTTATTCCGACACCAGCCAGTCACTCATTATGCTAGCCCGCAACGCTGAGTGCCAATGAGAGCAGCCATTAATACCGAATGGGGATCAAACTCACGACTTCCCGCACCCGAGGCGGACGCTCGACCAAAACATTATATATTTGGATATCTAAATAACAAGCCATCAATGAATGGCGTTCAAATCAGCCGTGTATAATTTATAACACGTTTGGATAGATCAGTCTGTGCGTCCGTGCTGATTGATCTGGTTCAGCATAGCTCGCCAATAACAGTATTGGAAACAGTGCCCATTCGGATCGAATGACATTGATTCGCAAGGAAATTTTCATCTTCATTCGCAATCATCAAGTAAATCCTAGTTTTCCTTCAGTACCGTTAAGATACTGCTGTGGGAGACAGCGTTACAGATGTAGAGCGTCGACCTCTTGTACGAAAAGTCCCGGGTTCGAATCCCGCGATGAGCGGGTTCTACCTTTGGGATTTTTCCGCACAAACGGCGCGAGTACTGGTTAAGTATCCAGGAAGCAGACATCGAGCGTTATTAATATAAGCTTAAAGCTCGTTTCGCAATCGATGTAAAATAAATAAGTTTAAACTTTATGTTCAAAGCACGATTGATTGAGTTGTGTTTGACGCCGCTTGTAACGATATTTAATTAACCCTTTCCCTCATACGACAATTCTACAGCAGACGACTTTGAACATATTTTGTCAAATAATTGAAAATATCTATAATTGAATGGATAACCTATGACAAAAAGTGGAAAACATTGTGGCAAAAGGAGAAATTGCACGTTTTGTGCAATTTCTTCTTTTGTCACTATGTTTTCAAAAAGCCGTCTGCTGCAGAGGCGTCAGAAAGCGTCTATATGAGGGAAAGGGTTAATATCACAGCGTTTCCTGTTTAATTTACCAGTACTACTGGTCCAGTTTTTTCTGATACCAGACAGTCAGTCGAAATGCTGACCCCCACAATCCTGAGCGCCAAGGAGGGAAAGCCATTACTTCCATTCTTAAAATATTTGGTATCACTCGGCCGGGATTCGAACCCGCGACCTCCCGTACTCCAGATAGACGCTCTTCCACAACACCACCGATGCGACTGCGCCGTTTAACTTCTTTCAAATGAATGAATGAATGAATAAATGAATAAATGAATGAATAAATAAATGAATGAATGAATGAATGAATGAATGAATGAATGAATGAATGAATGAATGAATGAATGAATGAATAAATGAATGAATGAATGAATATGAATGAATGAATGAATATGAATGAATGAATGAATTAATTAATGAATGAATTAATTAATTAATTAATGACACAAGTTAGACACTTGTCAGTACTATTATATCGATCACCTTCAGTAATTTGCGGTGCTTTGGGGTGCTTTGATTTTCTATTCTCGCTCATTATTGATGATCTGACAAAGAAAGATATTTCAGAAATTTAACTAATCTTCCTTAATGAACAATTTTCCGTTGCCTGGTAACCATTTATAGATATGAACTGCTTAAACCCCTCCGTGATTGAGGCACATTTTCAGGAGTAAACACGTTTGAAAAGATCGTGGGAAAGGGAAAATGTGTTCAAAGTGAAGCAGGCATCGATTTGTTCCCGAACTTATAGAAGTATAGTAGGGAAAGGAGATGTTCAAATGAAGCAGTGTGTCGTTCTTCCACGCTTACGCGTGTCTACTTATTAAAATCTCTCTTTCCATTATTCTATATGATTATCGTTAACATTATATGATACATATTTATGATATGTATTATCATTTTTATTTTTTATTTGTATTGATTGATTGATTGATTGATTGATTGGTTGATTCACTCATTCATATTCATTCATCCACATTCATTCATTATTTATTCATTCATTCATTCATTCATTCATTCATTCATTTATTCATTCATTCATTCATTCATTCATTCATTCATTCATTCATTCATTCATTCATTCATTCATTCATTCATTCATTCATTCATTCATTCATTCATTCATTCATTCATTAATTCAATAATTAATTAATTAATTAATTAATTAATTCATTCATTCATTCATTCATTCATTCATTCATTCATTCATTTATTAAAATCTCTCTCTTTCCATTAATCTATATGATTATCGTTAACATTATATGAAATAATGTTGAGACCGGCGTTAAACCCCATTAAAACTATAATCAAATCAATGTTTCGTAACGGCTTAACGAATACCTAGTGGGCATCATTATCACTCAGACGATTTGATATCTCTGTTTTAACAGCGCTTGTGTTTATCTTTCAGTCGCGTGCCGGATATCGATTTTTGTTTTGTGTATGTCACGTGATATTGCCCACCTGCCCATATTGCAAATGTGTTGACATCCCATTAATCTCGAAAATTGGTACATAAATTAAACCCTTTTTTTATATGATAGAGAATATTTGAAACGCCTTTGTACACAATGTTTTCAATATTTTGGAAATTTAAAAAAGTATTTTGGTTGTCGTCTTTATCAGGTGTAAGGTTTTTATTAATTTTGAGAAAGTAATTGAAATGAAATTTATGATTAGTTCAAAAGAAATGAGATAACGAAGTCGGTATTATTATCTAGAATAAAGTCAATAATTTTTACCTCTTTAAAGAAAAATCAACAGCACGCGGCTTTTGTAAACATAGTGACAAAGGGAGAAATTGCGCATGATGAGCAATTTTTCCTTTTATCACAATATTTTAAAATATATTCGATATTAAACAGTCTTATTAAAAAAAATAACCATTTTTTTCTGTATATATTTGCTTAGTCGTCTACTGTAATGCATTCGTCTATCAATGTAGATTTGCTGTCAATGAAAAAAGGTGAAAAATCGTAAAATATGGTTAATCCTTTCCCACCTATAGACGCATTTTGACGCAATTGCAGCAGACGACTTTTGAAAACGTTGTAGCAAAAGGAGAAATTGCTCAAAACAAGCAATTTCTCCATTTTCCACAATGTTTTCAACTATTTTCAGTAATGATACCTTCCTATGTCTTCAAAGTCGTCTGTTGCAAATATATTGTATTTATGAAAAGGGTTAAAGGTATTCCGACTATCACCAGTAACAAAGAAGGGATTTCGAACTGAGATGTTCGCTGTGATATATGCGGTGATCATGTAACACAGTGTCTGACACGACCATTTATATAGGTTTATATTATTCAATATTTCACAGTCATTGTGTGGAAATATTACATGGAAAAACGCAGAACTCAGCACTTTTTGTTTATTTATTGTCTGAGACAGACGAAGAAAAAAACACCAACATTTCATAGCCGTGTCGGATGAAAACTGGAGCCCGTTGGAGATTATTAATAGTTATTAGTATAGTTATACAGTCGAACCTGTGCTAAAGACCACCTTTGTATAGAAATCCCCTGCTACAGCGACCACACGTATAAAATCCCAATTAACCATTTTCTAGTTAAATGACTCTGCAATTAAAGACCACCTTTGTATAGAAATTCACTGCTACAGCGACCACACTTATAATTTCCCAATTAACCATGTTGTACTTGAAATGACCCTGCAATTAAAGACCACATTTGTAATAAAAAACTCCGATTTTTTCAGCGACCACACATTTAATCTCCCAATTAACCATTTTCTACTTAAATGACCCTGTAATTAAAGACCACCTGTGAACAAAGACCAGATTTCTTGTCTTGCCATAGGTGGTCTTTAAACACAGGTTAGGATGTACTTTTCGTGTTGTTTTACGCCACTTTCAACAAGCTTTCGGTTATATTACCGCGTGGTCTTGGTGAGTTACCAGTTCTACTGGTCCATTTATCCTGACACGAGCGAGCCAGTCGTAATGCTATATCGACAATCCTCACGTTCCAGTTTTAAAGAATCTGCAGCAGACATCCTTTGAAAACATCGTGACAAAAAGGAGGAATAGCTCAAAAACGAGCAATTTCTCCATTTTGTCCACAATGTTTTCATCTCCATTGAATAATGTGCAGAGAGTTTTCATATTTTTCCCCTAGATATTATCAGTCACCTGCTGCGGATTTGTTGTATTTGACCCCAGTCGCGGCACTACGGTCATGGTGGAGTGCCCTTGGGCAAGGCACATTTTCTAGCCTAGTACTGGTTTGTTTACCCAGGGATCATGAATAATTAAATTTAATTGCGCGCTAAATGACCTTAGCTGTCGATGCGCCATAAAACAATATATATACATTGTTGTATAAAAAAAATAGGTTAAGTTAACATTATCATATCAACAGATAGTTACGGTATTTTAAATACCCGTAATCCTTTCCCACACACAACAGATCAGCAGCAGACGACCTGTGGAAGACAGTGGTGTAGAGGTAGAGCGTCGGCCTGTCATATCAAAGGTCACTGGTTCGGGTCCCCTGATGAGCGGGTTCTGACCTCGGGATTTGTCCACACAAACGGCGCGAGAAATGGTTAAGTCTCCAGGAAGCAGACATCGAACGTGATTAATATAAGCTGAAAGCTTGCTTCGCAATCGATGTAAAATAAATACTGTTCAAAAAAAAAAAAAAATTTGCAAATTCAAACTTCAAAACTAACGATCTCTACAAATGAATATAGGATTATTGAACAAAGTTAAATACATTTTGACAAAAGGATAAACTGCTCATGATTAACCATTTCTCCTGTTGCCAGAATGTTTTGTTAAGTCGTCTTCTGCTGATGTATTGAAATGTGTCTTCACGAGGGAAATGGTTAAATAAAGGACTAACGAAACTATACTATTTGTCTTTACTCCCATTGTAGATCGGACAAATATCTGTATATCATTCTCAGGAAATACCTACTTCAATATGTATGTTCTACTCCTATATTTTGATATTCTATATCACTTTTGTTCTCTTTTGTATGCAAGTCATTCGTTTGTCTGTTCACTGTATGCAATTGTCTGTCCTTGCCATATTTGTATTGTCAATTGCTAACGGCAACGTACATTACCGATTCTGTTAACCCTTTCCCACATACAGCAACAGATGACGTTTAAAATCATTGTGACAAAAACAAGACAATGCTAAAAATAAGCCATTTCTCCTATATTGCATTAATGTACGCTTTCTGACGCATCTGCAGTAGACGGTTCAAAACCAGCAATTTTTCCTTTTGCCACAATGTTTTCCGCTTTTAGTCCTAGGTTATCCATTCAATTATAGAGATTTTCTATTTTTTTGACAAAATATGTTCAAAGTCGTCTGCTGCAGAATTGTCGTATGAAGTAAAGGGTTAAGGTTTTCAAAATTATTTATCAAATATAATTTCATTTATAGAGATCTTCAACATTTTGTGCCTAGATGTCTTCAAAGTCTTCTGCTGCATATTTTGTTGTATGGGGGAAAGGGTGTAATTAAACCAATGAATGTGTATGTATGTATGTATGTATGTATGTATGTATGTATGTATATTAAGGATAGCCGCGGGTATCGCCGCCGCCGACTTAATTGTAACGGAACACTGTTAACGGTATTTCAATTCAGACACAAAGTTTAATTCGGGCAGATGGTCAATTGGTCGGCACACCAAACTAATCAGAGATCATTGACAAAACCCGACAATGTGGGTCAGTGGCTTTCTGGACCATTCTAACTGGACATCTGTCCTCATATTACCTTGTGTGCCCGGATCCCAGGGCAGCTGGACATCTGGGCCAGATGGAGAACGAACGCGTGTAGTATATCGAGAGAGAGAACTAACGGTTTAATTAAATCAAACAAACTTTGATCTTTCCCTATTTAAATATTTGTAAACAGGTTCCAACCATACATTTTGATAAGAGGCATTTAAAGGGTTCTTCAACAAACTTCTGTCATTGCCGTCGTACGGATAAAAATCGGAATATATAGCGGGGGGGGGGGGGGGGGGGGGGGGGGAGAAATACTGCTTCTTATGAGTTGTTCAATTCGATACCATAGTATATTTCCCTTGCCCACATACAACAAATCTGCAGCAGACGACTTCGAAAACATAGTGACATAAACCTGAACAATCTCCATAATAGATAACTTAATTGTTAAATAAAGTTGAAAACATTGTGGCCAAAGGAGAAATTGCTCATCATGAGCAATTTCATCTTTGGCCACAATTATTTCAATAGTCGTCTGTTGCTATTGTGTCTAAATGCGTCTGCAGATGGGAAAGGGTTAACTCGGGTTTCATCATGAGCAATACCTTCAGTTATAAATCTGTTCTATATGTGTACTAATATTTAGAAACGGATTGAAACTACTTTGTAATCAATATATCTAGTGCCAAATCATCATTATTTATCTGACATACTGTATAGTTATATATCTATTTATTTTTGTCTAAGCCATATTCTTCCACTTTGTAAATGGCAAGTGACAAATGTTGTCGATATTTACCAATAAAGGATTGAATTGAATTGTCATTACAATATTGCGCCTACGTGGTGTAGTGGGTCATACCAAATACTTTAAAAATGGTAGTAATGGCTGCCTTCCTTGGCGCACAGTGTTGCTGGTTTAGCATTACGACTTACTGGCTGAAGTCAGCATTGTTAAAGGCGGTGTAAACACCTCAATCAATAACATTAATTGTCCTGTATTACAGCGCATGCGTACAGTGAAACCTCCAAATAGTCTCACCAGAGCCGGCGCAGTCCGCCTATACTAAACATATCTCAAGAAACGCCTCGGGTGCGGGAGGTTGCGGGTTCGATCCCTGGTCGGGTCATACCAAATAATTAATAGAGGCCCTCCTGTTCTAAGCGACTAAAACACCAACACAATCAATAAATCAATCAACATATATCGTCTGGCGGAAATCTGGTTTCATCAATTTCTTGTAATTAAATCCAAGATGCAAGCACAGAATGCAAGCAACATTTGACAAACTATTTAAATACGTAGCGCCAGGTAGTTTTACACCAATGCTAGACAATGCCAACACCGGAGAGCAACTAATACGCCAAATCGTCAGACAAGATTCAGTTCTGTATGCCTATAATTGGTTAAAAACCCCGATTATACTAGGCAAAGGTTCAAAGTACAAAGCATCGTTAAGATTTTCACTAATGCTTTCTGACTTTTTCCAGTCGGTCGACTGACCAAGTCCGTTGTATGTCATTATTGTTGAATTGTAATGGTCACCCGAGTGGACATCTCCGGACACAGTAAAACCCAATCAATCTGTGACCTGTCGCTGTCAATCAAATGACCACTCCGTTTCTATCACAAGTTCTGGATGCTTCATTACGTTCAATAGGCACTAAAACAGGCAACTGTTTCGCGAAAACCCAGTATGTACAATTTTCTGGATGCTTCATTACGTTCAATGGGCACTAAAACAGGCAACTGTTTAGCGAAAACCCAGTATGTTTCACAAGTTTTTCATGGTAACCGAATAATGTGACATCGGAAAGAAATATGGTTTCGCGTTTTAACGGTATACAATAGTTCGGTAGTGGTCGTTGTATTAAATATACTCACCCTGTGCAAAGACTTAATCACACATGTGTTATTAGGTCTTTGCCCTGTTTCAATGAATGAGCTTGGTAGATAACGGTTGCCACTCCACCAATCGAATTGCAACTACTGTTATGGTAACAGGCTGGTTTGTTGGCTGCCAGAACGGTGCGTTACGCCTCTTGCAACGGCGTCTGTAACGTCCTGTTTATCGTGACACTGGTGCATCAATCTTAAATGTACCTAACTCCCAATATTCATGAGCGCCAAGAGAGAAAGCAGATCCCCTCTCTCTTTTTTCTCGCTCTCTCTATCTATATATATATATCTATCTCTTTACATGGCTCTGTTCTATCTCTCTTCCACGCGCGATATAAGAGAATGGGTTCAATTTTTTTGGCGGAAACTGTTTTGGTGGAAATATTAACGTGTTCATATGTTAGGGACCTGGACATTAAGAAAACTAGCGTGCGGAAATATAAGCACAATTCCAGGTAAATCAACCCCAAGTAATGTGTGACAAGCCTTATTCCAGGTCACCCAACGTTTCTTTGCAGTTTGATATATTTCTGCGTCGTTCGCCAATTGGCCACAGAAGACTTTTAGAAAACTCCTGGCAAACAATGAAACATCGTGCATCTACATCTGATTGCAAGCATGTGGAGTCCGATATTTATCTTGTCAACATACATTAAGGTTTGTAATCCCGGAGCGCTGCTAAATTCTGAATTGCGTAATAATTGCATATCGATGGAATTACAATTGTGTCTTCTGATAATGATATGATGTCCGAACACGCAATACTAGGCGATCTTCACCAAACAAAAACAAAAAATGTGTTTTTTCCGTATTTTCCGGCTAATTCTTGCAATGATTTGATCCCATGCAGGGATGTTCTAAACACTTTAAAGTGGTTGTAATGGCTGTCCCTCCTTTGCTCTCAGGGTTGTGGGGTAAGCCTTACGACAGGCTCGCTGGTGTCAGGATAAAGTGGACCGGTCCGTAATATTGCTTATTTATCCAGGAAATAACGTGAACACATGTTGAAAACGGCGTAAAACACCAATCAAAGAAACGAAAGCAATTGATTACATTGGCTCTAAGGTACGATTGATCCCGTGAAAACTTGGAATAATCGTTGTTATGAATTCTTTATCAGTTATGTACGGTGTTCCGTTAGGGTCATCGTTGTTTCGCGGTTTCGACCTAGGGTTGACAGTACGACAACGCGATGCGATAGTACGATAACGCGATGCGAAAGTGCAAAAACGCGATGCGAAACTGCGAAAACGCGATGCGAAACTGCGAGACCACGATGCGAGGAGGCGATATTAATAGGGTACTTTCGCAACACCGTAGTAATGTTACTGTTTTACTCGACACTGTTTTTATGGGAAATATCATAAGTATGTGTTTTACTATTATGTCAAATAACACACGTATGTTTTTTACGTAACCTATTGTATTGTATTGTGATTGATTGATTGTGGTTTAACGCCGTTTTCAACACAATCTCAGTCATAGCACGGCGGCTAGTTCACCTATTCATGTATTTCCTTGCTTTTACATATCCGTACTCGACACAACATACTTTCTAAGCCACTGGATACTTGGCCACATATGTGGATGGACATTGTACCGCGTACAGCCACAATTTCTTGGACAAGTTACAACCCAAAAACAAAGAAGATTATAGATTGCAAAGAACCATAAAAAGACATGTTTATGAAATTGAGTTATTGCAGCTAGTATGATGGCTTCTATATCTAGCAGGTTGCGTGTTAGCGTCCCGCCAACAGGGTGCAATTACGCCATTAGATCTACGCCAGAATGCGAAAAAGACGTTGCAACTAATAAGGCTTATGACGCTCGGACGTGATGATGCCCTGTCAGTAGTGTATGCCGACACGCCAATACTAGACGGCATCAATTAGCAACCAAAGGCTAGCATCCTTTCTGTGTTTCTATAGTGTACGGACGTTTAACTTCGTCAGTGTCGAATCTTTACAATGGACGTGTCTAGTTTTGTGCATTTGGAAGAGTCAATAACCAGTTCAAGAGTGATTCGTTGTTTGGTGTTTTAGGCCGCTTTCAACACTGAATTGTTCAGTTATATCACGGCGTTTCCAGTGTAAGTTAACAGTACTACTGGTCCATTTATCCTGACACGGGCCAGTCAGTCGATAACCCTGCAACCCTGAGCGCATAGGAGGGCAGCCATTACAGGTTCGACTGCACAAGAAGGTCAAGTGCATATGAGCCGTTCCACGAGAAAACCAACATTGTGGACTCTGCGTTAAGTATAGACAAAGATCAGCCTTAGCATGCCGCGCAGGCTAACCTTGACAGACACTTTTCGACTCCTCTGGATTTTCTGTTTCAGGAATCATTACACTATACCTCTATCCCCTAGAGATGTATCTGCATAAATGACCCTGCAAATATAGATAGTCTGTGAACAAAGACCAGTTTGTTGTCTTTCAATGGGTGGCCTTTATTACCAGTTTCCTCTATGATTCCATAATATTTAATTTGTAACTCAATCAATCCACCGTGCGTATTTTGATGAAATAAATCACAATTTTACGAAAGTACATGCACACCATAATAAGTATTATTTTCCAAAAAGGTCAGGATTAGGTTAATATTGCCAAATAATACACACAGAGGTCACGAGATCATCTTCCAATGCATACGAGGTAAAGAAAAGAAAAACATCAGCAAAGTTGGAAGCATACTTTGCAAACCAAGTTAAACTAGAACTATCTCTGAAGATGATAAATAACCTTGACCTACACCATAACTTAATAAGTAAAAGGGCCACAACTCTGTAAAATAACGTGCAATTGTAACCCCTTTAGGATATGCACATCTCCTCTTGGTATAGAAGCTTCATGTCAAATGTTATTGAATTCCACCCAGTGGTTTGTAAGAAATAGGCCGGACAAAATATGGCTTCCGACCGACAGACCGACAGACAGACCGACAGACACAGTGACTCCTATATACCCCCTCTTCTTCGAAAGGGGGGGGGGGGGGGGTATAAAAACATTATTGTAACATAAATAAGATATTTTTCGCACAAAGATTTTGCTCGTTAGTCATTAAGGTCAAATTACGCGAAATACATCCGCGGCCAGGCTGATCTAGAGCCAAATAGTTCCTAAAAACTGTGTATAGGATGCACTGGAAATGATAGATTTGATAATTTTTTAGCATTTTGACCTTGTTTGAAAGTGAAAGTAAAATATGTAATGAATCAGTTTCGTCCCAGCCCGATTTCGCCGAAAATGACGATAATCATTTTCGCGTGGTGCATTTTTTTTTTTTGCATAATGCATGACCCCCACTCCCCATTGTCTTTGGATTAATTGAAAGCTTAGAGGTAACTCTTTCCAATAGAGGCTGTTTTAACTATTAAGGGTTCAAACTGGTTGATTAACCCTTTCCCTCATACGACAATTCTGCAGCAAACGACTTTGAACATATTTTGTCAAATAATGGAAAATCTCTATAATTGAATGGATAACCTATGACTAAAGATGAAAAAGAAAAAAAGGGAAATGCCTTACGTAAGGCACGTTTTGTGCAGTTTCTTCTTTTGTTACTATGTTTTCAAAAAGCCATTGCTGCAGAGGCGTCAGAAAGCGTCTATATGAGGGAAAGGGTTAACATGGAAACAAAGGAGGACATTTAGTTGGTGTATTATAACCTTAGATGTTGTCTCATTCAGAGAAAGGATTATTTGAAATAGATGACGCACGCACTGACTTCTATCATAATCAAACGCCATTAAATATCTTCTTTTTTTTTCATCTCTCTATTTCAATGAAATAAATGAAAACGAAGGAGGACTTTAGTTGGTGTATTATAACCTTAGATGTTGTCTCATTCAGAGAAAGGATTATTTGAAATAGGTGACGTATGCAATGACTTCTATGTCCTCATGAACAAACGCCATTAACTCTTTCAGCGCCAAATTGTTTAAAGTCGACTCTTCCATGTTCAAAATCAGGCATCTACATTTTCTGATGTAATAAAAGTTTGGACTATTTCGATAACTAAAAGGCAAACAATTCGTTACGAGCTGACTCACCTGAATCAGTACTGTTTGCAAAAACCTAAATATTGCCTTTGGCGCTGAAAGAGTTAAATATCTTTCTTTTTTTTCATCTCTCTATTTCAATGAAATAAATTAAACCTATTTCGTTTTACCAATACATCCCGATTAAAAAAAACAAGGTACAAAAAAATCGTTGGATCCCAAATAAACGTAACTAAGAATTAAAACAGTTTATATTTACGACAGTTTTAAATTCATGTTCATGTCGCGTGCCAGCCACGCGCCTTGTTACAGATCAAAGCGTCTGACGGACGATAATAATCTTTTTTTTTATGATCAACGTCACTGAAGCGCATCGAATGGTTTAAAGTAACAATGGGAATGTCTACCTCTTACCTGGGCGAGTCGATTATTTCTATTAAGTGTAAATAGAGGGCAGGTGCAAATCCCTTTGCTCTTAAATGTTATGTCAAACGAATTATCACCACTTTCACTGAAATAAGTACGAGGGGGGTGATTCCAAAGTAATAGGACTTGTATTACATAGATGACATTTATACAATATATTTATTTGTTTTTGCTCTACTTTAAATGACGATTAAGATGAAATATATTTTCAAAAATAAAAAAATATCAAAAGTGGCCATGACGAATATTTGTCCCAATGCATCTGCGTACATTGCAGACTCCGGTGAGCCTGTTCATCCGTACAGTCATCTCAGAGCCTTTACTCTCTACGTGTACTCTAGTCTTAAATGCATATTTTGACATAATAACTTGAATTGTAGCCCCACTAGCTTTACGCCAATGTTCCTTTAGAACACGACAAACCGGTGAGTCACTAAGACTCAATCTCGCTCGCCGCGGTACAATTATAATCTACGTGCAGACACATAAAATGAGCCGTCACGCGATAAACCCAACATTGTGGAATCTGCGTAAAATATCGATCCAGATCAGCTTAAGCATTCCGCGCAGGCTTACCCGGGTATACACTTCTCACTACCTGTGGATTTTCTGATTCAGGAATCATTACTTTATACCTCTATCACTCTGAGACGGAATGTGTCGGTCCGGATTAGTCTGCGCGGACTACGCAGGCTGATCCTGATCGGTACATTACGCAGAGGTCATAATGCTGGTTTTCTCGTGGAACGGCTCATTTGTGAACGTTTGTATGACAAATTCACTCTATCCCCAAATCACAAATATTCACGGAAAGTACAGTAGTAGTGTCTGTCGCCTCATCGATCGCAGTGGACCGAATGATTTATCCGGCGTCAATCAATGTTCACAATATAACTCTTTACCACACATAGACGCATTAACACGCGCCGGCAGCAGACGACTTTTTTAAAACATTGTGACAATATGAGATATTGCTCATAATGAGTAATGTCTGTTTTTGCCCAAACCTTTTCAACTCTTTACAATAATTCAACTTTCCCTTATGGAGATTATCCCATATGTTTGTTTGTCTAGATGAGTTAAAAGTCGTCTGCTGCATATGTGTTACACCGCATCGGTGGGGTAGTGGTATAGCGTCCGCCTCGGGGTGCGTGAGGTCGTGGGTTCAATCTACGGTCGGTTCATGCCAAATACTTTAAAAATCGGGTCATACCAAATACTTTAAAAATGTAATGGCTGCCATCCATGGTGCTCAGGGTTGCGGGGTTAGCATTACGACTGACTGGCTGGTGTCGGGATAAATGAACCAGTAGTACTGGTAACTCACCAAGGAAGCTCCGTGATATAACTGCAAAATTGTTGATAGCGGCGTAAAACCACCAAACAATCCAACACATGTGTTGTATGTGGGAAAGGGTTTAGTTATCAAACCTATATTGGGATTTAATTAAGAAGTAAATTTCCTTAAATTCCGAAATTTACTTGCACTGCAAGTAAATTTCGGAATTAAAGGAAATTTAAGGAAATTTACTTCTAAATTAAATCCCAATTTTCGTGCAGTGCTACATCATCTTTTCATCCGAGACAGAACGCATTATTAGGAGAGTTCGTCCTAACTGCTCACCAGAGTCATACAAGGCAAACAGAGAAGATTCCGACGTGCAGGCTGATCTTGTTTGTGTCGGCGGCTAATTCCAACACGTCAGTTCGTATGTCAAATGGGACAGTTTGTCTCAAATTGTTTAGCTGTATAGCGGAATGTTAACCCTTTCCCTCATACGACAATTCTGCAGCAGACGACTTTGAACATATTTTGTCAAAACATAGAAAATCTCTGTACAATTGAATGGATAACCTATGACTAAAAGTGGAAAACATTGTGGCAAAAGGAGAAATTGCACGTTTTGTGCAATTTCTTCTTTTGTCACTATGTTTTCAAAAAACCGTCTGCTGCAGAGGCGTCAGAAAGCGTCTATATGAGGGAAAGGGTTAATACACCGTGTTAATGTGAATATCACACATTACATCTCAATACAAATAAAAGGACGGAAAATGGGAGCGCGGGCCATCTGTCGCACAATTATGCATATTTTTAAATTGGTTCTATACCCCCAAAATGTCTCAACCCTTTTCTTCCCCCCCCCCCCCCCCCCCCCCCCCCCCCCCCCCCCACATACATCAAATCAGTATTAGCTTTATCTCCTTTAGCCACAGTGTTTCTGCAGATGTTTGAAAATGCGTAGATACAAGTGGTGGTTTTACCCTTTCCCACGCATTTTGACGAATCTACATTAGACGACTTTTGAATACATTATGACAGAAGTAGAAATGGCTCAACCCTTTTTCCCACATACGTCAAATCATTATTAACGTTTTTCTTTTTTGTGTATGTTTTTTTTTTCTTTCTTTTTCTTAATTATTTTTCTTTTGAAAGTAACTGATAGGCCCCATGGGGGCCGGTTGTTTATTTATTACATGTTGTACCATTGTTTTGACGATGTACATGATTGATTGATTGGGGTTTAACGCCGTTTTCAACAATTGTTCAGTCATATCACGGCGAACAGTTCACCTACTCATGCGTTTCCTGGTTTTCCCACACCAGTACACCCACCACACAACGTACTTTCCAAGCAACTGGCTACTGATCCACATAGGCGTTGATGTACATACACATGTCACTATAATAAAATATTTACTTTACTTATTAACTATATCCCCATTAGCCACAGTGCTTCTGCAGCAGATGTTTGAAAATGCGTCTACAAGTGGTGGTTAACCTATTCCCAACCTATAGACGCTAGTTGACGCATCTACAGCAGACGAATTTTTAATACATTACGACAATAAACAAATTGAAAACATTGTGGCAAAAGGAGAAAATGCTTAAAACGAGCAATTTCTTCTTTTGCCACAATGTTTTCATGTTTTTTTTTTTAGTAATTTTACCTGCATTTCTAGAGAATTTCCTGATTTTAAGTAAACGTTTTCAAAAAGTCGTCTGCCGCATTTTTAATGAATGTGGGAAAGGGTTCAAACGCGTCAATCAAAAGTAGTCGTGTTTCACACTGCTAAATTGAAATCTAAAATTGTCTGTTTAAAAGTGCAAAAAAGGTAAACCTTTTTCACGCAAAGAACGCATTTTGACGCTTCTGCAGCAGACGACCTCGGTAAACAAATGTGGCAAGAGAAGATCTTGCTCATAATGAACAATTTCTCTATTTGCCACAATGGTTTCAAAGTTTCTTTTAGTAATTATACCTGCATTTCTAGAGAATTTCCAGATTTTGAGTAAACCTTTTCAAAGTCGTCTGCTACAGATTTAATGAATGCGGGAAATGGTTAAAACTTAAAACGCGTCAATCAAAAGAAACCGTGTTTCACTCTGCTGAATTGAAATCTAAAATCGTCTGTATAAAAGGGCAAAAACGGTGAACCTTTTTCACACAAAGAACGCATTTTGACGCTTCTGCAGCAGACGACCTCGGTAAACAATGTGGCAAATGTAGATCTTGCTCATAATGAACAATTTCTCTTTTTGCCACAATGTTTTCAAGTTTCTTTTTTAAGTAATTATACAAGCATTTCTAGAGAATTTCCGGATCTTGAGTAAAACGTGTTTATCCCTTTCCCTCATACGACAATTCTGCAGCAGACGACTTTGAACGTATTTTGTCAAAACATAGAAAATCTCCATAATTGAATGGATAACCTATGACAAAAAGTGGAAAACATTGTGGCAAAAGGAGAAATTGTACGTTTTGTGCAATTTCTTCTTTTGTCACTATGTTTTCAAAAATCCGTCTGCTGCAGAGGCGTCAGAAAGCGTTTATATGAGGGAAAGGGTTAAAGTCGTCTGCTGCGGATTTAATGAATGCGGGAAATGGTTAAAACTTAAAACGCGTCAATCAAAAGTAACCGTGTAAAAAGGTAAACCAGAGACATGTGTTTATATGTCTATGGGTAAACCTTTTTCACACAAAGAACGCATTTTGACGCTATTGCAGCAGACAACATCGGTAAACAATGAATGACCAATAACAGAAAACGAATTTTGAATACATTATGACAAAAGGAGAAATTGCTCAAAACGAGCAATTTCTCTTTTTGTCACAATGTTTTCCATTTTTTTTCCCCAGTAATTATACCTGCATTTCTAGAGATTTTCCGGATCTTGAGTAAACAATTTCAAAGTCGTCTGCTGCAGATATGATGAATGTGGGAAAGGGTTAAAACGCGTCAGACACAAGTTGCCATGTATCACACATGCTGAAGTGAAATCTAAAATCGTCTGTATTTGGGTAAAAGGTACAAAGAACCCATTTTCGTGCTTCTGCAGCAGACGATCTCGGTAAACAATGTGGCAAAAGTAGATCTTGCTCATAATGACCATTTTTTTTTTTCCACAGTGTTTTCCACTTTAATTCAAATATTATACAATCATTTATATAGATTTTTTAAAAGTGTGGCTTTTCGTTGTCAAAGTAACCTGCTGCAGATTTGATGTATGTCGGAAATAAGTACGCTCGATCAAACAACAAGTTTGTGTATTTTCAAAGTTGAGTGGAATGTCACATTATCTGGTTACCATGGCAACGGTTCCTGCGACCAGAGATAATGGACGGACGTCACACGCGTGTTTCGAACGCTTTGTCTCGGATTCTCAGATTTTATCCCCCCCCCCCCCCCCTTTTTTTTATTATCATTTCCTCCAAAAATCGATAGACGACCCGATGACACATTCCGTTGCTTTGTTCCATCGATCAATTCGTGTCCCTTTTTATCCTTCCATGTATTTTTTTTTTTCCTTTCATTTATCTGAGATCAGTTGAGTCATTTAGACAGGACGGATGATTAAACCATTTTTCGCTGGAAAAGACGGCTTTCGACGCATTTACATCAGACAATTTGGAAAAGAAGCCGTTGGCTTGGAAAGTATGTTGTGTGGAGAACTCATATAAGCCAAAAAGTAGACAGTTCTTAACAAAATATAAATTCACCCCTTTTCCTACAATGTTTTCAACACTGCAGATATTTCAGAAACACCCATTATACATGTTTGCAAAAGCAGATGAGTCTTAACAAAAAGATACCACGACATCGATTAACTCTTGACATACATAGCACGCATCTGCAGCAGCCGACTTTGATAATATACAGCCAAACATATGGACAATCTCTGTAACTTAAATTACATGTATTTAATCCAGAGACAAGAAACGCCGATATGTCTCTGATTTAATCCTTTCCCACATATAGACGCATTTTGACGCCTCTGCAACAGACGACTTTTGAAAGCAACATGACAAAAAATAATTTGTTAGAAATGAGTAATTTTTCATAGACGCATTTTGACGCCTCTGCAGCAGACACCTTTTGAAAACATCATGACAAAAAAGAAATATCTTAATTATGAGTAATTTTTCATTTTGTCACATATGTTTTCAACTCTTTTCAATAATCATACTTTAACCATTTCCTACATACGACAATTCTGCAGCAGACGACTTTGAACATATTTTGTAAAAAAAAAAGAAAAACCTCTGTAATTGAATGGATAACCTATGACTAAAAAGTGGAAAACATCGTGGCAAAAGGAGAAATTGCTCGTTTTGAGAAATGTCTTCTTTTGTTACTAAGTTTTATAAAAGCCGTCTGCTGCAGAGGTGTCAGAAAGCGTCTATATGAGGGAAAGGATTTACTTTTAGAGCTAATCCGTGTTTTGCCTAGAATTAAGTAATATATAGATGATATTACATTAGTGGTCATTCAATACGAAATTTTATTAAACGAGTTTTCTAAAATTGATAAAAACGAGCCGTTTTGAACAATTTCTCAGTTATATCACGGCGGCCAGTTCACCTACTCATACATTTTCTGGTTTTCTCACACCAGTACTCCACACAACAATCTTCCCAAGCAACTAGCTGCTTTTCCACATAGACTTAGCCTATTGGTGGAAGACGAATGACGCATGTCGCATTGACTTTTGTCAATCCTCGGAGAGAAAGTTGGGCCAAGCCGGGATTTGAACTCACAACCCCTGGATTGACAGCCCGCGTCCGCTACCGGCTGAGCTACCGAGGCTCGGCCTCTCTTGTAGCGTCAGTCTTCATTCTAACAAATTGATATAGTTATAGTTAAAGTTTGATTTTCCAAAAATTAATAGACTGACATTTTTCATAAGGATAACATATAATCAAAACTTGTAGTATATTAACATATTTTTATCTACTGCAATAGAAGAATGTTTAAATATTTGTTTTATTTTCATATCTTGAATATTTTTTGAGTTTTACTTGCTACAAATGTTGGCACGGGTGATATTTTAGTATATCATTTAGTTACTTATCCCTCTTATCTACGTCCCTGGTTATAGTTAAAGTTTGAAGCGTCCGTAGATGGGCTGTCAATCCAGAGGTTGTGAGTTCGAATCCCGGCTCGGCCAATTTTCTTTCCGACGATTGACAAAAGTCATTGCGACAAGCGTCATTCGTCTTCCACCAATGGGCTAAGTCTATGTGGAAAAGCAGCCAGTTGCTTGGGAAGATTGTTGTGTGGGGTACTGGTGTGAGAAAACCAGGAAATGCATGAGTAGGTGAACTGGCCGCCGTGATATAACTGAGGAATTGTTAAAACGGCGTTAAACTCCAATCAATCAAATCTCTTATCTACGTCCCTGGTTATAGTTAAAGTTTGAAGCGTCTGTAGATGGGGAAAGAGACGAAAGGTAATTTGATTCAGTGATACGATTAGTTTGTCTTCTGCAACGAGAAGCCGGTAAGACTTGAAAAGCGAATTGTGTCACGTGATCAAAGATCTTCGATCTCATTAGTCAGTGATTTAATAGGAAAACGGAAATTGACGCCGCTTTTATGGAGTTCGTAAAAACAAATTGCTTTTGAAGACGAGTTTAAAGGCACACAACGAAATTATGAACCTTTTAGCTGATAGAATCTTCTAGAGAAAATGTCTGAAGATGGCATTTTTGAAAAGAACTTCGAAATAATCATTACCTACTCCAGATTAGGAACTGTAGCATATTTTGAATTTCGGAAATTAATCTTCGGAAAATAAAAAACAAACACTTGGGCATTTACGGAAACAATCGAGTCGAAATCGGATATTAACGGAAAAAGCCGAGTTAAACTCAGCTGATATATATAGAATCTTCAAGAGAAAATTTCAGCAGATAGCATTTTGAAAAGAACTTCGAAATAATCATTACCTAGCCCAGATTAGGAACTGTAGCATATTTTCGGAAAAACAATCTTCGGAAAAAACCCACCAAAAAAACAAAAAAACACTGAAACATTTACGAAACAATCGAGTCGAAATCGGACATCAACGGAAACAGCCGAGTTTAACTCCGTTATCATCGCCAACAACATATTTTCGGAAAAAATCTTCGAAAAAAAGCCCACCAACACCAATAAGATATTTACGAAAACAATCGAGTCGAAATCGGATATCAGAAACCGCCGAGTTAAACTCAGTTATCATCGCCAACAACCCAGTTAACTCGGATTGTTACGGAAACTGCAAAAGTCGAAATCTCACATAAAAATTTACGACCTATACGGTATATGTAGTTTTTTTCCCCGGGAATTTAACGACCAGCATATATATTGAGATTTACCATCACCAGACATGTTAGGTATATTAAGTTTCGTATGATTCTATTTTGCCGGTGTATATATGAAAGTGAAATTTACATATCTAATATATTTTATATGTACATGTTGTTACAAAACAATTCTGTATGTCTAGACGATACGAATTTTGATTTTAACCCTTTCCCACATACAACAAATCTGCAGTAGACGACTTTGTAAATACTATTTGCCAAAATATGAAAAACCTTAACAAAAATAGAGTTTGATTATAAAATAGTTGTGCACATTGCGGAAAAAGGAGAAATTGTTCATTATGAGAAATTCGTCCTTGGTCCATGTTTTTGTAAATTGGGTATCGAATCTTTTTAGAACAAATCTTTCTGAAAATGGATTTGGCTGTGCAATCAATCAATCAGTATCAAATGAAAACTATTTTTGTTGTTCAATATCTGCAAAGACTGAAGGATCAGTATTTGCAGATATAGTACAACAAATAACGTAATCAATAGAGCCATGGCATAGTGTAGATTACGTAGAGGCCGCATTGTTGGTTTTCTCGCGGGACGGCTCAAAAAGGGGCGTAGCTCCCTTTAGGCAGTGTAGGCACGTGCCTACACATTTTTTCTCAAAATGCCCCAAAAATGCAGCTGCGGTAATAGACATCTGCGTAATGTATCGACCAGATCTGCCTGCGCTGTCCGCGCAGACTGATCCGGCCGACACATTCCGTCTTAGGGGGATAGATGTATAGAGTAATTATTTCTGAAACAGAAAATCCAAAGGAGGCGAAAAGTGTATATCCGGGTACGCCTGTGTGGCATGCTTAGGCTGATCCGGGTCGATACTTTACGCAGCGTCCACAATGTTGATTTTCTGACGATACGGCCTACACATTGATTATTGCCAAGCTACGCCCCTGCATTCTGGCTTAAAAGTTATAATACGTTTTATAAAAGAAAATCCACAGGAGGCAAAAAGTGTCTATCCGGGTAAGCCTGCGCGGCTGCTGATCCGGGTCGATACTTTACGCAGAGTCCACACTGTTGATATTTCTCACGAGACGGCCTACACATTGATTATTGCCAAGATACGCCCCTGTCAAATATAATCTAGCTTCAAACTCGTCGAATCCTATGCTTATTTTATACGCACGGGGGTGTTGACTCGTAGTACTTGTAATTCATATTTATTCCATATGTAAATGATGTATATATCTTATATCTATTTTATATGTATATGATGTAGCCTTATATCCGAATTGTTCCTCCAAAAATACCTAATAAATCCCCCGATGAGAAATTCATGAATATTCATGAGAAGACGGAATTTCCTCCTGCAGATTATATTAACTTTTTCACCCTTGCAACTTGACATGGCAACGGATGTTTTCTAGATACTGGAATAAGCCGGAATTCGAACTCACAACCCCTGGATTGACAGCCCGCGTCGCTACCGACTGAGCTACCTGGGCTCGACAATTAGAAACAAACGAAGAATTTACTAATTATGGGCAAATTCTCCTGTTGCCACAATGTTTTCGTGAATAAAAGGTCGTATTTCTTGAGACACCATATCGATCAATTGGAATTTGGTGGTGTGGAACAATCTGTGAGGTCGTAGAGATCATCGAGCACTGCTATCGATCACGTGACTGCTATTGGCTATGACCTTCTGATGACCTCCAGCAATCTTTTGACAGGAGCAACCACGTGATCACCAATGATCACGTGACCTACTTTCTGATAGAATTACAGCCTCCGATCGTCGGTAATTTTTTGAAGCAGAAGTTACAGCACTGTTACTTTTCCGAAATTCCGTAATTTCGATGGCGGAATGTCATCAAATGAATACAGGAAACTGATCGGCTAAGATCTCTATGTAGGCTTGATTTCAACATCTTACTTTATACATGAATATGCCTTTAACATAGGGAAATTAATCGTTTTACCGTTTTTTGATGTCGTTATAAATGGTGCCCAATCCACATGGGACAATTCGTAAAACGGCCGGCATAAACTACATTCAGTCGGATGGAATGGAATCGGGATTATGTCAATGTGTGTATGAATCACTTCAGCACAATTGAAGCATAAATTCCACCAAAAAGTAAGACCTGTGTTTCACCTTTCCCCGTTGAGCTACACAGGGAAAGCGTAAGAGTTGGATTGATTGAGGATTTTTTTTTTTTTTAAGCGTCACAGTTTCAACAATTCTTCAGTTATATCACGTCGTTACCAGTTCTACTAGTCCATTTAGCCTGATACCAGTCAGTCAGTCAGTCGTAATGCTAACCCGCAACCCTGAGCGACCGGCCGGGGATTGAACCCGCAACCTCCAGTACTCGTACCACTACACCACAGACGCAGTTGTAAGGGATTGTAATAGAGACGCCGTATGAAAGTAAACGTTACATTTCTATTGGAATATAAGAAATGAAGACGACAAGCGAGATAGCGTTTTTACCTAGTCGTACAGCAGTTTGAATTATACGACACTTCGGATAAGGGGTCTTAATGATGTTTAACCATTGTCAAATGCAGACGCTTGTTAAACGTATTTGCACCAGACGTCTTTCGTAAACATTCTGACAAGGGGAGAACTTGATTTTGGGGAGTAATGTCTTTTTTTTTTAACAGACTACTTTCACCTAAATTTACGAAAAAAAAAAAACAATGACGTTATTTGCAAATTGCGTATATTCACTCCGAATGAATGTTTTCATGTCTGCTATTTCAGATATTATCCCAAATCAAGATAGGGACTTTTTTAAACACCGCAACAAAACCGAAAGCCGAGTCACGAACCATATTGTGGATACAAAATCCACAAGTCACGTGACGCCTAAGAGTTCTGGTTATCCACTTTGTCGCAGGTTGGCGCATTTATACACGCTGTTGTCTAATGTAGCTTTATATCCCCGAAAGACGAAAATAATACGTTTTTGTCAGCCAAATGGAGTCTCAAACAAGACCGAATTACATCATTATATAGTCTGTGACCCTGCGCAAGTTGTCTTCATAAAAAGTAGTCCCTTGATACTTCATGCATTTAACTTCATGCTCACTTTCCGGGAGTCTGTAACCGTCCTTGTTTCTTTTTTTTTTGTTTCGCATTCAATAGTATTTCCGTTATAACACGGTATGGATAAATTACTAGTACAACGCGCGGATTTATCTCGGCACCAGTTAAAAGTCACAGGTGCAAGTCTCGTTTAAAACCAAAAATAGCATTTGACTATATACATGTCAATATAATGTCAAATACTATTTTTGGATTTTTAAACGAGACTGGCACCTGTGCTTAAAGTGTTAATATTTCGCATTGATATTTCCAGAGTCGTCTGTAAGGGAAAAGGGTTTTCGTCGGATATAGCAGAAAAAAAGGATAAAAGACAAAAATCATGAAAGAGCCGTCCCGCGAGAAAACCAACACAATGGTATCTGCGTAATGTATCGATTCAGATAAGCCTGCGCAGTCCGCATTCCGTCTGAGGGGGGATAGATGTATAAAGTAATGATTCTTGAAACAGAAAATCCACAGGAGGCGAAAAGTTTCTCTCCGGATTAGCCTACGCGGCATGCTTAGGCTGATCCGGGTCGATACATTACGCAGAGTTCACAATGTTGGGTTTTTCTCGCGTGACGGCTCATTTTCCTTGCGGAAGACTAACTATCGCCGTCAGAGAAAGGTTTAGGCTATCGAATATATTATTGAGGGATCAAGCGAGAATCCGGCTCGTAAGACACGCGTATTCCCCCATTCGTCTTTTATCAATCCTTTACTCAATATTTACGCCCCCTGACGCCTCTGCAGCAGACAGCCTTTTGAAAACATAGCGACAAAAGAAGAAATTGCTCAAAACGAGCAATTTCTTCCTTTTGCCACAATGTTTTCCACTTTTAGTCATAGGTTGTCCATTCAATTATTAAGATTTTTCATTTTTTGACAAAAATATGTTCAAAAGTCTTCTGCTGCAGAATTGTCGTATGAGTGATAGGGGTTAAACCCTTTTTTCTCAATATTTACGATTTGTATGCCTCTTAGAACTGCTGTATATTGTTGGAAAAGAACGAAATATCGAAACACCCTTTGCGTCCAATGTTTTAAAGTCTATTCACCTTTTTCTCACATACAACAAATCTGCAACTGACAACTTCGAAAGCATATTCGCAAAATTTGAAAGTTCTACACAAAATGAGAGTGCAATGATTACATATAGATTTGAAATTGTTGTGGCAAATGGAGAAATTGCTCATTATAAGCCAAATCCACTTTTGCAACAATGTTTTCAAAAGTTGTCTGCTGCTGATGCCCCGGAATCCATCTACAAGAAGGAAAGGACAATCAATCTTTTATTTATTTATTTATTGAAATGCCACGTACTTTTGTCTATGCTTTCAGAATTGTCTGCTGCAGATTTTACTGTAATTCATTTTGGGAAAAGTGTCAATGATATGAAATATGTTTCTAAGTCTGAGCTATGCATGCACTTCCAATCTGTAAAACACTTCAATCCCTTACGATAATAGTCATTTTCGTTTATCTCCCTTTACCACATATCTAGACGCATCTGGAGCAGACGACTTGTAAAAACACCGTGTTTTCAACTACAGTATTTGAACAGGTGAGCCGTTCCACAAGGAAACCAACAGTGTGGAATAAAGTACGTAAAGTATTGACCCGGACCAGCCTAGGCATGCCGCGCAGGCTAATCCGGACAGAAACTTTTCGCCTCCTGTTGATTTTCTGTTTCAGGAATCATTACTCTATAACTATTTCCTCCAACTGTATTCAATAGTTTAGCTTCCATATATTTTCAAAATCGTCTGCTGTAAATGGGATGTGTACACGGGGTTTTGGTTAAACACGTGACATTCTGCATTTCTGTTGCAGACGACGTTTGTGGGGAAAGATCACATTGTGGTGGAAACGGGAGAATTGGACACGGTCAGCACTTGCCTTTTGTAATACATTAATATGTCTAGCGAGTTTGGTCTTAGCCCTTTCGGTCGTACAACAAATATGCAGCAGCAGACGATTTGGAAAACATTACATAAGACACATGGAAACTCTCTATAAATGAAAGAATAATTATTGAAAGAATATTCACTGAATTAAGACGGTTTCTGATTGATAAATTGGGGGTTTAACACCATTTTCAACAATTTGTCAGTCATATCACGGCGGCCAGTTCACCTACTCACGTGTTTCCTGGCTTTTCTCACACCAGTGCTCCACACTGCAGTCCTTTCAAGCAACTTGCTGTTTTTATACAAAGACCTATTGGTAGAAGAGTGACGCTTTCATATTAATACTACGAATATTTTTCAAACGTTCTATAATGACATAAGACAATTGAGAAAAAAGAGACAAAAAAAAAAAAAAATGAAAAGTACCAATAACTAAACGTTCATTTTGCAAGAATTAAGAAACGTGATATCAACATTGGTATGTTTAACCCTTTCCCACATATATTTTCTGACGTCTCTACAGCAGACGGCTATTGAAAACAAACGAGCAATTTCTCCTTTTTCCACAATGTTTTCAACTTGATTATGTAATAATATTTTCATTTACAGAGATTTCTCCACATGTTTCTCCAGATGCTATCAAAGTCGTCTAATGCAGAACTGTTGTATGTGTTCAGTAAAAAACGGCCGTGCACGAGTACCTCCTCACTCGATTGCATGACAATAACATCCTTTAAGGGTTGTCAAGCTCAAATGGGTTACCATGGTAACCGAGTTTTCTATGACATCCTTGGAATAAGCAAATCAGTATTGATTTATTTTCTAAACGTCCATTTCAAGATTTTCTTTCTTCCCCCCTTTAGCGATGTGTGTGGATTATTTCAAACTGAATGTTAACGGAAATCTATTCCGAGACATGCCAACCCTTTCACTGTAGAATTTCAGAAGACGACTTTGACCACACAAATAGGAAATTTGGTAACATTTAATGTCTAAGTTGGGAAACAATGCATAGTTCAGGAGAGAGAGAGAGCTCGTAACGAGCAGTCTCATGTGAATCTGCATTGTTTGCTAAAAGGCCTTTAATTGCCTTTGGCAGCGAATGAGTTTTAACCCTTTCCCACTTGTATACGCATTCTGATGCATCTGCAGCAGACGACTTTTGAAAACAGTGTCACAAAAGGAGAAAGTTATCAGAACGAGCAATTTCAACTTTTGCCACAATGTTTTCAAACATTTTCAATAATTATAATTTCATTTATACTTTTTATAGAGATTTTCCATCTTTTTGTAGGATTGTTTTCAAAGTCGTCTGCTTAAGTTACCAGTACTGCTGGTCCCTTTATATCACGGTGTTTCTTGGGTAAGTTACCAGTACTGCTGGGTTCTTTTTATCACGACGTGTCTTGGGTAAGTTACCAGTACTGCTGGTTTCTTTATATCACGGTGTTTCTTGGGTAAGTTACCAGTACAGCTGGTTTCTTTTATCACGGCGTTTCTTGGGTAAGTTACCCGTACTGCTGGTTTCTTTATATCACGGTGTTTCTTGGGTAAGTTACCAGTACTGCTGGTTTCTTTTTATCACGGCGTTTCTTGGGTAAGTTACCAGTACTACTGGTTTCTTTATATCACGGCGTTTCTTGGGTAAGTTACCAGTACTGCTGGTTTCTTTATATCACGGCGTATCTTGGGTAAGTTACCAGTACAGCTGGTTTCTTTTTATCACGGCGTTCCTTGGGTAAGTTACCAGTACTGCTGGTTTCTTTATATCACGGCGTTTCTTGGGTAAGTTACCAGTACTGCTGGTTTCTTTATATCACGGCGTATCTTGGGTAAGTTACCAGTACGGCTGGTTCCTTCATATCACAGCGTTTCTTGGTTAAGTTGCCAGTACTGCTGGTTCGTTTATATCACGGCGTTTCTTGGTTAAGTTACCAGTACTGCTGGTTCCTCTATACCACGCCGTTTCTTGGGTAAGTTACCAGTAAGTCTGGTTCCTTTATATCACGGCGTTTCTTGGCTAAGATACCAGTACTGCTGGTTTGTTTATATCACGGTATGTCTTGGTTAAGTTACCAGTACTGCTGGTTTATTTGTATCACGGCGTTTCTTGGGCTTGTTACCAGTACGGCTGGTTCTTTTATATCACGGAGTTTCTTGGGTAAGTTACCAGTACTGCTGGTTTCTTTATATCACGGTGTTTCTTGGGTAAGTTACCAGTACTGCTGGTTTCTTTATATCACGGTGTTTCTTTATATCAGGGCGGTTCTTTGGCAAGTTACCAATACTGCTGGTTTCTTTAGATTACGGCGTTTCTTGGGTAAGTTACCAGTACTATTGGTTCCTTTATATCACGGTGTTTCTTGGGTAAGATACTAATACTGCTGGTTCCTTTATATCACGGTGTTTCTTGGGTAAGATACTAATACTGCTGGTTCCTTTATATCACGGTGTTTCTTGGGTAAGATACTAATACTGCTGGTTCCTTTATATCATGGCGTTTCTTGGGTAAGTAACCAATACTACTGGTTCCTTTATCCAAACGCCAGCGAAACAGTTGTAATGCTTAACCCACAAGTATTGGGTATGACCAGCTTTCAGATGACATTTTACACTTTTAAATGCAGCAGACGGCACTTAAAGACCGTAATGGAAGCAAAAAAAAAATACTCAATTGAGGGATTTCTCTTTTTCTCGTTTTTTCGGATAATGTTTTGCAACATTATATTATAATTGCACTTGCATTATTCCGTAAATTAACATATATTTCCCAAGATGTTCTCAATGCAGACGGTACTCAATATATATCACATCAGCAGTCGACTTTGACAAAATGCATCTAAATAAAATATAAATAAAAACATTATTATTGGAAAAAGTTGAAAGCATTGTGGTAATGTATCCTATTCGTACAAATGTACAGCATTTGGCTTACTGGGTATGTACAGGGCCGTAGGGATAAGTAACTAAGTTGTACACTTAAATATCAACCGTCCCAACATTTGTAGCAAGTAAAACTAAAAAACTGTTGAAGATATGATAATAACAAAGATATTTTCTGGAAGTTTAAATAGTCTACTATTGCAATAGATCAAAACTATTTTAATACACTACACGTTTTGATTATATTTTATCCTTATGAATAATGTCTGTCTATTACTTTTTGGAACAAAATAGATAAAATTCAGAAATCACAATACCTGTGTCTTTTAAACCAGTCATTATTCGAAATACGAAGACATTCCAGTTGTTCAATGAATCTTTAACTCAAGTTGAAATGTTAAGCTTTCAGAATATGTGTGTTTTGTTTATGTACCAAAGTGACTTCAAAGTTTTTATTTCCTACAAAATGTGAAATTGTTGACAATTTTATTTCTCCGTATGATATTTTTAACCAGATAACAGGTGTACAGGTGGTGTTACTTATCCCTCTTATCTACGTCCCTGGTATGTATACACAGTACAAATTAAGCATACACGATTACTATTTAGATGTTTATTGTATTCGATAGTTAGCTTATTACTTTAATTTTATCCCAGAATTATGATTCTAATATTTCAGAACAACTTTTGAATAGTTTTAAAACTTTGACTATACTATCTAAAATATAGAGTTCAGCATCTTTAAACTAAAAGTCGACTGTATGAAAATGCCAAGAATCGTTAATATTTCCAGAGAATGTGTCTACACTGGAAACAAACCATTCATTCCAAATGGTTGAGAAATGCTTAAAACATTTCATAAGACCTAGACATATTAACCCTTTCCCCACATACAACAAATCTGCAGCCAGACGAGTTTGAACTCATCTCGTTTAAGTTTGGGTACATCTTATCCTTATACATGAATGTATAATTATTGTAAAAAGATGAAACCATTGTGGCAAATGGAGAAAGTTCTCTTTTTTTTTTTTAGCAATTTCTCCTTTTGTCACACTGTTTTTAAAAAGTCGTCAGCTGCAGTATCATCGCAATTATCTGTATATGAAAACTGATTATTGGCACAACAGCTTCATGCAATGCTATTTCTGCATATTTTAGTTTTAATGATAGGTTTCGTCCAAATATATTGAACAGCATTGGTCATTCTGTGTCTACACAAGTAAGCTCTCGTGAGCACTCTACAATACAAATATAGCAATCTTATCTCGCAAACTCGATTTTACATCTCGAGCATATGTAAATTAGTTTGCATGGCTCGAACAAACGACTGACGACTAGATTGGTCACCCCCTCCCCTTAACCCTTTCCCATATATATAGACGCTTGCTGACGCCTCTGGAGCAGACGACTTTTGAACGAGCAATTTCTTCTTTTGCCACAATGTTTTCAACTCTTTTCAGTAATTTTACCTACAGTTATAGAGCGTTTCAGTATTTTTGCATATATTATCTTTTTCAAAGTCGTCTTCTGCAGATATGTTTTAAGTGGGAAAGGGTTAATATATCGTTTTCGCATATATAGTAACCTAGTAAATATACAATTGATTTGCGCAAACTCTACAGCGGACCGAAACAACCCGATGCTTAGAATCAATAAATGCATTACGAAGCAAACTACTTTCAGATTTTAAAAGGTTACACCAGTTCTCAAATACAATAAATCTGCAGCAGACGACTTTGAACGTATTTTGTCAAGAAATGAATTTTTTTTCTATAATTGAATGGATAACCTATGACTAAAAGTCATTATGAGCAATTTCATCTTTGGCCACAATGTTTTCAAAAGTCGCCTGCTGCTATTGCGTTAACATGCGTCTGCAGGTGGGAAAGGGTTGAAATGGTTGTCTGTATATCCTGTTTGTCTTGCTGCTTCGTGTCCAAAGGGCCCCGCGACCGCCTCAGTGGTCTAATGGTAGAGCGTCCTCGGGTGCGCAGGTTCGATCCTCGGCAAACCAAAGATCTAAAATTGGTTAGATTGGGTGTCCCTCCTTGACGCTAAAAGGTTTCGGAGTTACCATAACGACTGACCGACTGGTGTAAGGATAAATGGACCAGTTATAGTACTGGTAACTTACCCAGGAAACGCAATTGTATATCTGAACAATTTTTGGAAGGGGCAAAAAGTACCATACAATAGATAAATAAGTACAAAGGGCCCGCTATTATTTGTGAAATCCTATTGGATACTTCATATAGCATTCAAATCATTTAAACAATCTATAAGTGTTGCTACATCGATGGATCAACTTAATAAAACTAGACAATGAACATTCTTCAGAATTACAGTCATACCACAGTGTTTCAGTTATATCACTATGTTTCAGTTATATCACTATGTTTCAGTTATATCATAGGGTTTCAGTTATATCACAGTGTTTCAATTATATCACTGTGTTTCAGGTAATATCACAGTGTTTCAGTTATATCACAGTGTTTCAGTTATATCCAAGTGTTTCAGTTATATCACAGTATTTCATGTGTTTTTCAGACTCGCCTGAGTGATTCATTCATCATAAGTACAACCCAACCTCATTTGAGCGGTTACTAATATTTGTGGCTTTTAAACGAATTTGTGAAAAAGAGAAAGAAAATCATGGATATCAAATAGTTCTTTCTGCTACAAAAATAAACATGAAATGGCCTTTCCGATCTGCACTCTAATATTTAAGTTCCTGTTTCACTGTAGGGAGCAAATAATGCTTAACAGAATGATTTAAAATCGTTCTTATTATATACTTAACGAAGTTAGCCTTTTCCCACATACAACACATCTGCAGCAGACGACTTTGAAAACATACTGACACAAACCTGAAAAATGTCCATAAAAGGTAGCTTAATTGTTAAATAAAATTGAAAACATTATGGCCAAAGGAGAAATTGCTCATCATAAGCAATTTCACATTTTGCCACATTGTGTTTCAAAAGTCGTCTGCTACAGAGGTGTCTGAAAACGTCTATATGAGGGAAAAGGTTAAAACAACCCAATATTTAAACAGATTATTGAACAGAAACGTCCGAATTATGTTACTTTAAATTAGTTTTAACCATTTGGTCTGCTGGAACAGATATGAGACGTTCCACGAGAAAACCAACAGTATGGACTATGTGTAATGTATCGACCCAGACCAGCCTGCACAGTCCGCGCAGGCTAATCCGGGCCGACACGTTCCGTCTCAGGGGGATACACGTATAGAGTGATGATTCCGGAAACAGAAAATGCACAGGAGGCGAAAAGTATCTGTCAGGGTTAGCCTGCGCGGCATGCTTAGGCTGATCCGGGTCGATACTTTACGCAGAGTCCACACTAAAAGTTGGTTTTCCCGTGGAACGGCTCATATTACGAAGTCTGTGCCATCACTATATAGCCATGACAGACGGTACAGGTAAACTAACCTGACAACCTATACGGGTTTGTTTTGTTTGGTGTTTTACGCCGCATTCAACACTCTTTCAGTTATATCACGGCGTTTCTTGCGTAAGGTATCAGAACTACTGGTCCATTCATCCTGACACCAGCCAGTCAGTTATATCACGGCGTTTCCTGCGTAAGGTATCAGTACTACTGGTCCATTTATCCTGACACCAGCCAGTCAGTTATATCACGGCGTTTCCTGCGTAAGTTACCAGTACTACTGGTCCATTTATCCTGACACCAGCCAGTCAGTTATATCACGGCGTTTCCTGCGTAAGGTATCAGTACTACTGGTCCATTTATCCTGACACCAGCCAGTAAGTTATATCACGGAAATTCCTGCGTAAGTTACCAGAACTACTGGTCCATTTATCCTGACACCAGCAAGTCAGTCGTTATGTTAACCCCACAAACCGGAGCGCCAATGAGGGCAGCCATTACTACAAATTGTTAATTGTCTTTGGTATGGCCTGGGCGGGGGTCGATCCCACGACCTCCCACACCCAGTCAGTCGTAATGCTTACCCCACAGCCTTGAGCCCCAAGCAGGGAAATTAAATACTACAATGTGTTAAGTCTTTTATATGACCCGACCGGAAATCGAACCCGCGACTTACCGCATCCGATGAGGACGCTCTACCATAACACCACCGATGCGAATCCGCTGTGGTCCAGTGGTTAGCGTCGGGGATTTAGAAACCGGGTGTTCCGGGTTCTATCCCCAGTCGCGGCACTACGGTCATGGTGGAGTACCCTTGGGCAAGGCACATTTGCTAGCCTAGAACTGGTTTGTTTACCCAGGGATCATGAATAAGTGAACTGTCGCCGTGATATAACTGAAATAATGTTGAAAGCGGCGTAAAACCCCAATAAATAAATAAATAAATACACCACCGATGCGATCTGATAGCCTACAATGACAATTACATTCCTTCCCACGTTTGTGTGGCGTTTTTTAGTAACATTTGCAGATTTCGATTCGTGAAAAAATACTTATCATCATAGTGAAGCCTATAATAACTTTTGCCAAATGATTTCGACTATTTACCCTTTCCCACTTTTAGACGCATTTTGACGTCGCTGCAGCAGACGACGTTTGAAAACATCGTGGCAAAAGAAGAAATTGCTCAAAACGAGCAATTTCTACTTTTGCTACAATGTTTTTTCAAATCTTTTTAATAGTAAAACTCTCATTTTTTTTTTTAGATTTTTCATGTTTTTGGCAATACGTTTTAAAACTCGTCTGCTGCAGAATTGTTGCATGTGGGAATTTCCCTCATATAGACGCTTTCTGACGCCTCTGCAGCAGACGGCTTTTTGAAAACATAGTGACAAAAGAAGAAATTGCACAAAACGTGCAATTTCTCCTTTTGACACAATGTTTTTCACTTTTAGTCATAGGTTATCCATTTATATATAGAGATTTTCTATTTTTTGACAAAATATGTTCAAAGTCGTCTGCTGCAGAATTGTCGTATGAGGGAAAAGGGTTAACGCATTTAGTCTAGACGCGTCTGGAATATTCTGTGATATTCTATGATATTCTGTGATATGTATAGACTGATCCTGATTCATAATGTTCTCAAACTTGCTTTAACCCTTTCCCACATATAACTCATCTGCAGCAGACGACTTTGAAAACATTTCCGAATAAAAAAATATGTAAAAATCGAAATGAAAGTATAATTCTTTAAAACGTTCTGACAGTAAGGACACTTATTCATAATAAGCAAATTTCTTCATTCAGCAAAATTTATTTCAACGGTGGACTGCATGTGGAAAAAGGATATCGAATAGCAGAATAATTGTTAAACTATAAGTCGATGTATGGAAATGCCTTGAATCGAACATATTTACGGAGAATGTGTTTACACTGGAAACAATCCATTTATTTCAAATCTGTGAGACACGCATTAACATTTCATAAAATCTACAAATATTTTGACATTTATTATCACAAAACGAATGTTAGCTGATGTTCGGATGGTAATGGAAAGCGACTACGAAATGAGAGATTGAAGGTACTAGTATTCAATGTTTGTTTTTTACACAGTGTTTACCGCCGCCTTCAACAAGTTATATCACGGCGTGTCCTGGGTAAGATACCAGTACCACTGGTCCATTTATCATGACACCAGCCAGAAAGTCGTAATGCTAACCCTACAACCCTGAGCGTCGTCAAAGACGGAAAACTGTTAATTCCATTTTTAAAGCCGGTGGTATGACCCGGACGGGGATCGAACCCATGACTTCCCGTACCCGGGGCGACGCTCTATGACTACACCATCGAGGTATCCAATGCTAATATCCTGTTTAATACAGGCAGGATAACGTAACCGGAATAAATTTTAGATTCTAATATTTTTGGATATTTTGACATGCGTCATTCGTCTTCCACCAATGGACTAAAAGTTCAAACAAAACAGGTCTGAAAAAAACACAAGTACATTTTCAATAGGCAAATTATTCTGTTACTTCAATGAATCAATCATTTTGAATTTTTTATATAAAATAATCTTTAAAATCAAGAGAATAAATTGAAGAAAACATTATATATATCCACCTTTTTAACCATGTTTATTGAGAAGCTCACCTATTTTCGAGATCCGTTTTGAACCTTTATTATGAGACTTTTACATGTGTTTATTGGTTCTCTCTTCTAGAGACCCTTAAAGTCGGTCTTCGTTTCTGTCCGTTTGTTTGTTTGTTTGTGGCAAGCGTAGCGCCAAAACTATTCAACATATTTCGACCAAACTTGGTAGGGATGAAGGGTCTAGGCTCTAGTTGTTCCTTTTGTAGTATGGTTGCCATAGAAACCCCCGTTGCTATGCAAACGGGCGAAAATACGCTTTTCCTGCGAAAACTATCTCCTCCCACAGTTTTTCAAATTTAGAAACCACTCGGTGTGCGTTGTGTAGCCCATCAGTTGCTACATCGAATGATCGTCCCGATTTTTGATCTGTCTCTTCGTTTTCTTAATATTTGAGTTGCCGTAAGGGGTACCATTTCCGCGGAAAACACAGACACGTCAAAGCTAAATACCTACGTTGTAAATAAAGTTTTATCTGTTTATTATGTTACTTCAGGAACCGGTCCCAGTCTAAGCATGCGTTCTGCTAGAGAGGAACTGTGTATCTGTTCCACCAGGAACCGGTCCCAGTCTAAGTATGCGTTCTGCTAGAGAGGAACTGTGTGTCTGTTCCACCTGGAACCGGTTCCAGTCTAAGCATGCGTTCTGCTAGAGAGGAACTGTGTGTCTGTTCCACCAGGAACTGGTTCCAGTCTAAGCATGCGTTCTGCTAGAGAGGAACTGTGTGGCTGTTCCACCAGGAACTGGTTCCAGTCTAAGCATGCGTTCTGCTAGACAGGAACTGTGTGTCTGTTCCATCAGGAACTGGTTCCAGTCTAAGCATGCGTTCTGCTAGAGAGGAACTGTGTGTCTGTTCCACCAGGAACTGGTTCCAGTCTAAGCATGCGTTCTGCTAGAAAGGAACTGTGTGTCTGTTCCACCAGGAACTGGTTCCAGTCTAAGCATGCGTTCTGCTACAGAAGAACTGTGTGTCTGTTCCACCAGGAACTGGTTCCAGTCTAAGCATGCGTTCTGCTAGAGAGGAACTGTTTGTCTGTTCCACCAGGAACTGGTTCCAGTCTAAGCATGCGTTCTGCTAGAGAGGAACTGTTTGTCTGTTCCACCAGGAACTGGTTCCAGTCTAAGCATGCGTTCTGCTAGAGAGGAACTGTGTGTCTGGGTCACCAGGAGGAATTTTAATTAGCTTTCTAACTTTATGCAAAACTGAAATATTCCAGGTTTTCTTACTCCCTTTATACTTATATCTAGGCTGGTATCCGGTAGGATTCTCAACTGTTTAATTCGTACAGTTAACGGCTCGTGCGGTAAATGAGGACACTGGTCATGTTTATATATTTATAAAGTTTTGTTATCTCCGATTTATTGGCACCGAAATCAATGTCATACTCGAATTGTTAGGTCATCTGCTTTTTGTTTGGTCATTTCTAATTTATCGGGGCAAGACCAGATATGTTTTAGACCCAATAATATACAAAACTAAAATATTCCAGGATTATTTTTATTCCCTTTATACTCAACTGTTTAGTTCATACAGCTAACAAATTGTGTGCGAAATGAGGACTCTGTTCATGATTATATATACAGTTCAACCTGTGTTTAAAGAGCACCCATGGGAAGAGACCAATATGGTCTCTGTTTACAGGTGGTCTTTAATTACAGGATCATTTGTGTAGAACATGGGTAATTGGGAAATTTAAAGTGCGGTTGCTATAGACAGGGAATTGCTAAACAAAGGTGGTCTTCAGCCCAGGTTTAACTGTATAATTATAACCCTTTTCCGCTTTCAAAAAATCTGCAGCAGACGACTTTGAAAACATACCTGCAGACATATGGAAACTTTCTTTAAACGAAAGTAATATCATTGAAAAGAGTTGAGAACATTGTGCCAAGTAGAGAATTTGCTCATTATGAGCAATTTGTTTATTTGCCACACTCTTTTCAAACATCGTCTGAAAGCGTCTGTAAGTGGGAAGGGAGTTTAATGTATCTGTATTCCTTATCTTAATGCAAATGTCTTTTACGAAAACATTCGCTTTTTATACGACTTCAATCAAGTTTACAAAACAATGTAGATCAAGATCAGCCCGCATTTCAATCCAGTCTTATCTTGATCTATAGTGTTCGAATCTCATGTACGACATTAATATAGGTGATTTATTGTTTACCTGCTCGGCTTTCACTGTCTGCAGGCTTGACTTGGATTGGGCGATTCATCTGAAAATAGAAAAAAAAATCATCAATATCATCATCATCTTCATCATCATCATCATCATCATCATCATCATCATCATCATCATCATCATCATCATCATCATCATCATCATCAACATTTCTTAACAGTGTAAGCTCACCAGCTTGTACATATGCTCCGTCATATAGTAACTACATAAGTTGTCAGAGGTAATATTGGAGCGGTGTATATCTTGATCATAGTGGTGCGCGGAAGCACATGCTGATCAGGATCTGCATTGTCGACAATTTGAGGGAATCCTCTGTGGAAAGCGTCAGGGATTTGAAACTGGGTGTCCCGAGTTCGATCCCCAGTTGCGGCGCTACGGTCATGGAGGAGTGCCCTTGGGCAAGGCACATTTTCTAGCCTAGTACTGGTTTGTTTACCCGGGGATCATGAATGAGTGAACTGTCGCCGTGATATAACTGAAATAATGTTGAAAGCGGCGTAAAACCCCAATAAAATAAAATAAATTAAAGTCTACAATTTGAATTCAACTTCTACATTTGCCAATGGACGGGTTCAAACATAATAAATATGAAAACTTCAAACATTATAAATATGAAAACTTCAAACATTATAAATATGAAAACTTCAAACATTATAATTTATAACTTCAAACATTATAAATATGAAAACTTCAAACATTATAAATATGAAAACTTCAAACATAATTAGAATCTATCGACCACGGAAATGGAAGATGCCAACATATACACCAGGCGATCAAATGTTATTCGTTTGCGTCAGTGATAGTATCAACAAAACACAGTGGTGCTATACACCTATCTTTTTCATCAAAGTTTAAATCTTCGGATTGGTAAATATACACATGCAACGAAGGCTACTATGATATCTATGCACGGGCAGTGGTAGAACGTCCGCCTCGGATGCAGGAAATTGATTGATTGATTGATTGGGGTTTAACGCCGTTTTTAACAATTTATCAGTTATATCATGGCGGCAAGTTCACCTACTCATGAATTTCCTGGTTTTCTCACACCAGTACTCCACACAACAATCCTCCCAAGCAACTGAAGACGAATGACGCATGTCGCATTGACTTTTGTCAATCGTCTGAAAAGAAACTTGGCCGAGCTGGGATTCGAACTCACAACCCCTGGATGGAGAGCCCTCGTCGCTACCGTCACAATGAGGACCACGGAAGTGAGACCAGTGTCGCTACTCGCTACACTTCCAGCTTGTCAACATTAAACATAAGCACTACATGGGCTGGCTAAACTGGGCGATGTGATATGACTGACAATTGTTGAAAACGGCGTTAAACCCAAAATCAATGCCACATGATCCAATTCTCGCCTGACCTGGCTCCGATGTTAAAACAAAAGAAAGTGTAAAAGATAAGTAATCATATCACGTTTACGGAACTCTACTCGGGCAAAACGATATTGAGATAAAAAAAAGATAACCCAATTAACTCTTTTCTTACGTACAACAGTTATGCAGTCAGCAGACGGCTTTGAAAATCATCTGAGGCGGGTTGTTAAGGAAACTCTCTATAATAGAGAGGGTACTTATACGATACAATGGGGGAAACATTATGAAAAAGGGAGAAATTGCTCATTATGAGCAATTTCTCCCTTTGCCATAATGTTTTCAAAAGTCGCCTCCTTCAGATGCTTTAAAATTCTTCTGCACATGGAAAAGGGTTGACTTACTTCGCAGGGGATCCGCGATTTCATAAAGAATATTTAGAGTTCTAGGTACGTTCGTACTCTAACTTCTTATACATCCCTTAAACCCTATATTGTGGGTATTCCACCAAAGAATCGTCTTAGTGAGACGATTCCTCTGACAACCCACAACAAAGGGTTAATAACTACAATAAACAAGATATACTTTTTAAACTTGTGCTAAAGACCACGTTTGTACTGCAATTCCCTGTCTATAGAAACCACACTTTTAATTTCCCTATTACTAATTGTCTGCATAAATGACCCTGCAATAAAGGACCACCTGTGAGAAAAGACCACTTTGATCTCTTCCCCATGGGTGGTCTTGAAACACAGGTTGGTCTGTATATTGTTGTTAAAAGAATTGATCTCTCATTTTTAATTTTATCTTATTTATTTATACATCCATTGCGAAACAAGCTTTCAGCATTAAATAATCACGTTCGATGTCTCTTTCCCGGAAACACAACAAGTACGCGCGCCGTTTGTGTTGGAAATCCCAAAGGCAGATCCTTTCATAACCCTTTCCCACATACATCAAAATTGCAGCGTGCGACTTTGAACATATTTTGACAAAAATGTATAAAATCTCCATAGACAAGTATGATTAATTGGGGTTTAACGCCGTTTTTAACAATTTCTCAGTCATATCACGGCGGCCAGTTCACCTACTCATGCATTTCCTGGTTTTCCCACACCAGTACATCACACAACAATCTGCCAAAGCAAACTGGCTGCTTTTTTAAATAGACTTAGCCCACTGGTGGAAGACGAATGACGCATGTCGCATTGACTTTTGTCAATCGTCGCAAAGAAAGTTGGCCGAGCCGGGATTTGAACTCACAACCCCTGGAGTGACAGCCCGCGTCGCTCTACCGACTGAGCTACCGGGGTTCGGTTCCATAAATAAGAGTTTGATTATTAAATTTATTAAATAGAGTTGAAAGCATTTTGACAAAAGTTTCTCAACAAGAGCAGGTGGCCATTTTTCGCAAGCAATGTTTTCATAAGTCGTCTGCTGCAGATGCGGTCAGAATTCGTCTACAAGTGTGGAAGGGTTAAGGGAGGTACAGGGTGATCTGAATCTTTACTAGTCGTAAGGCTGACTGTTTTCTTTTGACTTGACTCCAATAATCTCGCGATAACTAACATTGTGCATCATGTATATGTCTATGACGACATATACAGAATAATAAGTTTATGAGTAGTAACGATTTAAATGGAAAAATGCGATTAATCTACGAAGTTTCATTGTTTTCGGAAGACATAGAAATGAGCGGTGAGCCATGAAAACCACTATAGCGTAATTATTACACATGCCGAAAAAGATCGCGTCTTGCGCATCCATGCTAAGTGATACAGTGTGATAGTTAATACTGTTTTACAGACGTTTCTCGTAACCGTAGTTGGCTATACCGCGAACAGTGCACAACCAGATAACGCGGCGCTCTTATCACAAGGTTTGTTTTCGTAGACCGTAAAACTGTAAAAAAAGTAGTACCACTTACTGTGGGCGAGTAGTTATATCCGGTCTGTACGTAACACGGCCGTGAATATAGCATTTCCTGTTGTTGCTATTTTTTTCTGTATTCGTGCACCTTTGAATTTTTTTTTTAAAACTTGTCGATTTTGTTGTTTCTTACACTGTTTAAAAACGTCCACTTTTTTTGTATTCTTATAAATGGGAATTGTTAGAACTATTTCTTGTATTCCTACACCTTTGAATTGAAGTAACGTAGAAATAGTCCGCACTGAATTAACACGTGTACAGTTAAAATCTACTTTTTACAGATTCGAAATTGATTCGGTTTTCAAATCTATATAATTCTTGGAAAAGAATAAATAATAGCTGCTCCAGTTTAATGAAATGTTGTAAACTGAAGTTTTCAGAAAATGACACGACAATTACGGTAATCAAATGGTTTAAATATGAAATATGCACCGAGAAAAGAATTAACAATGGAAAAATCTGTGACGATTATTCTCACTGTAACAGTTGATTTTTTTAAATTAATATTCTATTTTAATGCATTTGTGAGTGCAACCCTACAGTAGTCCATATCTAGGAAGTTACGGCTATTCTAATTCGTTAAGAAAAACTTTTGTGATACTTACACTATATATATATATATTAATATTTTTAAAATCTGAACAGTTAATTCCACAGTACAAAATACGTGTGTTTCAATCTTTCGTGAACACTTTTGTGATTCTTAGAAAAATATATAGTAATTTTTTAAAAAAATCTGAACAGTAAATTCCACAGTACAAAATACGTGTGTTTCAATCTTTCGTGAAAACTTTTGTGATTCTTAGAAAAATATATATTATTATTTTAAAAATCTGAACAGTAAATTCCACAGTACAAAACACGTATGTTTCAATCTTTCGTGAAATTTTTTGTGATTCTTAGAAAAATATATATTCTATTTGTTTTCGACAATTACTACAGTTAAGTCCACACACAGTCCTGCACGTTTCGGCTATATTCCGAGAGAGTTTGAGAAGATCTGTCGAGTGTAATGAAATCTATCTTGTTGACCCTTATCATACAGACAAACGCCATCTGACGCATCAGTAACAGAAGTCTTTCGCAAAACATTGTGGAAATATGAGAATTCATTCGAAACGAGCCATTCCTCATATTATCGCAAAATTTCAAAATCATTATAATATTATATCAAAACTCACACCGCTTTTCTAGATACATCACAATTTTTCTGACATATTTTCAAAGCAGAAGACTTAAAACATATCATAACAGGGAACTGGTGGAGATTCTATTCTCATTAAATTGGGCTTCAAATAGACTACATATAATTTAGGACACAGTTCGGCACTGATTTCTCAAAACTAAGTTTTAATGTAGGACGTAAACTATAAGACACCGAATTTGATATAGCAATCCATGGACTCTCTGTGTTCGATCCTTAGCTAACACTGCAAAGACATCCGCTGATCTGGATCCATAGGCTGTTGATTCCTATAAAGGTGCATTTTCCCATGTATATCCAACCAACCCGCTTTTATTTTTATTCAGCGATTTAAATATTTAAAGCTTCTTTTCTTTTATCTTCCGTTGGGACTAAACGTTTTACGGTAAATACTACGTAAATAATTAAGTGGCCGAATTGAGAAGATGTCGCAAAATAGCAATGACGCAGGCGTCAGCATAGAACGGAAAGTGGTCTTAAAATCCATTTCCTCGTATAGCATACGTTGGACGCATCTCAAGTTGCCTAATTGTTTACAATAGACATGATTGATTGGGGTTTAACGCCGTTTTCAACAAATGTTCAGTCATATCACGGCGGCCAGTTCATCTCCGAGCAACTGGCTGCTTTTCCACATAGACTGTTAGCCCATTGGTGAAAGACGATCAAGTGGCGATTGATACAGGGTAATATTTCAAATTCATACTAGTTTCAAATTGTCCAAGTCTATGTGGAAAAGCAGCCAGTTGCTTGGGAAGATTGTTGTGTGGAGTACTGGTGTGCGAAAACCAGGAAACATATGAGTAGGTGAACTGGCCGCCGTGATATGACTGAGAAATTGTTAAAAGCGGCGTTAAACCCCAATCAATCAATCAAATTGTCCAAACGATTGCAAGTTTGTTTTATATATTTAGCAAACGACTAAGAAAACAGATAGGAATAGATCGAAAATCAGAAAAAATAAAAGTTTACTTGATGCATAGTGCTGAAAAATTGTTGTGAAAGGAGAAATTTGCTCATCGTATGCAAATTCTTCATGTGTTACGATGTTTTCAAACGTTGTCTGCTGCTGTTGCGTAAAATTGCGTCTGTAAGTGAGAATGGGTTAATTGCAAAGTGCTAAAACTTGCGTGTCCTGTAATGGATTAACGTAAAGTGGTCTTAAAAGAGTTTTTATAATTGTCGTAAAAAATCCGAGAAAGACTACAAGACAATACATGGCAATATATTTTAGCCACATCATCCAAAATTGGACATTTGATCCCTCCCTCGAGAAAACCAACATTGTGAATTCTGCGTAAAGGATCGACCCGGATCAGCCTAAGCATGCCGCGCAGGCTCACCCGGATAGACACTTCTGACCTCTATCCCACTAGGAAGGAATGTTTCGGTCCGGATTAGCCTGCGCGGATTGCGCAGGCTGATCTGGGTCGATACATTACGCAGAGGCCATAATGTTGGTTTTCTCGAAGGACGGCTTATTTGTGCATTTTGCGAACAATGAGGACTTAGAGAAGCCTTTACTCACGTATAGTTTTACCAGAGTCTTCGCCATCCGTTCATTTGAAGCTAAACCTCAGATGTAACTTCCGACAAACTGCTTCATGTGCAATCTGACTAAAGTACACGATCTGACCAAATGTAGCGTTAATATGAGATGATTTTAATGAGATTGCTTCATGTGTAACATCCACAAGGCTTATACCCATTCACATTTTATGTGAAGCTAAAACAACGATGCAGTAACGCACGTACTCATCTAACGATGTCCATTTTGCTCTTTATTGAATTATTTATGATGGACAAGTAACAGGTGAAACTAATGTGTGAGAATCTTTGGGTTTGCGATACCTGCCTAATATTGAATGGTTAGGGAATCCGCCGTGGTCGAGTGGTTAGCGTCGGGGATTTGAAACCGGGCGTCCCGAGTTTCGATCCTCAGTCGCGGCACGACGGTCATGGTGGAGTATGGTTAACTAAATCGCACAAACAATTACAAATGTCTATCTTTTAAAATGTAATGGGCTAGCTGCCTTGTTTGGAAGGTAGACATATGTTTTGATCTGGACCTACACTGTTCACATAAGTCAACGTGTACCTTTTCCGTATAATATGGGCTCACCGCTTATTTACCCGACTCAGTGACGTAACAGTAAGAGCTTCCACACCCGAGCTAGAGCCCAGGGTTCGATCTAGGATGGCCCGGGTAAATTTGTAAAATATTGTCTGCTTCAGATGCGTCAAATCAGTTCTCTAACACTATGGAACGCATTTACTGTCTTATGGTGACCTGTTTGCTTATATACGGTAGATGTTTCATTATATGCAGTAGATCTTTTATTATATGCTACACACAATAACAAATCTACTGCATATATTGGTCTTTGTACCGCACACAAATTCGAATGCAATGCATATAAAAACAGTATCACCACATATTAGAAGAGTTGCACTACATATAACCAATACAGTACAGCATATAAAGAAAAAAGTACCACACATAATGAAATATCTACTGCATATAATAAAAGATCTACTGCATATAATGAAACGGATGTTTTATTAAAATGCAATTCAAGTTTTTGTTTTACAATTTATTTTTTAAAATATTACGGCCTACCAGTATCGCAGTGGTTCTTACTATATAATACTGTAAGGCGGCCTACCAGTATCGTAAAGGCTGAACAAACAAAAAATGTTATTTTTTATTCATTTTAATATAACCGTAAGGGCTTGCAAAAAGAAAATGCTTTATTTTTAGTTCTCACATTTTACATCAATTCAATTCTTTATTGGCAAATATCGACAAAAATATGTCTACTGACATTTACAAATTGGAAGAATATGGCTTAGACAAACGTAAATAAAAGAATATAACTATACAGTATATCATAAAAATAATATTTGGTAAATCAAATGAAAAAAGTAACGCAGTAAGAATAGGTTAGGGAAGAACATCAAGTTTTATTACATCATCGCGAATAGAATAGAATAACCTTCGGAAATATATCTACAAAGATTATTTGAGCCGTCCCGCGTTAAAACCAACATTATCGCCTCTGCGTAATGTATCGACCCATATCAGCCTGCGCAGTTTGCGCAGACTGATTCGGGCCGACACATTCCGTCTCAGGAGGATAGAGGTTTAGAGTAATGATTCCTGAAACAGGAAATGCACAGGAGACGAAAAGCGTGTATCCGGGTAAGCATACGCGGCATGCTTAGGCTGATCCGGGGCGATACTTTTACGCAGAGTCCACAATGTCAGTTTTCTCGCAGGACGGCTCATTTACTATAACATCAGTTTGTCACTCTAGTGACACTGCCACAATGTGACAGATTCACTTTTCCTCACATTGTTTTAAAACTCACCAGTATAACTTAGTTTAAACTTATTTATTTTAAATCGATTGCGAAACAAGCTTTAAGCTTATATTAATCACGCTCGATGTCTGTTTCTGGAGACATAACCAGTACTCGCGCCGTTTGTGTCGAAAAATCCCAAAGGCAGAACCCGATCATCACGGGATTCGAACCCGGGACATTTGGTACGAGAGGCCGACGCTCTACCTCTGTACCACTGTCTTCTACGAATAATTATAACGTAGTTAGTCAGATGCTTGTCCACCGGGTTCCCGGGGGAAAACATTCGTTTTGATATATACAGCCAGAACGATAAACAAGAACCGCCTGCATGAACCCTTAGTCTTCTATAAACGCGAATTAAACCTTTTCCCACATACAACAAATCTGCAGCAGACGACTTTTCAAATGTCTACTCATAAATATCAAAAATCTCGATAATTGTAGGTATAATTACTGAATAGAGGTGAAAATCTTCATTTCGATATACAGCCAGAATGATAAAAAAGAACCGCCTGCAAGAACCCTAAAGTCTTCTATAAACGCAAATTTAACCCTTTCCCACATACAACAAATCTGCAGCAGACGACTTTTAAAATGTCTACTCATAAATATGAAAAATCTCGATAATTGTAGGTATAATTACTGAATAGAGGTGAAAACCTTCATTTCGATATACAACCAGAACGATAAACAAGAACCGCCTGCAAGAACCGCCTGCAAAAAGAAAATAACCTTCTTCTATAAACGCGAATTTAATGAATAGAGGTATAAACATTGTGGTTAAAGGCAATATGTCAATCTTTGAAAACAGATTCAATGGCCGGTCGGGGATTGAGCAATTTCTCCTTTTGCCACAGTGTTTTCAAAAGCCGTCTGCTGCAGAGGCGTCAGAAGGCGTCTATATGTGGGAACGAGTTCTGACAATTTAAACTAATCGCTCTCAATTTCTGCTTTCTGGATACGTTGCCAGTACACACGGCAAGCATCTGGTGGAAGTCCCATAAAGTATTATACCCGCTTTAACTGGAATCGAACCCGGGACCTTTGGACCACAAGACCGGTGCTCTACCCACCGAGCCACTGTATGCATTCTTCTAAAATATAATCGGTTCACCGTATGAAGGTCAAATGAAGATTAAAAGAACACGAGCTGTGATCTATCTGTTTTTGAAAAGGTTTCTTTACTAACGGCAATGGCACGCTTTTCTAAGTAATTCCACGTGGAGATGATTTATACTTAAATAAAAGAAAAACAACTCGACTTAAAGCCGTGCCATCAATAAAAGAGGTTATAAATACATAATATAACTATTTGAGTTTAAATCCATGTCTAAATGTTCAGACTTTCAATTTGAGAAATCCATGTCTAAATGTTCAGACTTTCATTTTTCATTATTTCATATAATTGGTTTATATGGTGTTTTAAACCGTTTTTAACTAAAAAAAATTCAGTTACATTCCGTCACTTCCTGGATAAGCTATCAGTACTACTTGTCCATTTATCCTGACATCAGCGAGTCGGTCGTAATGCTTTCCCGACAACCCTGAGCGCAAAAAGAGGGAAAGCCATTACTTCCATTTTTTTAAATTATTATTTAGAAGAAGAGAGTTCGTATGAACGCAATGTGTCACCTGTCGTATAAGCCAAACACGTGGTACTAGACATTGTAAGATTGACAGAGTTGAAAACATTGTGGGGAAATAAGAACAACAATTTCTAATTTTGGGCAATTCCTCTTTGTCTCACAATGTTTGCTACAGTCGTCTGATTCAAAGGCGTCAACTGACATTTGATTGAAGATAAAGGTTTGACACGCGATAGTATGTCGGAACCTTAAACCGTGCCCACACATAACCAGTTTTTATAGAAGATAACTGCGAAAACAAATACGGCACACAATGGAAAGTATCAAAACATAAAAAGCATGATATTGATTTGAGTTTAAACACAGTAGAACAAAAAATGAATAGCTATTTTTGAGCAATCGCAAACTTTTGTCAAAATCAATGCTGTCAAAAGTCGTCCGCAGCACATGACCACGAAGGAAAAGGGTTTAACCCTTTCCCTCATACGACAATTCTGCAGCAGACTACTTTGAACATATTTTGTCAAAAAATAGAAAATCTCTAGAATTGAATGGATAACCTATGACTTAAAGTGGAAAACATTGTGGCAAAAGGAGGAATTGCTCGTTCTGAGCAATTTCTTCTTTTGTCACTATGTTTTCAAAAAGCCGTCTGCTGCAGAGGCGTCAGAAAGCGTCTATATGAAGGAAAAGGGTTTAAAACAATCGGGTCCGTTTTACGACGGAACACAAAACAGGTAAACTTTTAAAACTCATCATTGCGTTGAGAAATTGTCTGTCGGCTTTTGAAAGTGTAAAAACAAAAATGAATTGAAATCCTCAGCTGTTTTAAACATTTGTGTTAAAAAGTATATTACTGAAATATATAACTTCAAAAAATATGGAATCGTTTTCGCAGATGGGCTGGCTATTAAACGTGAATCGGTAAATTCACATTACCCTGATCCTGTTTTAACGCGAATTTATTATGTGTTAGGTATATACAGTCAAACCTGTGTTAAAGACCACATTGGAATTACAGTTCCCTGTGTATATTAACACACTTCAAGTTAACTAATTACTCATTTTCTGCCTATATGACCCTGCAAATTAAGACCACATGCGAACAAAGACCATATTGTTCTCATGTCCGGTCTTTAACCACAGGTTAGACTATATATACAGTCAAACCTGTGCTAAAGACCACATTGGCATGACCGTTCCCTGTGTATATTAACACACTTTAAGTTAACGAATTACTCATTTTCTGCCTATATGACCCTGCAAATTAAGACCACATGCGAACAAAGACCATATTGTTCTCATGTCCGGTCTTTAACCACAGGTTAGACTATATATACAGTCAAACCTGTGCTAAAGACCACATTGTAATAGCTGTTTCTGTGTATTTCAACACACTTTAAGTTTCCCAGTAACTCATTTTCTTCCTAATGCCCCTGCATATAAGGACCACCTGTAAAGTCGAGCAGCGATAGCCTATTCTGAAACGACGGTGTGAACTGGCCGCCATGATATAACTAAACACTGTTGATAACGCCGTTTATCTCCATGAACCCAGCACATCGTCCCAACAGTATTGTCGATGCGTTGTTTTTGTGTGTGTGTATGTAGCTTTGAGTTTTGTAATCTGACATTACGAATACATAATTGTAGGTTATTTTGACGTATTGTGACTGGAAATCGAACGCAAATAGCAGAATTGTGTGACAGACTAGCTATTAATTCTCGAGTGATTGAGTTATTGGTTCTTTTTACTGAATTGTTTCTGCGTTTGACATTTATTCCACTAGCATTATACTTTTACCGTCAAAGAATTGATAACAATTTAAATAAAATCAAAGTACTTAAAGCACTATTAACCGAGTTTGTTTAAAATGTCTCTAGTAAGACCATGATCAAAGTACTCGAAACACTGTGAGCCGAGTTGTTTAAAATGTCTATAGTAAGAACATGATCAAAGAACTCGAAACACTTTTAGCCGAGTTGTTTAAAATGTCTCTAGTAAAAACATGATCAAAGAAATCGAAACACTTTTAGCCTAGTTGTTTAAAATGTCTCTAGTAAGAACATGATCAAAGTACTCGAAACACTTTTAGCCGAGTTGTTTAAAATGTCTCTAGTAAAAACATGACCAAAGAACTCGAAACACTGTTAGCCTAGTTGTTTAAAATGTCTCTAGTAAAAACATGATCAAAGAACTCGAAACACTTTTAGCCTAGTTGTTTAAAATGTCTCTAGTAAAAACAAGACCAAAGAACTCGAAACACTGTTAGCCTAGTTGTTTAAAATGTCTCTAGTAAAAACATGACCAAAGAACTCGAAACACTGTTAGCCTAGTTGTTTAAAATGTCTCTAGTAAAAACATGATCAAAGAACTCGAAACACTTTTAGCCTAGTTGTTTAAAATGTCTCTAGTAAAAACATGATCAAAGAACTCGAAACACTTTTAGCCTAGTTGTTTAAAATGTCTCTAGTAAGAACATGATCAAAGTACTCGAAACACTGTAAGCCGAGTTGTTTAAAATGTCTCTAGTAAGAACATGATCAAAGAACTCGAAACACTTTTAGCCGAGTTATTTAAAATGTCTCTAGTGAGAACGAACATGAACAAAGTACTCGAAACACTGTTAGCCTAGTTGTTTAAAATGTCTCTAGTAAAAACATGATCAAAGAACTCGAAACACTTTTAGCCTAGTTGTTTAAAATGTCTCTAGTAAAAACATGATCAAAGAACTCGAAACACTTTTAGCCGAGTTGTTTAAAATGTCTCTAGTAAGATCATGATCAAAGTACTCGAAACACTGTAAGCCGAGTTGTTTAAAATGTCTCTAGTAAGAACGAACATGAACAAAGTACTCGAAACACTGTTAACCGAGTTGTTTAAAATGTCTCTAGTAAGAACATGATCAAAGAACTCGAAACACTTTTAGCCTAGTTGTTTAAAACGTCTCTAGTAAATACATGATCAAAGAACTCGAAACACTTTTAGCCGAGTTGTTTAAAATATCTCTAGTAAGAACGAACATGAACGAACATGAACAGAGTACTCGAAACATTGTTAGCCGAGTTTGTTTGAAATATCTCTAGTAAGAACGAAGTAAGTTCTTGCATCTGATTTAAAAGGTCAGTTTTGTGAAGTACTGGTGCGAGAAAACCAGGATGAGAGGTGAACTGGCCGCCGTGATATGACTTCAAAATTGTTGAAAACGGCGATTAGCCCAAATCAATCAATTGAAGACAAACATACCAGGCTCAGGGTTAAATCAATATTCTAAAGCAGTAAAGATGCATCGAAACAATCTGTCTCCAGAACATCTCGTAATTTCACGCTAACGATGTGAGCGCGCGCGATTGTTTTTCTCTCTCTCTCTTTAAAATTACATTTCCGGGTTAGAATTTCAATTGAATATGTATTAATGGAAATTCTCTGCCAGTTTAAAGAATGATTTAGGGCTGAGTCGTAAAGAGAGGATTCTAGCTGCATATGCTAACAGTGGAGACTTGGGAAAGATAATGCATGCACGCGGTCTCGTCCGAGTCTTCACTGTTCGCCTAAATTAAGAAGAGCCGTAGATGGAAGGAGATGTAGTTTCTGAGGAAAAACTAAATACAATGTTTAGTATGATCTCACTCAATTGTTATATTGCTTATATATGAACTGTGGACTAGCGATTTGGAGGTCTTAATGCCACTCCTTTGTTAATACCATTTAGTATTATATTGGCTTAAAACTAATAGGACTATAATTTCTGTCATTGTAAGTGATGAATTAAGGTTTGTTCATCGGCCGTGGCCGAGTGGTTATCGTAGAGGATTTAGGACCAGGCGTTCCAGGTTCTATCCCCACTCGCGACTGTCATTGTGGAATGCCCTTGGGGGCAAGGCACATTATAAAGCCTAGTACTGCTTTATTTACCCAGGGATCATGAATAAGTGAAGTGTCGCCGTGATGTGACTGAAGTAATGTTGAAATCGGCCTAATAAAGCTAACAAAACAAATTAGTTATATTGCGCCTGAGTCTTCTTTGTACGCAGATGCGTTAATACTCCAAATCGCCAGGCGCGGTTCATAATGAGAAAGATACCGATTTAGTATTGCGTTATTGTTGTTGTTGTTGTTGTTGTTGTTGTTGTTTCAAGAGCCTTGTAGCGAACGTAAGCTTTTTTTGAGAAAGTATCAAATTTTAATATTCATTTTTAAAATTATAACGCTGTAAGTGAGTTGGAAACAGCCGTCTTTATAAAATATAATCATAACAGACTAAGTAGCCATTAAAAGATAACCCCCTTTTATGGATCCAAGAGAAGGCAACGAACATTATGTCGCATACAAAATATTTACAAGAATCATTTCATAGAAACCGCTTTAGATAAGTATATGCGTATTATTACAAAGATAGATAGCAAAGTACAAGAAAATTATTCTCTGCCGAAACCCTATTGTTTAAAATAACCCTTATGTTGCTCATAAACCTTGTATAAGAAATCTGTTAAAGAAGACGGTATAATTATCCCTTTCCCTCATACGACAATTCTGCAGCAGGCGACTTTGAACGTATTTTGTCAAAAAATAGAAAATCTCCATAATTGAATGGATAACCTGTGACATAAAGTGGAAAACATTGTGGCAATAGGAGAAATTGCATGTTTTGTGCAATTTCTTCTTTTGTCACTATATTTTCAAAAAACCGTCTGCTGCAGAGGCGTCAGAAAGCGTCTATATGAGGGAAAGGGATAAGAAAGCTGTCAAAGAAGACGTTATACTTATAGTAATACTCGTATATATTCAAAGACAGGACCGTACTAGATAATAAATTTATTTTGTCATTATTCCTCCGGAAACCCGTAATGAATAACCCCCTTCAAGAATAAAGAAAAACGTTGTTTTTTAACTCGAACATCAGTTTATTGCTCCACAAAAGAATCGTAAATACGAGATGAAATATAACGAGCCGAGTCTAGCAATTTGGCGTCGCGTTGTCTTCTCGAACAGTGAACACCCAGGCAAGTTTATGCATCTGCACGAGCCTTAATTATAAGGTTTAATGTCCGAAATGCATTGACACAAGGGTCCATGAGCGTAGCACTACTAACCGGGTACCTAAGCACATAACGGGAGTCCATGTACACTCAAAACTGTGTTTTTAAGACCACCTATGGAAAGACAACAATCTGGTTTTTGTTAACAGGTGGTCTTTTTTTTTTGGCATGGTCATTTAGACAGAAAATGATTAATTGAGAAATTAAACGTATGGTCGCTATAGACGGGGATTTGCTATACAAAGTTGGTCTTTAACACAGGTTTGACTGTTTGTACAAATGCCAAACGAGACCCTTTATCGCCAGACTCGGCTTATAATAAAAGAAAGTACAAATATCACTGTATCACGTGACCGAGGAACATAAAGCCGAATTAACAGCATGTTTGTTACATGAGAGCCAGTTAAATCGATTCTGATCAAGTCTATATCTTACGTCATGGAGAGAGAAAATGGAGGTTGCGTTTAAACTGCATGGCGGACAATATAAAGTGTATCTGTAGCATTCTAGTGTTTTTTGTGGAAAGTTACATCCGGGTACATGCTATATGTCAGTGGACAGCCAAGAATATAGTAGAACTGTGGGTTTGTACAAACTATTCTGAGTTTTCACTATACGCATTTGCTAAAAGATCCTTTATAAGATGTACACATATGCTACAAGACAATTTCTATGCTGTACGCATATTCTACAAACGATTTCTATTTTGTTCGCATATGCTACAAGACAATTTCTATGCTGTACGCATATGCTACAAGACAATTTCTATGCTGTACGCATATGCTGCAAGACAAAATATATGCTGTATGCACATGCTACAAGACAATTTCTTTGCTGAATACATATGCTACAATACAATTTCTATGATAAATGCAAACATCTTAGGACAACAATTCTATTTTTTGTGTCAGAAATGATAGCTTGGCCTATACTACCCAAAAGCTTAAAACTCTACTTAAAATGTGTGTATGTAGGCTCACCCTAGTCTTCGCTTAACGGCAGGGGCGTAGCTTGGCAATAATCAATGTGTAGGCCGTCTCGTGAGAAAATCAACATTGTGGACTCTGCGTTAAGTATCGACCGGGATCAACCTAAGCATGCCACACAGGCGTACCCTGATATATACGTTTCGCCTCCTGTGTATTTTCTGTTTCAGGAATCACTACTCTATTTATCCCCGCCTTAGACGGAATGTGTCGGCCGGATCAGTCTGCGCGGACTGCGCAGGCTGATCTGGTCGATGCATTACGCAGATGTATATCGCTGCAGCTGCATTTTGGGGCATTTTTAGAAAAAATGTGTAGGCCCGTGCCTACAGTGCCTAAAGGGAGCTACGCCCCTGAACGCATATATATGCTACACGACAATTTATTGACTCTTTAGATCTTCGTAACGGAATCACAAAAAGTCACATGATAGTAAAAACACGTCACCCTTCAATGCTACGCTTTTGTCTGAAGTCACATCTGTATCTATTTTACATGCAAGCGAAAAGTGAAAACTATGATTAGACTGTGCGTATGGACAGATTCACCCGAGTGTTCCCACTGCGCATATATCACCCATATATACAGTAATACCACCAGATCGCTTGAGTCATAGCTATGCGCATATATGCTAGAATACAACTTGGTGTATTATATCTTCGTAACGAGATCACATAAAACGATATGGTAGCTACACCAGTGATGCTACAATTCTAGTTTCTTGTCAGAAGTCAATTATCAACTAATTTAAGTCATCGCTGTTTGCATATATGCTAGAATACAATTTGGTGTCTTATATCTTGGTAACGGGATATTCGCATAAAACGATATGGTAGATACACCAGTGGGGCTACAATTCTAGTTTCTTGTCAAAAATTACATCTGTATCTTCACTACATACAAACGGACAGTGAAGACTCTGGTGAGAACCATAAGACCCCAAAACCGCTTGAGTCATCGCTAAACGCATATATGCTAGAATACAACTTGGTGTCTTACATCTACGTTACGGGATACCACATAAAACGATATGGTAGATACACCAGTGGGGCTACAATTCTACTTTCTTGTCAGAAGTAAATTATCAACTCATTTGAGTCATCGCTATATGCATATAATGCTAGAAGACATGTTGGTGTCTTATATCTTCGTAACGGGATCGTATTAAGCGACATGGTAGCTACACCAGTGGGGCTACAATTCTAGTTTCATGTCAGAAATTACATCTGGATCTTCACTACATACAAACGGACAGTGGAGACTCTGGTGATAACAATAAGACCCCCAGGTCGCTTGAGTCATCGCTATACGCAGATATGTGCTAGAAGACAACTTGGTGTCTTACATCTTCGTAACGAGATCACATAAAACGATATGGTAGATACACCAGTGAAGCAACAATTCTAGTTTCTTGTCAAAAAAGTATCATATTGATCTACTCTACACACAAGACGAAAGTGAAAGCGGATGTACAGACTCACCCAAGTCGTCTCTGTACGCAGATGCAATAAGACTCCCCTCCCTCAGGATCACCAGGCGCGGCTCTTTCGAATAACTGACAGGGAAGTAACATTCATTAGGATTCCGGTCAGCTCGTGTCATTAATTAGGATTAGTTAGACATCATTAACCCTTGCCCAGATATATACGACATTTTTACGCCTTTACACCAGGCGTTAATGTCAAAACATTTTGAGAAATGTAGGAAATTATCTGAGATGACATTTTTTTTTTCTTTTTAACTATTTGTTGGCAACTCCGTTTTCATATTGTACCTCAAATTGTCAATATAATTATATTCATTTTTTTCTTCAGATATTTCCAAGACTATACACACTATTATATCAAGTAAAAGGTAACTGATACAGCCGTAATTCAACCATTGGTTCGGTGTATATATTAGACCTAGGCCTATAACTCTGGGATTCTCTTATTATGCTAGCGGAACCCGGTTAGCGCAGGATTTGTGACCGTGTGTGTCCCTGGCTTCGACTATAATGGAAGAAAAGCCCGTCGGCACGGCACGTTTTCTTAGCTCAGTAGCTAACGTGTTAGTCACCGTTATCCTCTAATCAATAAAACAATAAGGGTTATTGACTCAAATCGATAAAACAGTAAGGGTTATTGATTTGCGGTAAAGAAATCTCTCATTAGAACCCTGAGTTCAACGCCCTCTCATTTCTATCCCCTTTTAATCCCAGAAAATCCCTTTGTTTCCCTTGCGAAATTATTGGAAATCATTGGATCGGGCGTTCTACGCGTGCCCCTCCTGTAGCTTTGTCACATGACCTCACGTGACCCACACGAGAACAGGGCCAGTTATCTGATTGGATATTATCCGAGTCACGTGACCGGTTCACCTCAAGGGGCGCTTTGAACCTTGGGTGACCTAAACGAGATTTTGGTCAAGGAATTCTATTTTATTTTTACACATAATCAAAGATGAATTAGTTCGCAGGGGCGTAGCTCCCTTTAGGCACTGTAGGCACGTGCCTACACATTTTTTCTCAAAATGCCCCCAAAATGCAACTGCGGCGATAGACATCTACGTAATATATCGACTAGATCAGCCTGCGCTGCCCGCGCAGACTGATCCGGCCGACACATTCCGTCTTAGGGGGATATATGTATAGAGTAGTGATTCCTGAAACAGAAAATCCACAGGAGATGAAAAGTGTCTATCCGGGTAGGCCTGTGTGGCATGCTTAGGCTGATCCGGGTCGATACTTTTCGCAGAGTCCATACTGTTGAGTTTCTCACGAGACGGCCTACACATTGATTATTGCAAAGCTACGCCACTGGTTCGAGCTATCGACATGGTCGAGTTCCCTCTATTCAGTGAAGTATTTTAAGCTTCATAAATCATTTATACTAAATTGTTTATTGTAAAAAGCGAGGTAATGATAAAGTCCGACCAAGAACAAAGCTATCACTATATATCACTATATATCACTATATTTTATCAAGTATAGAAAGGGAAATAACACGTGATGATTCCAATATTAACCTTTTTTCCATTATACAACAAATATGCGTCAGACAATTTGGTTTGGAAATACATCAAGGGAAAAATATGGAAAATCTCGTTAAATGACAGCATAATTATTTGGTAGAGTTGAAAAAAAAGTGTGGCTTTTGCCAAACTGTTTTGAGAGGACGTCTGCGGCAGAGAATAATTTTCTTGTACTTTGATATCTATCTGTACTTTGCTATCTATCTTTGTAATCATACGCATATACTTATCTAAAGCGGTTTCTATGAAATGATTCTTGTAAATATTTTGTATGCGACATAATGTTCGTTGCCTTCTCTTGGATCCATAAAAGGGGGTTATCTTTTAATGGCTACTTAGTCTGTTATGATTATATTTTATAAAGACGGCTGTTTCCAACTCACTTTCAGCCTTATAATTTTAAGAATGAATATTAAAATTTGATACTTTCTCAGATGAGACTAAATTGATCATCGGAATTGTCATTTATTTCATACCTCTAACTGTTTGGTGCTTTACGACGCTTTAACAAAATCAGTTATATCACGGCGTTTCCTGTGTAAGTTATCAGTACTATTGGTCCATTCATCCTGACACCAGCCAGCCAGTCGTAATGCCAACCCCGCAACCCTGAGCGTCAAGGAGGGCAGCCATTACTACCATTTTAAAATTATTTTGTATGACCCGGCCAGGGAACGAACCCACGACCTCCCGCACACGAGGCGGACGCTCGGGCTACCACTACACCATTTCTCTGAAGGTTGGCTCTCGTGTGGCATTACTCCTGTTTTTTAATTTAAAAATTGTTCACGTAGTTTTTTTTTATTTTGTTCGTCCATTTGAACGCTCTTTTACGCCACTTTCAATATTGTATTGGTAATAAATACTACGGCGTTTCCTTAGTAAATAATCAATACTAAAGGAAAAATAAAAAATAGAAAAGTGAATATTATATTCTCCGTCAACGATTCGTGTGTATCCCCTTATTCAACCACACTTACAAACAATCTGAAGAATACGTATTTGAAAACATCTAGACACAAACTAAAGAAAATCTCTATACATGGAAGGAAAATAAATGAATTGAATTGAAAGCATTGTTATAAAAGGAGAAATCGCACATTTTCTCATACTCATTCTCCTGTTCCCATACAATTTTTAAAAATGCATCTGCAAGTTGGAAAGAGTTTACGAAAATATGTTCCCTTATTCAACCACACTTACAAACAATCTGAAGAATACGTATTTGAAAACATCTAGACACAAACTAAAGAAAATCTCTATACATGGAAGGAAAATAAATGAATTGAATTGAAAGCATTGTTATAAAAGGAGAAATCGCACATTTTCTCATACTCATTCTCCTGTTCCCATACAATTTTTAAAAATGCATCTGCAAGTTGGAAAGAGTTAACGAAAATATGTTTTAACCAACCCCCCCCCCCCCCCCCCCCCCCCCCCCCCCCCCACACACACACACACCCTCTCATATATACGCTTTCTGACGCCTCTGCAGAAGACGGCTTTTTTAAAAACATAGTGGTGACAAAAAAAAAGAAATTGCTCGTTTTGCAACAATGTTTTCCACTTATAGTCATAGGATATCCATTCAATTATAGAGATTTTCTAATTTTTTTACAACATAAAGTCGTCTGCTGCAGAATTGTCGTATGAGGGAAAGGGTTAAACCATCCATTGCCTAATGGTTGCGTTAAATTGATTTCTTTGTGCAAATATTCAATTACAGAAACTTCCTGCTTTTTAAATTTCAACAAATTGGAACAATTATCGGAAATAACAACATTATGTTCTGGTGTATTCAACTGTAAATTATCAAATTGTGTATCAACCCTTTCCCACGCGCAGGCGACCTTTCGAACCGTTGTTGCTAAATGAGAAAGTGTTCATCCATAATGAGCAAGTGTTCCTTTTTGCCACAATGTTTTCAACACTTTTGAATAATAATCAATGCTCGCACTTTAATTCAAGATATTTTCAGTATGTTTTGCTAAGATAAATTCAAAGGCGTTTGTTGCGGATTTGTTTTATGACGTGAATGGTGAAAAGGGGAAGCGTTCGTTAATTATAAAACATTACCAGTGCAAAACATTCATTACGCATGCTATTAACCCTTTCCCACATGCAGACGCTTTCTGACGACTCTGCAGCAGACGATTTTCTGAAAACAATTGTGGCAAAAGAAGAAATTGCTCATTATGAGCAATTTCTCCTTTTGTCACAATGTTTTCAACTTTATTTTAATAATTGCAATATTATTTATAGAAAATGTTCATGTTTTTGATTAAGTGTTTCCGTATGCTGCAGATTTGTTGTAGTCTAAAGAAGAAAGTAATCGTTAAAAGGGCATTGCTCTTATTTAGAAACATATCCTTCAAGAGTAGGCAGATATCTTTTAATCTCTTATTGGTAAATCGTATATCTAACTAGTGAGATATTTTTTAAACAAACTTTGAGAGATATCTCTTTATCAATATCTATCTATTTAACTTTGATGTTTCTTTTTCGACTCAATTGTAAGACAGCTTTCCACATAAATGAACCCTGCTTCATGTTTACTTGCTTATTTAATGATATTTAAGCCGCTTTTAAGAGAAAGTTACCTTAAATGACGGCGTATACCGAGGTATATTACCAATACTAACTTAATTAAAGCGTCTGTGTAGAAAAAGATCAAACTGACCATTTACCAAATACAACACAAATGGCGCACAAGACATGTTGCATATAACATATGGAAACTCTCTTTAAATGAAAGATTAATTATTGAATACATTTGAAAGCATTGAGACAAACGAAGAAATAGCTTATTATGAATGAATAGTTCTTTCATAAGACATCTATTTACGTTGAACAAACAAACAAATTGACGAAAGGGTCGACACTGCGATTTAAAAAAAAAATGTCATATCTTTCTTAAAAGATCAAAAATGAATCCGCCGTGGTTAGCGTCGGGGATTTAAAACCTGGCGTTCCGGATTCAGTCCCCAGTCGCGTTGCTGCGGTCATGGTGCAGTGCCAGTGGGTAATGCACATTGTTTTAGCCTAGTACTGGTTTGTTTACCCAGTGATCACGAATAAATTGAGTGTCGCCGTGATATAACTGAAATAATGTTTAAAGCGGCGTAAAACCCTAAACAAATAAATTAAAGTACAAAATGGAGGGGAACTATATTCTCAAACCCTATCTGCTAGGTCGAAACTAATGTTCACCCCGTATCAAAGATAGAAACAGCTTTTACGATTTCTCTTAATAACTCATTATCATTAATTTAGCGTACAAAATAAATTTCTGTAATAAAACAGGTGCTAGATCATGAGGCATAAAAATAGATGAAATAGCCAAAGAAAGTACTGATTAGATACACACGATGTCGAAGATATACACAGGCTTTTAAACAGCCTAAGTATAAGTATAAACCATTTCCCACTTGTAGACGCATTGTGTTTGCATTTGTAGCAGACGTCCTTTGAAAACATGAAAAAATTCTCACTTTGTCAACATGTTTTCAACCCGTAACCTTTAAATGAATTTTCATTTATAGAGATTTGCCATATGTTTATACCTATATGTTTCCAAAGTCATTTGCTGCAGATTTGTGCTGTATGTGGGAACGGGTTAAGTAATCTGTATCTACACTGTTCACTAGAGCCAACTTGTACATTTTCTCATGATTGATTTGGGTTTAACGCTATTTTCAAACATATTTCAGTCATATTACGGCGGTCAGTTCACCTACTCACGTATTTCCTTGCTTGCTCACACCAGTACTCCACACAATATACTTTTCAAGCAACTGTCCGCTTTTCCACATAGACTGTTAGCCCATTGGTAGAAGACGAATGCCCTTTTCCCCCCATAAACGGCTTCGTATATAACCTTAAATGCCTAAATGAAAGGAAAGTAACCCTTTTCCCTTATGCAGACGCTTTCTGGCGCCTCTGCAGCAGACGGCTTTTTAAAAACATAGGTGACAAAAGAAGAAATTGCTCAAAACGAGCAATTTCTCCTTTTGCCACAATGTTTTCCACTTTTAGTAATTGGTTGGTTATCCATTCAATTATAGAGATTTTCTATTTTTTTACAAAGTAAGTTCAAAGTCGTCTGCTGCAGAATTGTCGTATGAGGGAAAAAGGGTTAATGCAACTGTACTGTAAAAAGAGAGATTTTAGTTATTGATGGCTGCAATTGTAATAAAACTTTAATTTTGTGCGCTGGTTCCTCTTTAGAAAACACATGTACATATGCATAACTGTGGGCCTCGGAATAAACCATTTGAGGGAAAAAGAGAGTAATTTCTCATTTTCCCTACCATGTTTTTATTGTCATTTTACTGCAGGATAAAGGCTGTAAGAAAAAAGTACAATTTTGTATGTTTGCCTAAACTGAGTGTCGAATATTTACGAATATGGGCCTAAGTATAAATTAATGTGGGAAAGATCAGAACTGTTTATTATATGAATTTGCTGTTTCGCCAAGAACAATGTTGAAAATGTGAAAATGTTCAGTTTTAATCTGATCGTCTTGATGCGCTACTTATTCCTTAGTCGCCAGAACTACTTTGACCGATTCTCTGTTTATTATCTGAAATATATGTATTTGCTGTTTCACCTTTTACAACAATAATGAAAATGTCATGATGCACTACTTATTCCTTAGTCTAAGCCAAAACTACTTTGACCGATTCCCTGCTTATTATCTGAAATATATGTATTTGCTGTTTCACCTTTTACAACAATGTTGAAAACGTCATGATGCACTACTTATTCCTTAGTCTAAGCCAAAACTACTTTGACCGATTCCCTGTTTATTATCTGAAATATATGTATTTGCTGTTTCACCTTTTACAACAATGTTGAACATGTCATGATACGCTACTTATTCCTTAGTCTAAGTCAGAACTACTTTGACCGTATCCACCATACAGGAACAAGAATCTGTAATATCGACAGCAATGAAAATATGTAGCAACAATATGCAAACTTTCTATAAATGAAAATATGTTTCATTTATTATCGAATAGAGTTGAAAAAATTGTGGCATCATGAGCCATTTCTCTATGTTCAAAATGTTTTTAAAAGGTCATCTGCTACAGAGGTGTCACAAAGTCTCTCTGTATGTGGGGCAAAGGTTAAACATGTGCAATAATTCCTCAAACTAAATGTTACAGATACCAATATACTAGTTATATAACCCTCATTCTGGCGACGGAGCCGTATAACGAACTTTCTTGATTTGACCCCGGAAATCACGTGACGTCGATATAAAATATGGCGGATACAAAATAGCGGGCGAAAGCCGTTAACTGGTTTAATAATTAACTTTGATGTTCGCCCCATTTTGAAATCATCTTCTTATTATAACCCAGCATGCTCTTATGTATTCCATTTCGCTAAATAACGAACATGTTTATGGGGCGTAACCCTTAACTCCACTCGGAACTCCTCGACTAGATTAACTCGATTTAGACAACGGAATAATTCGCTCGTGAATATACACGTACTCAATGATATATGATCTGAATTTGGTTGATTGATTGATTGATTGGGGTTTAACGCCGTTTTTAGCAATTTCTCAGTCATATCTCGGCGGCCAGTTCACCTACTCATGTGTTTCCTGATCTTCCCAAGCAACTGGCTGCTTTTCCACATATACTTAGCCGATTGGTGGAAGACGAATGACGCATGTCGCAATGACTTTTGTTAAACGTCGGAAAGAAAGTTGGCGGAGTCGGGATTCGAACTCACAACCCCTTGATTGACAGCCCCCGTCGTTACCGACTGAGCTACCGGGACTTGACAGCATTTGGCGATTTATGGTAGTATTGACTCTTCGTAACGGGATTATATAAAGGTACATTGGTGTTAAATGAATGGGGCTAAAGTTCTAGTTTTTCGTCGATATACATAAATATATATATGGAATCCGCTTTGGTCGAGTGGTTAGTGTCGGAGATTTCAAAACCGGGTGTCCCGGGTTCGATCCCCAGTCGCGGCATTACTGTTCATGGTGGAGTGCCCTTGGGCAAGGCACATTTTCTAGTCTAGTAATGGTTTGTTTTTTACCCAGGGATCATGAATAAGTGAACTATCGCCGTGATATAACTGAACTAATGTTGAAAGCGGCGTAAAATCCTAATATATATATAAATAAATAAATATATATATATATATGGGACTAAATAACATGTAGACGGATAGTGGGGACTCTGGCTAGACTGTGCGAATGCGCAGACTGGTTTGAGTCTTCACTGACCGCAGCAGACAACATAAGACCCCCAAATCGCAACACGCGTATTATGTATGGGTACTGGCTCGGTTTCCGGTTTGCGAGGCCCTCACTAATAGTTCCCCATTTATAGGAGGATTTTACGCCGCTTTCAACACTTTTTTTTTAAAGTTATATCACGGCGTTTCCTGGGAAATATACTAGTTATACTGGTTCTACTGGTTCATTTATCCTGACACCAGCCAGTCAGTCAGGCGTAATGCGAACGCCGCAAGCCTGAACACCACGGAGGGTAGCCATTACTACAATTGTTAACGTATTTGGTCTTTGGTATAGCCCAGCCGGGGATCGAGCTCACGACCCCCGCTGCCGACGGAGACGCTCTTACACTACACCACTGAGGAGAACTATGATGATGAAGATGATGGTAAAGATAATGATGATTATAATGATGATGATGATGATGATGATGATGATGATGATGATGATGATGATGATGATGATGATGATGATGGGTACGACACTGTTGATGATGTTGATGACGATGATGATGATGATGATAATTGTGATGACGATTATGATGGAGTTGATGATTATGATGATGTTGATAATAATAATGATGATGATGATGATAATAATGATGATGATAAAGATGATTGTGATTATACTTATGATAATGATGGTGATGATGATGATGATGATGATGATAATGATGATGGAATTGCTCAGATCAGAAGACAGACAGCCGGGTAACTGTTTTAGTAGAATAAATCCGCCCACCGTTAGGTTAATGGGTATAAAGGGATAATTGAAATGGTTTGCAGCGCGGATTTCGTTTAATAGCGCTTCTTGTAAGTTTACAGGTATTGGGTTTTAATTAAAACCAGAATTCTTCCACAAACGAAACTAATTAAACAAGAACTATCTGGGTTAAATTTCCGGGTAGGAGAAATACATGCAAGGAATTATTACAATTCCGCTGTCGAGAATAGACTGGAAACAGAATTTCTCACAGAAATTTGAGCCGTCCCGCGAGAACACCAACATTGTGGACTCTGCGTAAAGTATCGACCCGGATCGGCTAAAGCATGCCGCGCAGGCTTACCCGGATAGACATTTTTCGCCTCCTGTGGATTTTCTGTTTCAGGAATCATTACTCTATACCTCTATCCACTTAGACGAAATGTGTCGGCCCGGATCAGTCTGCGCGGACTGCGCAGGCTGATCTAGGTCGATACATTACGCAGAGGCCATACTGTTGGTTATCTCACGGGACGGCTCATGTGTAGTTTTCTTGTACAGTAACATGATTTCCTATTAGGCAACAAGTATCTATAAGACGTTTGCTTGTTTAAATTGTGTTTTATGCCACTTTAAACTGTACAGTCAAACCTGTGCTGCAGACCTCTCCCATGACAGGAGCCTGTATGCCCGCGTGCTCCCCGTAATACAAGCGGATGACTCAAGTAGAAGCCCGCTTATAAGACGTTTGTTTGAATTGTATTTTAGGCTACTTTAAACTGTACAGTCAATCCTGTGTTAAAGACCACTCCCAGTCTGTAGCAACCACACTCAGTATCTGCATAAACGAACCTGTAATTAAAGACCACCCGTGAACAAAGACCATATTGTTTTATTCCCATGGGCGGTCTTTAAAGACAGGTTGGACTGTATTTCATTTAGTTCACGACATTTCACAACTTTAATTTCATCATTTTTATCAATTTTATCAATTTTATCAATGTTACCAATGGCTATTCAATATGGCTTTATCGACAGAGAGACAAACACTCACGAAATTCGGACAGCGAACAGTTCTGGCGAGGACAACTAGCAGTAAAATTAGCGGCATGAACATATTGACACATTTCGCAAATTGAAAATATATGTACAAACATTTCGTTCTTTCGTCAATATAAATCAAGTTGTCATTTACATAAATTTACTTTTAAGCATAGAAGCAATAGACATTGCGCAACTGTCTTAGCGAGTTAAATTACCTGTTTTGGCCCAAATCGCTATTATTTCCGTCCGCATACAATAATGGCTATATGCCTACGTGTATTTTTTAAAAACTCGCTTAATGTTCGACGCGCGGATAGATTATATATATACACAGTGGAACCTGTGTATAAAGACCACCCATGGGAAGAGACTAAGCTGGTCTTTCCTCACAGGTGGTCTTTAATTGCAGGGTCATTTATGCAGACAATTATTAATTGGGAAAATAAAAAGTGTGGTTGCTATAGACAGAGAATTTCTGTTCTAAGGTGGTCTTTGATCACAGGTTTGACTGTATATCAATATATATATATTGGATGGCTTCCAGTGTGACAGTACATATTGGATGGCTTCCAGTGTGACAGTACATATTGTCCACATGAGGAACATACTGTTACCCCGAGGCGAGACCAATAATGTTAACACAGTTTAACAGTATTTACCCGAATGTTGACAATATGTACTGTCACACTGGAAGCCATGCAATATTTATTTTATTATACCGAACAAAATTACACGTTTATTCAATTTATTCGGAGGTGAACATGGGTAGATCTACTACAATGTAACACACACACATGAATATGCTTGAAATGACGTCATGCACGTGCATAACCAACATTTTAACGCGCGTGCCATGTAACAGTATACTGTTAACCGGTCAAAAACGTACAGTTAGCATGAGACAGTAAGAAATTGCCCATGATGAGTATATGAGAATTTAACATTACAAAGTCACGTGAGGTATAAAAATGATAAACATTTTCTATTTTTCAGTCAAAAGAAACGGTCAATACACAACATAATATGAATACCACGTGACTTGTATGAGAGACGAAGAAAATCTGTTCCAGGAATTGTTCCATTATTCTCTAATAAAACCTCTAATTCCGCATAATCCCAGCCTATTTACATTCAAATAGATCCAGGAGCTCTCGCCTCTGTCATAGAGTACACTCCCTTTACGATAGAATAACGGTTTCATCAAATCTGAGAAGCAGTTGATCGAATGGGGTTTAACGCCGTTTTCAAAAAATTCTCAGTTATATCACGGCGGCCAGTTCACCTATAGCTACTCATGCATATCCTGGTTTTCTCACACCAGTACAACAATCTTCCTAAGCAACTGACTGCTTTTCCACATAGACTTAGCCAATTGGTGGAAGACGAATGACGCATGTCACATTGGGAGCAGACAATATCAGATAAATTTGCATATCGCCATTTAACGACTAGTTTTGCAGAATGTAGTGACGTAGTTTACAAATGCAATGACGTAACTGACAATTACAGTGACGTAACTCGTAATTACAGTGACGTTATTCTCGTTCCAAGCTACAAGGAAACATTCTGATTGTCAAAGACGAGTATAATTACGATACATAATTATATAATATATGAGCCGTGTCCCGCGAGAAAACCAACATTACGGCTTCTGCGTAATGTATCGACCCAGATCTGCCTGCGCAGTTCCGCGCAGACTGATCCGGGCCGACACATTCCGCCTCGCGGGGATAGAGGTATAGAGTAATGATTCCTGAAACAGAAATCCAAAGGAGGCGAAAGGTGTCTAATCCGGGTAAGCCTGCGTGGCATGCTTAGGCCGATCCGGATCGATACTTTACGCAGAGTCCACAATGTTGGTGCGGCGATAGACATCTGCGTAATGTATCGACCAGATCAGCCTGCGCTGTCCGCGCAGACTGATCCGGCCGACACATTCCGTCTTAGTGGGATATATGTATAGAGTAGTTATTCCTGAAACAGAAAATCCACAGGAGGCGAAAAGTGTCTGTTCAGGTTAGCCTGCGTGGCATGTTTAGGCTGATCCGGATCGATACTTTACGCAGAGTCCACAATGTTGGTGCGGCGATAGACATCTGCGTAATGTATCGACCAGATCAGCCTGCGCTGTCCGCGCAGACTGATCCGGCCGACACATTCCGTGTTAGTGGGATAGATGTATATAGAGTAGTTATTCCTGAAACAGAAAATCCACAGGAGGCGAACAATGTATGTCCGGGTAAGCCTGCGCGGCATGCTTAGGCTGATCCGGATCGATACTTTACGCAGAGTCCACAATGTTGGTGCGGCGATAGGCATCTGCGTAATGTATCGACAAGATCACAGACTGATCCGGCCGACACATTCCGTGTTAGTGGGATAGATGTATATAGAGTAGTTATTCCTGAAACAGAAAATCCACAGGAGGCGAAAAATGTATGTCCGGGTAAGCCTGCGCGGCATGCTTAGGCTGATCCGGATCGATACTTTACGCAGAGTCCACACTGTTGGTTTTCTCACGGGACGGCTCATAACTATTTTAATAGACGCCTACGACCTGGTTGCTGTCTGTGAACTAAGCAGTGTTCTATAGTAACTTTTTTAGCTCGGATTAGTGAACAAAATCCTTTTGGTCAGTGTAATTTTACATGTAAATATAACATAACAAAACATTTATAATATTTGAACCACTGAATTTTAAGAAAGTTAATTTCATTGACTGTTTTGGTTTTTGTTTGAATGGTTACGCACAGGTGCCAGTTTCGTTTAAAATCTAAAAATAGCATCTGACTATATATTGACAATATATAGTCAAATGCTATTTTTAGATTTTAAACCAGACTGGCACATTGTCAATGCTATTTTTAGATATTAAACAAGACTGGCACCTTTGGTTTTACGCCGTTTTCAACAGTATTTCAGTTATATAAAAGCGTTTCCTGCGACAATTCTTTAGATCTAGTACTCCCGTTATTCATTGAATTATCCTGATTTCAACTGATGTATCAATCGTAATGCTACCCAGGCAACCCTGAGCGTTTTTACTATCATTTGTAAAGTCCTCGGGGCCTCAGACCCGCGTCTCCAACTCCAAATGTGAACTACGTAGAATAGTCGTTAAAATTATCCTGAACTAGAAAGAAAGGCGACTATCACAGAAAAGACGCGTGATAACATGAGCATTTGCTTTCCTTTTTCTAAATGTATCAAATAAAGTCTGCCCGTCAACATTAATTCCGTAGGAACGGCTTGATTTATGCATCCTTATTGTTTGGGAAAAATATATTTACATAATATTTATATCAGATAAAAAAATTGACCGATATTTGCTTTTATTTCATGTGAAATTGGTCATCTCTCTAGAGACGAGAGAACTGATGTTTTCGTGACAAACAATTTTCGACACGATTTTGAAATAAATGGGAAACACGATCAACGTTTCAATATACCGTTTAAGTCGAACTATTTCCCGGAACGGGTCTCTCTTTTAAGCAATTGGGCGTGTTGTTGCGCTGTTTTCTCGTTTTTTGAGCCGTCCCGCGAGAAAACCAACAGTATGGACTCTGCGTAAAGTATCGACCCGGATCAGCCTAAGAATACCGCACAGGTTTACCCGGATAAACACTTTTCGCCTCCTGTGGATTGTCTGTTTCAGGAATCATTACTCAATACCTATATCCCCTTGAGACGGAACGTGTCGGTCCGGATTAGTCTGCACGGACTGTGCAGTCTGATCTGGGTCGATACATAACGCAGAGGCCATAATGTTGGTTTTATCGGCTCATGTGATTTTGTCAATCAAGCGATTACTCGAACACGTCGATAACTCGAAAATATTTTAGATTCCTTTCGAGTTCGAATTATCGCGAGTCCACTACATGCAGTTCGACCTGTGCTGAAGACCACCTTTGAAAAGCAATTCCCTGTCTATAGCAACCACACGTTTGGTTTCCAAATTACTCATTTTCTTCGTGAATTGGCCTTGAAATAAAGACAACCTGTGAACAAAGACCAGATTGTTTCCTTCAAATGGGAGGTCTTTTAACACAGGTTCCAACTTTTGCTCATAACCGTTTACAAGAGGCGTTCAGTATGCGAGTTTATGTGTACGACTAGACTGCGGGGAGGTGAGAGTTAGATCAGATTTGGAGGAGGTGAGATCTTAATCAGATTTTGGGTAGGCGATATCTAGTTCAGATTTCGGGGAGGTGAGATCTAGATCAGATTTGGGGGAGGTGAGATCTAAATCAGATTTGAGGGAGGTGAGATCTAAATCAGATTTTGGGTAGGCGATATCTAGTTCAGATTTCGGGGAGGTGAGATCTAGACCAGATTTCGGATAGGCGAGTGCTGATATGGATCTCTCCTAGAAGGTCCGTCGTTCGTGTGACGTGACCCAGATCATCTATATTGTGAAAGCGTTCCCTGTACTCTGATTGACAATCTATAAATAGTAACACATTCTGCGGGCTCATGAATAATTCTGATTAAACATTGCGACGACAATTTGCTTCGAAATCGACGGCTTTGAAAGAAGGCATAATTAAGCTTAACCCGTTGTGTGCCGTTTGTTATCCTTTCCCTCATACAACATTACAACTTGGCAGCAGGCGACATTGAAAAGATCCAGATGGAAATAGGATACATCTCTCTCTATATATATATCGTAGAGCATTCTAACTTCATGATCATCATAAGTTCCTGACGTTTTTATTCTCACCAATTTCGTGTGTGTTTTTGTATTAGCACTCAAGTGATAAGTGTTGAACTATTTTCCAACGTCTAAAGATTCATTAAGTCCTCGACAGGGTATTTTTTTTTGTATAGCTTTAGGTTCGCGACCTTAGGAGAACCGAGTATACAAATCTACTTGTTTTAAATATAGTTGGGGAACATAGTGACAAAAAAGGATAAATTGCTCGTTTTGAGCAATTGAACATTTTGTTACAATGTTATTTCAAATTCTAAATAATAAGGTTTGAAGAAGAAATCCTGAAAAAGAGTTTTTTCTGGGATCCGATACTCTATGGTCGGTTATCGATGATATTGTTATATAGTAAAGACCCGGATGTAACTCATGGTAATTTGTTGTGTTTTTTTGTACTTTACGCCACTTTTAACATTCATTTCTGTTGTATTACGGCGTCTCCTGGTTACTTGTTAGATTGCCATAACTACTGGTGTTATGCACAGATCCGATATGCAAATTAGATGTAGTATTTTAGCCAATAAAACAAACCTATATTTTCTGTCCAGCCCGCATGGTAATCGAGCACGGTTTCTGCGTCACAATCAAACGACTAGTGATGCATGAGAACCGGGACGGGGTAGTGTTTAACAATAACTCATTCTTATGACTTCTTAAATTTATTCAAGTGCGTTGAGTTACGTACCAGTATTAGAACAGAACACCTGTCCTTCTAAATCAAATGCCACCATGACCACCGCACGCGGGGATCGAACCAGGGACACCCAGTTCCATATCCACCACGCGAACTCGCTCGAAATCCAACTACAATACTTATTGCTAAGTAATATTTAAAATCTCTGAACTCATTCAAGTATTAATGTTTTAAAACTCAAATTAACTCAACTCAATATCAAAAGTAATTGACGAAGTTGACATATATGAGTAAATACTTGTCAAGAAATTGAAATATTAAGCATTCTTATTTGGACAACAAAAATGATGTATACGCTCTCAAGTAATAACTTAGTGTATAACTTAAGTATAACTTAGCGTATAACTTAACTATAACTTAGCGTATAACTTAAGTATAACTTATCGTTGGAGAAATTGAGGTCAGAGAGATTCCTTAATACCACGTACGGTAACGGGTTAACGACATGTTTCACTTTATGTCCACGTGTTTGATGGACACTGGCTAAATAAATCAGGTTACTATAAACTATAAAACCCAAAAGGACAGAATAACTGTCCATGTAACATCATGTAATGAAAGTAAAAACAACATTTCCTTGACTTCATTTAATTAGATTTTGGGCTTTTATTATTGGAATCTTCTTTTCGTTGGGAAAAAAATGTTGTTTATTATTGACTAGATTACCCCCTTCAGGCTGAACATCAGTCCCTCTATAATCAAAGATATGTCAATACTGACAGATCGCTGGTGGTCCGAATATAATCATTGAAGATGTCCGGAGATTTAGACGAATTAATCCGGAGACTAACGATCCAGTTTACGAGATTAGCCGAAGTTGCAAAAAGAAGTATACGAGTATAGCCGAAATTTTAAAAACAAGTCAACGAGTTAAGACGAAGCATTCCGATTGTCAAAACCTGGCTCGCTTGCTCGCTTAATCAACATCAACAAATAACGCACGCCTCATTTCTGAGGAACTATTTTTATTTACAAAACAATCTCAGCTGACAGATAGGAATGGAAGATATGTTTACACCTGACATTCGACAACAAATACAAAATGGCGGAACACACAAACACTCAGTGTCTGGTCTGCGTAACTCTTGTCATCTTAAATCCTCGCTTCCGATACAGAACACCATCTGGCCTAATTGCAGAATTCTAAATTCATATTTATAGTTAATTGAAATATATTTCAAATCCCTTTTCCACCTGCAGAAGTATTTTGAAAACATTGTGGCTTAAAGGAGAGTTTTTCCATTTGCTACAATAGTTTCGACCAGGGACGTAAGCTTATCTACGTCCTCGTCGAATGAACTGGAAATATTATACTTTCATGTATGCCAAATATTTGTCTCATAAAGGTGAGATATTTCATTACACGTTCACACAAATCACCACGATCACCCCAGACACAAACAACAATACAAACGAACACTATAGATAGATAGATAGATAGATAGATAGATAGATAGATAGATAGATAGATAGATAGATAGATATATAGATAGATAGATAGATAGATAGATAGATAGATAGATTGACATATATATAGACTAGATAGATAGATATATAGATAGATAGATAGATAGATAGATAGATAGATATAGATAAATAGATAGATAGAGATAAATAGATAGATAGATAGATAGATATATAGATAGATAGATAGATAGATAGATAGATAGATAGATAGATATATAGATAGATAGTAGATAAATAGATAGATAGATAGATAGATAGATAGATAGATAGATAGATAGATAGATAGATAGATAGATAGATAGATAGATAGATAGATATAGATAGATAGATAGATAGATAGATAGATAGATAGATAGATAGATATATAGATAGATAGATAGATTATATAGATAGATTGATAGATTGATAGATATATAGATAGATAGATATATAGATATTTCAACACACAAACAACAATACAAACGAACACTATAGATTGATAGATAGATAGATACATAGATATATAGATAGATATATAGATAGATAAATATATAGATAGATAGATAGATAGATAGATAGATAGATAGATAGATAGATAGATAGATAGATAGATAGATAGATAGATAGATAGATAGATAGATAGATAGATAGATAGATAGATAGATAGATAAATAGATAGATAAATAGATAGATAGATAGATAGATAGATATATAGATAGATAGATAGATAGATAGATAGATAGATAGATAGATAGATAGATAGATAGATAGATAGATAGATAGATAGATAGATAGATAGATAGATAGATAGATAGATAGATAGATAGATAGATAGATTAATAGATAGATATATAGATAGATAAATAGATAGATATATATAGATATATAGATAGATAGATAGATAGATAGATAGATAGATAGATAGATTGATAGATAGATAGATAGATAGATAGATAGATAGATAGATAGATACATACATACATACATAGATAGATAGATAGAAAGATAGATAGATTGATAGATAGATAGAGATAAATAGATAGATAGATATATATATAGATAAATAAATAGATAGATAGATAGATAGATAGATAGATAGATAGATATATATATAGAAAGATAGATAGATATATAGATAGATAGATAGATAGATAGATAGATAGATAGATAGATAGATAGATAGATAGATAGATAGATAGATAGATAGATAGATAGATAGATAGATAGATAGATAGATAGATAGATAGATAGATAGATAGATAGATAGATAGATAGATAGATAGATAGATAGATAGATAGATAGATAGATAGATAGATAGATAGATAGATAGATAGATAGATAGATAGATAGATAGATAGATAGATAGATAGATAGATAGATAGATTGATAGATAGATAGATTGATAGATGTATAGAGATAAATAGATAGATAGATAGATAGATAGATAGATAGATAGATAGATAGATAGATAGATAGATAGATAGATAGATAGATATATAGATATATAGATAGATAGATATATAGATAGATAGATAGATAGATAGATAGATAGATAGATAGATAAATAGATAGATAGATAGATAGATAGATAGATAGATAGATAGATAGATAGATAGATAGATAGATAGATAGATAGATAGATAGATAGATAGATAGATAGATAGATAGATAGATAGATAGATAGATAGATAGATAGATAGATAGATAGATAGATAGATAGATAGATAGATAGATAGATAGATAGATAGATAGATAGATAGATAGATAGATAGATAGATAGATAGATAGATAGATAGATAGATAGATAGATAGATAGATAGATAGATAGATAGATAGATAGATAGATAGATAGATAGATAGATAGATAGATAGATAGATAGATAGATAGATAGATAGATAGATAGATAGATAGATAGATAGATAGATAGATAGATAGATAGATAGATAGATAGATAGATAGATAGATAGATAGATAGATAGATAGATAGATAGATAGATAGATAGATAGATAGATAGATATATAGATAGATAGATATTTCAACACACAAACAACAATACAAACGAACACTGTATAGATAGATATATAGATAGATAGATAGATAGATGGATAGATAGATAGATAGATATATAGATATTTCGTTATTTCCTCTAAATACATGCTCGGGTGCGGGCATGCCATTTAAAAAATAGATCACCGACCGGGTCATTCCAAAGACTTTAACAATGGTAGTAATGGCTGCCCTCTTTGGCGCTAAGGGTTTCAGGGATAACAATTACGACTGACTTGGGTCTCAGGATACATGGACCAGAAATGCTGATAACTAAACCAAGGAAACACCGTGATATAGATGATCAATTCGTGAAAGTGTCGTTAAACACCAAAACAATCAATCAACATTTCATGATAGACAGATATGCTAATTGTATAATGATTAACCATTAATTAACCCTTTCCCTCATATAGACGCTTTCTGACGCCTCTGCAGCAGATGGCTTTTTGAAAACATTGTGACAAAAGAAGGAATCGCTCAAAACGAGCAATTTCTTCTTTTGCCACAATGTTTTCCACTTTTAGTCATAGGTTATCCATTCAATCAATATAATATGTTGACAAAATACGTTTATAAGGCGTCTGCTGCAGAATTGTCGTATGAGGGAAAGAGTTGAGCTGTGTGCGGCTTTAAACAACAATTACATATGCATTAGTGCACTACTTTGAACTGCATTTGTCATCAATGTAGACCAATATAAATCTGCAAGTTCGTGCTTTCTGGCGTTATTCACTACCCATGTATTGATTTTAACTTTTTAAGCAAAGACTAGCTCAGACATATTAACGAACGTGTAATTATTCCGTTGGCAGGAATTCAGCGTGATAAAGGATTAACACAAAGATTATAACCTCCCAAACATTTCGGCAATAATTTTTTCTCGTTTAAGATCATTTTGACCATAAACCTTTGTCATTACTGACAAAACGTATGCCAAGTATTCTTAGATAATTCTGGGCCACGCCACAGCAACGATGGTTGTCATGGATATACATTTTGACAGAACTGAACAGCACATAATTGTACTGATTTAATCTAGAATACAGATCACCATCAAACACCTATAAAAACATAAAATAACTTACATGAAAGTGTAAAAAAAAAAATACTAAACATACATGTTTATCTCTTGAATAATCCTTCAAAAGATCTTAAATGGAGGTTGAACATGCGTTTTAACATTTGGTTGTTTGACTCTGAGATTTAATACTGTTTTGGTTTTTTTTAAGCCGCTTTCAACAGATTAGGTCATATCGCGCAGACAGAAACGATGATATTGGTCCACACATTATATATAAAAACCGAGGTAAGAAATATATAAGGCATGAAACCAATACCACACCGACACCTGCTGGAGCACAAGAGTTGTATTGACTCCA